>VXBX01005190.1:396148-416762 GCA_013400415.1 Scytalopus superciliaris
TTCTTTTCTGTTTTTGTGATTTTTTTTTCCTTTTTTTTTTCCTGCAATGGTATGTTTGCACGATAGAATGGAACAGGAGACTCCAATGATTTCTGGCGGATTGAAGTGGTGGGCAGAAAGGCTGGGAAGCTCATCAAAGTCCTACGGAGTCAGATCCGGCTAATCCATGTGGCCACAGGGTGTATCCTGGGCTCTTCTGGAAAGACTCTGCCAAAATGGTAAATAGTTTGTAATCCTGCTGCACCCCTGCAAGGCCTGGAGTTTACATGTTCCTTTACTCAATGATACTTTTTAACTAATAACTGCATTTCCTCCATTTCCGCAAAAGAATAAAAATGTAACTAGCAGGTATTAAACATATAACCAGAGGGCAAGATCTGAGTTAGGGTTGTACAGTCTGGAACAGTAAAGGTATACAGCTCTGAAAAATATTATCCCTTACTCAGAAATCCAAGAGTGGCATGAACATAGATCTTGCCATCTGATAAGTCCACAGGGGATGACAGACGTGCTCTTTAAGTCCCATGTTATCCTTAGGGTTTACAAAAATTGCTGTAAACTGGGACAGTTCATGCTGTTCTGTACCACAATCATCGAAATTGCTTTTTATTGGTATTAATTTGTCTTGGGGTTTTTGCATGCAACATCTGAAGCAAGGGCAGTGGTTACAAGCTGCTACCGGCAGTGGTTGGGATTCTGTGTGTCCTTGAATTATATATCTTCATCACTAAAATTACATGTATACAGACACCCAGACTAATGGCAAGCAAGCTGCCATATCTGCAAAGCTGTATTGTGTGGGATGCTAACATGGATCTCAAAGCGGCAGGCTGTGTGGTCATGTTGCTACTGTTTCCAAAGCTGCCTTCATTACTGCTAACTTAGCAGTTAACTTACCCTTCACTCCCTTATGGTAAACGGGATTATAAGGAATCTTGTGGATGCTGAATCACAGTGAGTGCAAGCAGGTGCCTCTGGTGACTGCTTGGTTTAGAAAAAAAAAAGTCTCTGTCAAGAGCATTCAAAAAAGCTTGTGATTTGTTTTTTTTTCCATTAATACAAATTTACTCTGTGAATGAAAGTTATTGCCACAAAATACCAAGAGCTAAGGGGGGGAAAAATACTTGTTAGCTGCAAATAAGGATGGTTAGAGTATATTGGATTTTTATATTTGTTTTTAGTTTAAAGGGTAGTAATCACTGTCCTTCAGAGTAAGGCAATTAATTAGTGGATTCATTAATTAATTAGTGAAGCCAGCTATGTGGTGATTGATAGAAAATTCCTTATTAATCTATCCCATTACTTTAGGGCTTAATACCCTTTCTCCCAGAGTCTTTGATGTGACCTGCTAGAAATAGGGTGACAGATTAAAGAACAGTTACTGGTATCCCCTAAGGAAATTCTTTTGTTTCTTTAATATAGTTGTTATAGGCATGGATTGACTTAAATTAACAATGGTGATCTTCTTCTGCAGGGACTATAAGGGTTGAGTTGAAGTAGCTTCTAGTTGCCAATGTGCATAATTTTCAAAAATCCCACCTGTGGACCTAGATTTTTTTGGACATCCAAAGTTAGAAATGCGGTTCAAGTATTCAGTAGAATTTTGATGTTGGCTGCTTTGTAAATCTGTTTTAGTTTCTACATGGTTCTTAGAACATGTAAAAATGCGCCTGCTGGGGTTGTGTGATGTGGTAGGTATTACAGAGAAGTATAAAGCTAAATGGAGAAAAATCAGATATGAACTGGAGATACTGAGTGTTCTTGCAAGGTGGTGGTTAACTGTTCTGCTGTTCCTCAGGGGCTGGGAACAAGTGGAAGTCACCTGCACACCATACCTGAAGGAGACTCCCAATTCCCTCTGGAACTTTGAAGATCATATTAACCCTAAATGTAAGTAATTTACCTCCTTTTGGTTTGAGAGTGCAGCTTGGCTTGCTGTTAAAGGAAGTGATGAGCTGTCAGGTGGCAATAACTGGCATTCAGCATTTGGAATTTGTGTGTTCTTTCCCAACTTAGCTGCAAACCTCCTGAACTCGGGCCGTGCAGAAATGCAGAGCCCTTTTCTGTTTCACTGTTTGTACTGCAAGCTGGTGATAATGCTTGAAGTCAGTGGAAGTATAAAGACTTTTTTAAGGATTTTGATATCTTCATGGGCAGCACTGCAGTACAGGCTGTTATTTTTAACATTGTTTGTTTAGCTGGGAATTATTGTCATTGATGTAAGTATGTCATACATGTTTCAATGATTTTTTAAAAAAAAACTAGGAACCACCGTGTTTTGGTGTATTTTTTTCCTTTGCTACTGGAGGCATGCTAAATAATGACTTTGCAGTACCATCAAGAAATGAATAGTGTGTGACAGAGATACAAGTTTGCCAGTAATGACAGATGGGTTTTGCAGTCTCATCCAGGAGTTACATGTTTCACAGCCTCATCTGGCCTGAGTTATTCAACACAATTTTCATTGCATGAATTGGAGGTGATTTGAGCTGTTCTGAATTATTAAAAAACTTACTGTTCTTCATCCCTTGAGAGCAACTGTATGCAAACCAAAGGAGAGAAATCCTAGGCTCTTGACTTGGTAGAATTTCTTCTTTTGTAATGCATTCTACATTCCCACACTTAAGGCTCATTTACAGACAAACATCAACCTATGAAGAGTATGTTTTTAATTTCAGCCAGAAATACAAATCTGTTTATTTCATGGAGTTCTATCTATTTCTCTTGCTCCTGGAAGTAAAGGAAGAAATCTAGGAATACATGAATTGTGAAATTCACTGGGGGGTACTTTTGACTGCAAACCTCTGTGTTTAGAATATGAATGAATTGCATAGAGAATTAAAAAATGTTCTGGAAGCAGATTTGTTGCAGGAGGAGAGAATTTAGTTTATTATGAAAGATGCATATAAATGTAAACCATACAGATGTCTAATCTATTCTTCTCTCTCTTTCTGAAGTGCCCAATATCAGTCTGGATGTTTTGAAGCCTTCTTTTGCAGAAATTCTGCTAGAATCCCACATGGTTATGATCCGGGTAGGATATCATTAATTCTAGATTGCAATTTTCTTCTTTTCTCTCTTGCATCAGAAAGAAATAGCACTTTCTAAGAGATCTGTGTGATGGCTGCAAGCTAGGGCAGAATTCACATGCCCAAGCAACCTCCTTGAATTTATACATATAAAAAGGGTTAGTCTTGAAACTAAATCTTCCAAGTCCAAGTTTGGAAACATTAATGTGTGGCTCTGCTGTTGGTGTGCTCTAGCTACAGCCTAGTTATGTAATACTTTCCCTTCCTTCCTGGAAGGTTTTAAAGTTAAATTAGTATTTGTGAAGCAGGAGGATATTACGGTGGTCAAAGTCAGGAAAATCCCCTAAACAGACACTTAGGAGAACAATTAAGTGTTTGGATTGAAAATGGAAAACTTCTGATTTTTTTAATGTTCATCAAGGTGCTGTGATTTCTGGTTCCTTTATCTCTGAATATAAAAAAAAAAATAAAAAAGAGCAGGTTTAATATTTTCAAGGTGGACTGCTCTTGCAGTCTTTTCTCCATGATTGTTCTGTGTGCTCTTGGCCACAGCCCTTCTGCTTCCAGCTCTATAGTCCTTCATCTGAAGAATGTGTAGTTACTATTTTGAGAAAGGAGTCCCAGGTTTTCTTTGCTGCTGTTTGTAAAGCTCTTCTCAGATTTTTCAGAGAAAGAAAGTAGTCAAGCAGATTACTGTTAATGCTTGTAAAGTGTTATTGTAAAGTTTCCATGGCAACCAGCAATAATCTATCTCAGGTAAGGAAGCACCTGCATGAGTTTCCATGGAAATAATCTTTCTGAAGCTTTTTTTTCTCATAGTGGAGAGAAACCAGTGGTCTCTTAATGAACAAAGGTCTGGCTTATGCAACAGGTGTCCTCAGTGACAGAAAAGCTGGAGAAGAGAAATGAGAGAATACTGTCTCTTATTGGTACCCAAAGAATATTTTCGCTTGCAATGTAATATTAAAACATTCATTGTCCTCATTGTGACCCACTGGGAAAGATGATGTGTTTACATAGATCAGAAAAGAGCTTTCACTCAGGAGCAGTATTGATGTGTATTTGTGTACACAGACATTTCTGGACAGACACTGCAGCATAACTGCCTGCTTATATAAATTTTGTGTTGACTTATCTGTAGGGGAACAGCGGCCTCAAACCAAAGGACAATGAAGTTACATCCAAACCTTGGCACTGGCCCATCAACTACCAGGTATATTGGTCAGTCCACCTTCCTTTCTATTTTCAAGTGCTTTTTCAGTGCCTCTAGAAGCATAACTCCTCGTAATTGCATTGAAGATGCAATTGGACTGAAGAATATCTGTTTTACTCCCTTCTGATCTCTTTCTTCAGGGCCTGCGTTTTTCTGGTGTCAATGAGACGGATTACCGTGTTTATTTGCTGGGAAACCCAGTAAGTTGGAGTGAGAGGTTTCAAGCCAATGTCTTTAGCAAATTAGAGCTTAATCTTGCTTCTGCCAGTGACACTGTTTCTCTTCCTTCTTGTCCTTTTGGATTGTCTCTCTTGCTGTACTCAATGTTTGCATGAAATTTTCCATTTCCTCTCACACGTGCATGTCCACAATAAAGTCCCAAATCTTTCTTTTTTTCTCGTGCAGGTGATTTGGTGGCTAAATCTGGTCACTATTGGGTTATATCTTCTGATAACAATTTGCACTGCAGTGGCATTGAAAAGAGGTGTCCAACTGACATCTGAACTCAAAGGTGAGATCAGTCTTCTTTTTCATACATGCCTTTTGCAGGCATCTTTAAAGTGTGTGGATTGCAGGACTTTGTGTGTCAAGGCTGGGAAACCACTGAGCTTGTATTGTTGAGCAGTATCCACAAAGAAAATGGTTTAATGGTGAACAGCACAGATCTTCAACAGAAATACTGCAAGGCTACCTAATTGGCTGCAAGGGATACAGGCCGGTTGGATCAATGTCCTGCTGTGAAGCTCTGCATGTTCTCTGTACTGCTGTAGTATGCACAGTTTTAAAACAAGAAATGTTTCCTCATCTTTATGCAAAGCAAATTACAAATGCAGGAGATATAATGATCCTTTTTTATGTCCAATACCAACATTGTAGAGCTTTTCACAAACCCTAATAAGTTATACTTTGACTATTCCAGTTTACATCAATTATCACTTCCTTTTGTAGATCTCCTTGTGGGAAGTGAATTCTAAAATGTGATGGGAAACTACTCAGTTATATCATAAGTTATTGGCTAAGCTGTATGTAGACACCAGAGCTCTCAGTCCCTTCCCCAGGCTCTGAAAGCTAGGCAATATTTCTTTCCAGGCAAAGTGATCTTCTGGATGGCTCATAGTCTCATTGCAGAGAGAATAAAAACCATCAGTAACTGGCACAACCTAATTAGTCTGATATATATCCTGAGAAACTGCACATGTGGTGTTAACACACAGCATGATCAACCTCCTGCCAGTCCCTTGAAACTTACCTCTTTGTATATCTTTTCTGGTAGCTGTTCTGAAAAGTGTTTGTATGTTTATGAAGAATGCAGTTAAGATTTTGCAGAGGCTTGAAGCAATTTCAGACCAATACATGACTTCCTGCAAAGATCATTCCTGTTGAGTTTACTTAGCATGCTAATGTTTGAAAATAGGAACTGTAGCTGAGTTTTTCTCTGCTGGTCTGCATATTTGTGTTCCAGAACTGTCCAGAGTCGTGCTACGTGGTGGAGGGCAGATCACACTGGGTTGGCTCCTTCATTACCTCCCTTTTTTTATGATGGGACGAGTTCTCTACTTTCACCACTACTTTCCTGCCATGCTTTTTTCCAGCATGTTGACAGGTAAATACTAGAGTCTAGGAAAAGACGAGGTGGGGAAACAGGTAAAATTCTGTCAAATTTAATGTTTTTCGGACTGAAAAGTTTATTATTTTTATAGGCTTTCTGCTTGCTTGATGCAGTGTTTGGAAACATTGACTAATTGAAAATGTTTTTCACCAAGCAGCTTGCAGTGCCAAATTGTCTTTTTTTTTCTTTAACCACCCCGAAGAGGCAGTCATGTCTAGTGCTTAGGGCATTTAAATTTAGAGATGGGATTCCTATTCTGTGCTCTTTCACTGTATCTATATGCTTTTGTACAAGTCACTTCCTTTTATTTGCTTCCCCCACTTTTCTGTCATGTATGTTATAATTTGGTCTTGGTAGTTTTTCCTGTGATTTTGTACCAGCCTGGTTGGGATCTGAGGCCCAAATCTCTTTTGCATTTATTCAAATGGAAAGGTGGGAGAAAAAGAGACTTCTGCTGATACAAAACCATCTCTATAGTTCTGAAGTTTACCAAGTAAATAAATTTTAAAATTGATATAGTCTTCTAGTGTTAACAGAGCTTTGTCAGTGCAGTCTGTGAATGTAGCAGCTCGGTTCTTCTCCTGACTCCTACCTCTTCCTTCTCCTAGGAATCACCTGGGATGCACTACTGAAGTTCTGTGCTGGATTCTTGTCATCCAGCACTACAGCTAGAAAAGTACATGGAGGGGGGTTCCTGGCACTGGTTCTGCTCATCCTGTACAGGTGAGTGCTAAAAGCTGAACGTTTCACAAATATGTGACAGTTACCATCTCAATGGAAACTTTACTTCCTATTGATTATCCTTAGCCTTTGTCTCTATCTCTCTTCTCTGCTGAATTTGTCAGGCATCCTCAGACCTGATCCTAAACCTTCTAATTCAATTAGATTCAGCATCTGTGTCACAGTATATAGAGTATTTTTCCATTGCTGGGAATCTTCCTTTTATCACAGCACGCAGCGTGAATGCTCTGTTTCTCCAAAACCAAACTCTGGTGGTTTCTGGTTCTGGTCCCAATGATGGTGCCATATTCCTCAAATACAGGCAAATTTTTCATTGCTGTAGATTTTATCAGCTGGCTTTTCTCCAGAGCTGTCTGTTTCTAAGAGAAAATACCGTGTGTGATAAAACTATGTACTATGTATATATTGTGTACAGCAGAGATTAGAAAGTCCCCAGTGAAGCTTAGAGCAGCCCAAAGACAAAGATTCTGTGGAACATCTGTATAGACTAATCTGCTCCAAAGTTCTTGAGACAGAAAACTGTGCAGTACATGATGGGCATTTGGTTTCTTTCCACAGCTTCTACCTCTTCCATCCTCTGTCCTATGGGATGATAGGACCCATGGCCTCCGACCCTAGCAGCCCCATGGCAGGGCTCCGGTGGATGGACTCCTGGGAGTTCTAGAACCAGCAAAAGAAGCCTGGGAACAGTGGATGAGAAGCATGAGATGTGCTGCATGTCAGGCTGATTCTGGTGCTTTGAAGGCGTGTGACTGTAAAATGCTCTCTCTGGAGAACTCTGGGTATAGGTAGCTCTGTTGCTTTGGCATTTGTTGGCACTGCCTGCATTGGAAGATGCAGAGGTTGAGAAGGTCCCCTTAAATTAAAACACTCATGTCTCGAATACGTAGGTTATATTCATGGACAACTGGCTGCTTAAATGTCAGTTCTTCTGAGCAATATATACCTGTCAAACAGCAGTGGCATTCCAGCAGTCAGAGCAGTAGAAGCTGGAGGCTGTCTGTGGTTGCTTGTGCACGTTTGTGTGTGTCTTCCTTCTTGCAATCTAAGCACCGTGACAGTTTGAAAGCCAGACAGTGTCTGAGAACTTAGGACTTCTGTCGTGATTAACAGCCTTTCTAATGGCCACGTTTTTGAAAGCTTACTGTAAATATCTGGGGATCTTCATTCTACCCTGCCCTGGCTGTCTGCAGATTTTTTTTTTCCTGACCCTGAATTTTTAGAATTTGACTGAAAGGGGTCTGCTTGAAATCTGAGCCACCGTGCCTTGCCTGTCTCTCAGGCCCTCTGCAGGCAGAGGTGGAAATTGTTTAGCCCTATATACTGCCTTGCTTTCTGGGCACCTTTAATCATTTATAACAGTCACCTAGCAGGCCTGTTTCCAGAGCCAGACTGTTCCAGCTCAACACTTTGTAGCTTCTTTGCAATTCTGTCTGAAACTGCCAAGGAAATTACAGTGGAAATGACAGGTGATTTATTTTCAGCTCCAGTATGCTGTGGAGACCAGCATGGGGGTGTACTAGAGACTGAAATGATAGCTTGGAAATTTTACAGACAGCTGTCATTCAGCTTTTGATCCCAGCTATTTCAGTGCCACTACATGTGCTTTTAGAGGAAGGCTTCATCTTAATGAATGTGGCATCTGCAAAACTGGCTGCTGGTGCCAAGGTATCTGCTCACTGTATTCCCATATTGAAAAAGTTCCCTCTCATAGATTGCTGAACATCAAATTACTGTATTGAAGGAGATGTGAGGCCAGGCAAAAATTCTTTGTCTGTTAAGTGTCAAGAGCCATTGAATGTTGAATCCACCCCTTCCAAGAAAATGGAATTCTGTTTATACAGTGCCTTTGTCCTGTGTTAGATCTATTTTTGCAGATGTTCCTTTTATTCCATCTCCTACTCTTCACCCAGTTTCAATTTCTTGTCACAGCTCAAGATGCTACCTTGGAGCATCCAACATGAATGACACTTAGACCCCAGCTGTGTTCCTATCTCAAGAAGTAATATATGGAAAACTTTTGTGTATGTTTCAATGAACTCAAGCCTTCCATTTCAGAGTTCTTGCTCTGCTTCACAGCCTTGCATCAAAATTACAGGTAGACGGAGAGCAGCTGGTGAGTGTGTCTGCCTTTAAATATGAATTGTGCATTTATTTATCTTATTAGATCTTGAATTCTAATGTATTTTCTACCACACAGAAGGGCTGCATTAGCATAGTTGTTCTGTGGGGGGGAACTAGTCTCCAGTCAGACTTGCTTTCATTCCTTTCAATAAAGATCCATAGCATTGTTCAGCAAGGCAGTTGCTTGCTGTTGTGAGACTCTAGCTTGGTATGTCACATCTCTCCAGAAGTGGACTCCTATAAATACTAACTCAGACAGGATGGATCTGTGCTTTTGATTCTAAAGGTTTTGAGTTAATCACCTGCTGGTCATGCATGGTGGGAAGTCATTGCACTAATTGGCTAGTGGGTTTGATGATTCTTTTCCACATGTTATTGTAGGAAGTGCTCCTACCTGCATGAACCAAGGGTTCACAGAGGTGATACATGGGTAAGAAGCATGAGGGAGAAGGCTGCAAACTTCAGATCCTGCTTGATCTGACAGCACCTGTGAACTGTTAACTGTTGGCAATGTGGAAGGCAGACAATGCAGTGCTGCCTTTGTAGCAGTGGGATTCAGCATCTTCTTCTCTTGGTGAGATTATTAACTTAATACTTTGCTGTCCTCAATATGAGCTTTCCCTAGGGTAGTCCCATTGCTGTGGGGAGGATTTGCCAAAAGAGGTGATAAAAGCCACCATTTAAAGCGCAGAGTTTTTTCCAGCACATGCACTTGCCCTTAGCGTTAACAACAAAAAGCTGCTAAGAAACACGACAGTTTCTAAAACACATTATTCATCAAATTAAACCTGTGGGAATGCAAAAATTGAGTCAGTAACCTTGATTTCTTCAGTTATTATGAAGGGGTCAGCTTTGTAGAAGTTGCCTGAGGAAGATCAGCCAAGTCTGTTCCTTGGCCGGGGTCCCTCCATCCTTTATTACTAATAATCTTGTGGATGTGGGTTGGCAGCTGAGTGCTAAAGATGACAAATGTCATGCTCCCATCCCACCTTCCTGTACACCAGCTTCTGTTTCAATACAGACAAAGGTTTATTTCTCTTCAGGACTGTCGTTTCAGAAATTCTCTGAGAGCACTTGATTGACATTGAGACTAATCTATTTCTTAGGACTTGTGTGCTGGAAAGGGGATGGAGGCATACAGTGAAAAAAAATTAACTATTCCACAAGAGGGAGCAACTTCCAGCAGAACTTTTTTTTCCTATCTTAATCTGCAGTTAAAAGGATTGAAAGGTCTATACTGCAGTCTAGAGGGCAGATGTTTCCTCCGTACCCTGTGGACTCCAGGGGTTTTCAAGTAAGTGTAGATTGATGTAGCTGTCTTCTTTCAGCAGGAAAATACTGAAAAATTGTTTTTTTTAGAATTTGACCTTCAGTATTTGCTGCTTAAAACACATCAGGCCATAGCTGGAACATAATAGTAACTGATATTTTGTGAGGTCAGTAAAATACAATAATTGGAACTCCCTTACTGACTGTCTTAAAATGTTTGAATGGTACAAACATGAGGCAAAGGGTGCAGGGCACTCTTTGCTTTCTGGGTGGAATTTGGGCTGCTTCAGTTCTGCTTTTCCAGTTGTGCTTGTGGAATGAGTTCTGGTTTGTTTTAAGGACTGCTTATTAGTCTGCTTCACCAGTCAGGTGGAAAATGGCTGATGGTGCTTTCTGGGGCCAGAAGGGGCAGTTCTCTGGACCAGCTGCTCCCTTTGAACTTTGCCAGACAGGGCTCCTTTTATCACTGACAAAGTATTTAATCAAACTGTGTCCATGGATTCAAATCACAAAAAACTGCAAGCTGCCATACTCCCTGCTTCAAATTCTTTGTTGTTTGTAAATTCTATTTTCAACTCTTCAATCTTTGAAGGATCATTAGAGGGCCTCTGGGCTCATCTAGCTTTATCCTAGGCAAGCCATCCATCTTAAAAGGTTTCTGTTAACAGTTGCCTCAGGACATCAATACACACACCTCTTCCAGCAGCAGGGACTGGCCTGTTTCCAGGAACTGGCCTACTCGTGCTGATGAGACAGGGATGTGACTGTGAGGAGAATTTGAATGGAGATTTCTGTGTCAAGGTTGCCCTTGGTCCAGGTGGAGGACTTTGTGCCATCACTGCTTACCATCACTGTTCGCACGCCTGTGGGTGTGAGAAGCATTCTCACTCTCTTGTCTGTGTAGGGTTTTCTTTTTGAATCTTGACTGGAAAAGTTGATTGATGCACAAAGGGCAATGAGAGGATATCTTGTGGTATCCTGAGTGGATGAGTACTTGTCGTCTGAGAGCAAAACCAGAACCTTGTTATGGAAAGGTAAACAAATGTGTTACTTGACAGTTCTCTCCTGTTCCTCCTGAATCCCTCTGAGAATAATTTTGAGAGCAAGCCAGCTGTTAATGTAGAAACACAAGCATTTACCTGGAATTCTCCATTGCCATGCTTAGCAGCTTCCCTTCCATGCTGTGCCTGAGTGACTTCCCTCTGCTTTGGCACTCTGTGCACAAGCACTCTTTCCTCCTCTGAGGATCCTGCTGGCAGTGTGCAAATCTCCTTAGCGGTGTCCTGTGTCTCTGCCAGCTGGGGAACTTAGGGAGGAATTTTGGTTTTTTCACCTTTTACAGCAAGTAACCCCACACATGAGCAAGTGTGTCATGAAAGCAAAAGTGTGTGGACTGTTAAAACATAAGGCTCTTTCCTGCTAGGAAGGGAAGGCTGAGGATAAGAACAACACCTCCATAGCATACTTGCTGTCGTTGACAGGGGACTGTGTACTGCAAGCAGTCAGGACTGAAAATCGTCTCTGTCTTCTTTAAAGTACTAAGACCTTGGTTGCATGGTGGGTTGTGAGTTGCTTCACTTTTTAAACTTTTTTATGCTCTTTACTGTCAAGGGCTATGCTTGTCCTAAATAATATCTGAGGTGGTGACATATTAGCACAGATACCACTGCTGCTGAATTTGTAATTGCTCCTAAAACTTTGTCAAGTGAGCTTATTGTGTTTTACAAGAGGCACCGTTTAGAGCTGTCCTTGGAGAACTTGCCCCTGGCTGAGCAAGAGTTTGGAGCAGCAGTGAGAGGGATTCTTTTGTAATTCTTCCTGTATCCTGGACCTTTATTACTAATGCTGTCTGTGTGTGAGTGCGTGCATCTGTTCATGAACTGAATGTCTTCTAACTACAGTGCAATTACTGTATCATACAGTGTGGATGGGAGAATGTTCCCTTGAGCTATAAATATGTTTTGTACACGTGATAATGGAAAATGAGGTAGAATTTGGAATTTAATTTTATAATAAAGACCTCTGAAGCATTCTCTTCGTGTCTAGATCATGATGTGTATTTTTTCCCCCTTTCCTGTCTTCTTCACGTATGTGCTTGAAGTAGCAACCTGAACTTTAAATGGACCCATTGAAGATTTGATCTAGGGTAGTGATGATCTACATCAGCTTTTAGCACACAAGTGTTGCTGGACTGCAATTCAAGCAGGTCTGATTTTACTGCAATCCAAGCAAGTGCTGGTAAGCACAGCAGGAAGTGAAACTGGTATATTTGGATGAGAATAAAGTATGTGTGTTGAAGCAGGTTTACTTCTCCCTATTAAAGACATATTACATTGTCAACATGTATATGTCAGGTTTAATGGGTGTTTTCATCAAATTTCTGGTAGGTTACCTATGAACACTTCATTTGACAGATCAAGCAGGAATCCAGCATATTTTTATAAGTAATTTTTGTGTTCAGTCTGTAGTGTCCATAACATGAGACTGGTGCACAGTTTTCTACAAATGAGGCCCTTGCTGTGAACTAAATATGAGAATCTGTAATAAAACTGGACTGCTGAAAATCAGAATCTGACTCTACACCAGGCTGTAGTGAGAGCCAAGCATATGCTTTTGAGGATGGTGTAGTAAGGGGTTGCTTTGGGTGGAACTAGATGGGGAAACCCAAAACACAGCCGCCTTATCTGGGGCTATGCATTGATGCCCAGATCAGTGCTGGTGAAGAGCTAACCAGGCATGTTCCAAGGACTGCTAAAGTCAAGCCAGGACAGCTAGAAACTGGACTGTGTCCTGTGCAGGGTGATACAGTAGGCTATTAAATAGTTTCTGAAAAGCCTATTGACATCTTGAATTGCTTCACACAGTGCAAGTTGGTCTTTGGGTATTGTGTGATCAGAGCTGTTGTTCTGGAAGGAAGGACTGTGGATACAAAAGCTGTGTACAGCTCTCTACAATGTAGGGAGACTGAAAGGAAAAAGAATGAAGGACTGTTCAGAAAATGCTGATAATATCTGAAGTAAAACTTTACTTCTCACTGCCCTCTAAAGGAAGAATGGCTTCTTTCTGCAGGTAAGTGATCTCATGTGGGTCTGCACTGGTGACTGATTCTGAACCTGCCAGATTTCTAGGCTTCTAAATTCCAGCTATCACCCTGTTACATGTTCCTCAACAAGAACGAGAATTTTTTACCACGTGGTGTTTTATTGTAGATTTTGTGTTCTGTCTTCCTTAATCTTCTATTTTCTAACCAAACAGAAACTTTCAATGCAAGTTGCTTCCTCTGGCTCTCTATTTCCCATGTCCCCTTCTCCTTTTCCTCGATTTACCCATATGATTTCTCAAACTGTACACTGTCTTCCAATATCAGTCTCCCCAGTTCCATATGCTGAAACAAATCTTCACTACCCCTACCACTGATGCCTGGTTTACATCCAGGGATTGTGGTTGTACACTTTGGAGTTGTTTTCTAATACACCATCACTAACTCTAGCTCTGGCCTATGTAATGCATGCTCTGGAAACAGAAAGTTTGTGCTTTATCAGAATGGGTGTATTCCAACAAGGGTCATGATTGCTGTAAATTGCTTTGTCCATTTTTACCCTTCTTGCAGTCATTGCTTTATCTCTAGATTTCATCCAAAGCCAGTTGTCCTGATGTAATGCTCCTGACAAAAGGTAGTCTTCAGTCTTTGTTCACCTGATCTGTTTTTTTTCACCATGAGGCAGTTATGAAGTACCTGGGTTTCTCCACTGATTAGAAAGGGAGTTTTGTTTACTTGCCCATATGAAAGCATCTGTGTTGGATCAGCTGAGTCCCACCCTGACAGCGTGCTGATCCCTTGCAATGCTTTAGGGACAACTATTTGCTTACAAGGTGGAGAATGAAACCAGCTGAGAAGTGGGGAGAATTATTTAAGATGAGAATGTAAATGTGTATAAGATGGTACATCTTGACTTGTACCTGAAACCACATGGCCAGCAGGACCAGGGCAGTGACTGTCCCCCCATACTTAGCACTGGTGAGGTCGTACCTTGAGTTCCATGTTCACTTTTGGGATCCCTCACTACGAGAAAGACATTGAGGTGCTGGGGTGTATTCAGAGAAGGGCAACAGAGCTGGTGAAGGCTCTGGAGCACAATCTTATGAGGAGTGGTTGAGGAAGCTGAGGTTGTTCAGCCTGGAGTAGAGGAGGCTCACAGGAGACCTTGCTCTCTACAACTACCTGAAAGGAGGTTGTAGACAGGTGGGAGTCGGTCTCTTAAGTAACAAGGAACAGGACAAGAGGAAATGGCCTCAAGTTGTACAAGGGCAGGTTTAGGCTGGATATTAGGAAAAATTTCTTCACTGAGATGGTGGTCAGTCATTGGAACAGGTTGCTCAGGGAAGTGGTGGAATTGCCATCCCTTGAAGTGTTCCAAAAACGTACATGTGGCACTGGGAGCATGGTACAGTGGTGAACCCAGCAGTGCTGGGTTAACTCTTGGACTTAATCATCTTGGAGGTCTTTTGTGACCTTAACAATTCTATGATTCTATGATCTTTATTTAAGATTTATGAACTGTGTCAGAACTGCCAAATACATGCAGTTTGAGTGCAACTTCAGTGGAGCTGAAGAAAGTGAGTTTAAACAATTTGATAACTTCCAGGCAAAATCCCATTGGAAGCA
Source organism: Scytalopus superciliaris (assembly GCA_013400415.1). Taxonomy (NCBI): domain Eukaryota; kingdom Metazoa; phylum Chordata; class Aves; order Passeriformes; family Rhinocryptidae; genus Scytalopus; species Scytalopus superciliaris. Next base: position 410,800 of record VXBX01005190.1, read on the forward strand.
AGTCTGAGGAGCAATATTTAAATAAAAGTCATTAAGAGCACAAGCACCAACTAGTCCAGTGCAAGGCAAGGCCAGGAATAGCCAAAGATGCCAAAGATGAGAAGCTGAGTAAGAAGTTATTAATTAACTTGAAATACAAGAGAGAACGACCCAGAGAGTGAGAACACAAGTTACTAAGGACTGTTATGAGAGAGTCATGAAGGGCAAAAGCAAAAATGCTGCTTCTCAAGAGGAGAACATAAGGAGTAATATCAAAGTTAATGAAAAACTGTCAGGACATAGGTAGTAAGAGATGCATCAAGAATTAGATCACTACTTGGCAGAGACAGAAAGGCATTAACTGATGGGTCACTCTGAAAAGCTGTACACCCATCTTCAAACTCTTTTATAATAAACTCCCTACTGGATTATTTTTCTCTATGCCATTTTTTACCAGGCCAGTTAGTTTTTTCTGTTTGGTCTTTTTGAGTATTACCACGTTTTATACTCCAAGTCTTCTGAAATAGCTTTGTTTTGAGTATTATTCAAAAATAAAATTAGCAATAAGTAGGTTGGAGATACCCTCAGGCAGCTCTTGTAGGAACTCTGTGTGTGCCTGCAGATTTGAAGTCTCTGTTGCTAACAGTTGCTGTTTAACATCCTATTTAGTTACTAATGGATTGGAAAGTGCTTTGTGATATGGTATAAGTACATAATTCTCCTCAAGACAGGACTGCAACATTTATTTAATGATTAGGCCTCTGACTCTGGAGTTTGCACATGCAAAATTCCTCACTGAACTGGAGAATTATTTTTGACAAAGCCCCACAACTGGGATGCTTTAGATAGCTGAGGAGGAGAAGACCTCAAGCAAGAAAGGATCTCACACATAGAAGGAATAATGTGGGGTTTGCTTCGAGACCAGATGGCTGAGTGCAAAGCTGAAGGGTGGGAATGGTGGCACAGCCCTCCCATGAAGGAATGGGTGCAATGAAATACAAAATCTTTGTTTTAATCATCACATAAAAAATGCTATTCCTGGAGACAACTGCTGTAGGTCAAATGTTTGTAGGAGACTGGCTAATCAATAGTGTCAATGTAAATTGCAAGGAGGGAGAGAACAGACAGAGCTGAGATCAGAGAGAAAACGATCAATGATGATTCAGAGATCAGCACCAGCAGTGCTTCTGAAACAAGACAAATCCAGCGGGGAAACTACAGAAGAGTAAAGCATCCTTTCACCAAGCTTTTGCCATGATGTTTCAGCAGCTGAAGGATGATCCGGTCCAGAAGCATAAGGACAAAGGGAAGAAGATCCAAGACCATGTGCACTGTCCCTAGATAGCACAGAAGCCAGGTAACTGCTAACACAATGTTGTTGAGCATATTAGCTAAAGCTAATGTTGAGCTAATGAGACTGGAGAGCTTTGGGACCACAGCTGCTTGCATGCCACCAGCTTGGAGTGCAAACACATCTATAGTTATGTCTTACGACCAAATTCATCTTGTGTGTCAAGAGTGATATGGTTGATTCACTGTTTGAACTCACTTTGGTAGAGTGACTTACAAAAGGCAGCAGTCAGGCTGCTGGTGGTGGATTGTCACTGCTGGAGAGCACAAGGTGAATGACAACTGGGGTAAGGTGTGAGCATCTCTAAGTGCTGGACCTGGTCCAACAACTTGGTGTGGTCCCCTTTGGCTTCTCTCACCATTTCATGCCCTGTCATGCTTCACCTGTCTGTACAAATATTCCCTAGCTGGCCACAGGAGATTCAAGATAAACCTGGGGATGTCTCATAGCAAATTGAAGTCAAAAGAAGTTTTCATTTTATTCTGCTGTTGAATCCTCTCCCACACATTGCTCCTTGTCCCTCTGCCTATCCCTCTTCCCTAAGCCCAGATCCCCAAGGTTGGTAGTGCTTCCCTGCTCCCTCCACAGTCATGGTGGCAGCCAGCAAGCTCTACAGTTCGCCTTAATCATTTTATGGGGAAGATTGTTCCCTCCTGCATTGCTTTTGATTCTTGTTATGCAACTGTATTTTTTGCTTTGCTACTGAGCTGTGCCGCACCATGGCCTGAGGGGGTAGCTTGAGAAGACTGCTGGAACATGGCATGACTTCTGATCCCACCTGAGGATGGGGATGGGAGTCTGGGAAAAAAGAGGAGCTGTCACGGTCTGTGGTTTTGAGACTGGGGACAAGGGGAAAGAAAAGGATTAGCTAAGCCCAGGAGTCTGTATCCAAAGTGAGCAGGGAGCCTGAGGCAGCTAGATCAGAGTGTCATTATTCATGAAGATTCACAGATGTAGAATTGGAAATGAGCAGAAGTTCAAAGGGGGATATGGGTTTGTTAGCAGCAGCTGGGATCAAAACTGACAGTGCCACAGCAGCACGTGCAAAGCAGTCGTCCCAGGGCCAGGCAGACAGGGCCTCCCTGGGCAGGGAGGGTTGTTCCTCAGGTGCTTGAACCCTGACTGCTGGGCTGGGGACGGGCACTTGTGAGCTTATTCATAGTTCTGTCACATTGTTTTATGAGATTGGGCAAGTTTTTTTCCATGTGGGTAAATTGAGGCAGAGAACAAGTAAAGCTGACACCTGGCAAGTGTTGGTACTGTAACTTGAAGGGGCTGTAGATTACAATAATGAGACCCACTGCAAACTGAAAACATAAATTTGTATTTTTCTAAAGCACAAAAGAGTGCTATCATCCTCTTTGCATGTCGGTGAGTTTCTCCAGAAACCTCCCTCCCCTTTCTCCAAGTGGTCTACAGATGATTTTGGAGCAATCTGTGCTGCTGACCTGGTTGTTCTTCACTCATGAGGGTTCCAGGAACGTACTTATAGAAATGCCAAAACAGCTCAGAAAATAGCTGAGCTGCCAGGTTAGGTACATGGAGTCAAGGGAAGCATCACAGGAACCCCTCAGACCATGGAAACATTTGCAGTGCTCAACCTTTTGCAGAGATTCTCATGCTTGAAGGCTCACAGAACATATGGAAAAAGAAGGGAACTTTCCTTGTTTGTTTTTCCTTGTACTTTAAATCCTCTCTGGACTCCACTTGTGCTCTCAACACCTCAGTGCTGTGACAGCAGGAGGAACTCCTCTGACAGCCATGTAGCTGCAAGGGAGAAGGTGCTTTGCACACAGGGAAGAGCACCATGTCTCCCAATCCCTAGCTCTTTTAAGTCATGTGAATGGTGGTTCACATGTTTTTTATCCCTGAGTTAACCATGTCCCTCACATCAAGTCCCTCCTTGCACCTCCTTCCTCTTGTGCTAGAAGACCTATGCTGTCACGGGTTGGGGGAAATCTTGGTTTTATTAAGGGAGGGAGCATGTGCCAATGCCAAAAGGCAGCAAAGGGATGGATTCACTGTTCAGAGAGTCAGGGAAGGTGGAGAAATGGCTCCTGAAAGTATCCTGGCCAGAAGGAGCTGTTGCTGGGGTGGCAGGGAAGAAATTAAGAGTTCTTAATTATGACACTGCCGAGTGTCATAGCAGCATGGTATTTGGGTGCCAACAGGTGGGTGGGGGTATAGCCAGTCCATGGCCCCTTTCCTCAGCTGGGGCACCCGTATTTCTCATGGAAGGAAGGCATGTCATGCTCAGCACTCTCGTTGCTGCCTGATCTGTTCTGATGTGCCTTGTCTGTGAGTGCTCAGCATGCAGCCACCATCTGCAGCACAGAGGGGAGGTGCGGGGGGGAAGACTTTGGACAAGATTCACCGTTTTCTCTTGCCATCATGGCTTCACTGCTCTTGCTGAAATGCCCTTGCCATCAGGAGCAACAGCTGAACCTGTGCTTTGTTGTTGACCTGGGATAGGGTATTTAATATGGTGCCTACATGGATGTGAGGAAAGGTTGTTCTACATCCCAACTAGTCTTCAGGAGCTGATTGCTCTTAACTACAACAACTTGTTTTTATGGTGTTTCTCTTCCTCCACTATCAGCCAGGTCTGAATGTATTCAAAATGTTGCTAGGCAAATACTCAGCCTTAGTTGCTACTCTGACTGCACATACGTGCTTCAACTCTGCTTCTCAGTATCCTGTGGCCTGCGATGGCTCTCCATGCTCCTTTCCAGTGCCCTGGCAGCACAGCACTGCCTGTCTGTTCTTCTACCCTTTCTTGTTAGCAGGGCCAGGCTGAACTGTTCAGTCAGGCTCTGGTGAAGCTCCACATCTGTGTGGTTGTGACAACTGGCTGAACTGTCAGAGTACTTTGTGCAGATGACACAGGATGACACTTCATGGTCTGTGTTGGTATGCTTGATCAGCTGCAAGATAGCTAGAGGTTAATGTTTGTGTTGGCAATACTGGGCTTGTGTCTGCCACCCTGCTCAGATTAACCCGGTGTTTCCCACTGCTCTCCTCACTCCCTTTCAGGGTCCTTGAAGCTTCAGCAGTTACCATCGCAGTGATTTATCACCAGTCCTCAGTGGGAACATTCCTTTTGCAACCACACAGTTAAGACACTGTTTTGAGTGGCAGCTTGTCCTGGACCAGAAGATGGTGGCCAATGGCAGGAAGCACTGTGGGGCTACAGGTTGCATGTTGCAATCCCCCAGACATGAGATGACCCTGCATCTCCTGACTTTTCTTTGTTATTGAATACTTTCAATTTATCCCCTGTTTTTCTAAGAATACAGATGTGTAGGGAGTGTATACTTTTGGGGGGTTTCTTAGCTAATATAAAAGGTAGAATGCTGTATTTCTAACAGGAGGCATGATTTAACAGAAGCCATTTGTATTTTTCCAGGACCTGGAACCTTTGACATTAATTAAGTCTTTTCTAGCAATGGTATTTAACACACAGTATACCTGAAACATCACTTGAATTTTGGCTCAGTAGTATTAATGTGGCTCCTTACTCCCATCTGACAGTTCAATTTTTTTGTGGGTTTGTCGGACTCTTCCTTTAAGAGCCCAGCTTTAGGACAGGATTCTTCAGTTTCCCCTAACACTTGTGGAGCTTTTCCTATGCAGCATCTTGTCTGGTCTGCACTGAGAATGTGAGGTCTCAAGATCCTGAGAAAACATGTAATTTATTCTGGCACTTGCAGAACTGTCTCAGGTGGCTTCCTGCTGTCACTGCAGTCAGTGCTGTTGCTCCAGCTCTATAGGAGAAAGGCCCCTGGGAGACAAACTGGGAATGAGAATGTAGCATTGTGCCTTTGAACTTCTCTCCTCCCGGGGATTATTTTCAGTACCCCCACAAGAAGAGCCTTCTTTCTGCCTCCACTGAGTCAGTGTGCTCCTAGGTTGTGTTGGAGGCTGCTGTCTTCTCTCTTGATTACAAGAAATAAATGTGATGTACAGAACCAAACTTGTAATAAGATCAGTACAAATTGTTACTTTGGTGCAGACTGTGATGGTTTCAGTAATGTTTCTGCTTTCATATTGCTCACATCCTTCTGAAAACCTTAACTTTCCTGACTTCTGTTGTGCTGCTTGAGACCTCATTTGCCCCCTTTTGCTTTGTTTCCTCTGCGCTGCCTAAATCCTGAGGCCAAATTAAGCAGTGTCTGAACAATAAAGGGAATCTGTGCATCCTGAACACGGATGACAACGATATGTCTTTTGATCGGTTAACAACTTTATCTGGTTCAGCTGGCTTAATTAGCCTTAAATTAAACATGCACCTTGCAGTGTCTAGAGTGCACCAGCCTGCGAAGACAGTAGGAGGTTGTGTGGCAGCCAGAGCCTCGGAGTGAGTGGCCGAGAGCGAGAGGATGCTGTGGAAAGTTTTGGTCAGAGGGAGCCGTGCCGAATGGTGAGGGGAGGTGTCCGGGTGCCAGCGGTGTCCGGGTGCCAGCGGTGCCCTCGCTGGCACGGCTCTGCCAGGCTGCTTCGCCTGTAGAATGAGGCCGAGGGGAAACGCCAGCCGCGAATGAGCTGAACTTTGCGCTCTGCTGCGCGGGCCCGGGAGAGGAAGGTTTGGGGGGCTTGGATTTCTTTTCCCTTGCCTGCTCCGTTCCCCGGAGCG
>VXBX01005191.1:4583-17837 GCA_013400415.1 Scytalopus superciliaris
TGGGAAGAGAGGTTGCCATTGAAGACTGAAGTAAAAGTGTTGCTAAGTATCACAGACTTCTCCTTGGCCAGTTAACCGTTCACCAGTCTTTTTTATCAGGAAGGATACACTTTCTTTGACCTCCCTTTACTGATTAACGTGACTGTAGAAACCTATTCTATTATTCTTTGTGTGCCTTGCCAGGTTCAGCTCCAGTTTTGTCTTTACCTGCCTCACCCCACCCCTTACACAACTGTACTTCTCTATACTCTTCTCAGGTTACCTGTTCTTCTTTCCACTGCCTGTGCACTTGCTTTCTTCTCTTTACTTTGACCAGCGGATCCCTAGTCAGCCATACTAGTCTCTTGCCTTCCTTGCCCAGTTTCTTGCTCCTGGGGATTGCTAGCTCTTGCATTGTATGGAAGACTTCCTCAAAGATCTACCATCTCGTTCCACTCTCTTGTTCCTGAGGGCAGTCTCCCAGGGAATCCCACTGAAAATATCCCCTAAAAAGCTTGAAGTCTGTCTTTTTAAAGTTTAGCAGCCTGACTTTACTCTTTACCTGACCTGTATTCCTCTAGACTACAGACTCCACCAATGCCTGATCTTTGCAAAGTAAGCTGCCTCCAATCCTGACATCCCCAATTACCTCACTTAGGTTGGAGACCATCAAATCTGGTATCATATTCCCTCTGGTAGGGCTGACTATCACCTGACTTAAGAAGTTATCTTCCATACATTCCAGGAAACTCCTGGATTGCCTACAGCTTGCCATGCTACTTTTTCAGCAGATGCCACAGTGGTCGAAATCCCCTAGCAGGACAGAAGAAGAGTGGTCACAGCCTCTAATTCAAACTTTCCCATGCTGAATGAAATTAGGTTTGTTTCATTTGATAAAAAACAGATTGCATAATTTTTGCAAACAAGGAAAAACAGTTTTGATTGCAGACAGCACATAAACTGTGTCACAAAAAAAAAAAAAATTGGAGTCTGGACACATGAACAATCCACTCAAAAAATTAGTTGTTTTCCAGAATCACAGTGCTTCTCCTAGATGTTACAGAGCCAGGACATATTCTGTTTCATGTTCAGCAAGCTTTGTTAGAAATTCATTGAGGCTTGACAGTGATTTCTAGAGAGGCATCAAATATCTCTTCTAATCTTAGTTTCCAAGTTATTTAAAGCAACACTATAAAGAAATTATTTCCTTTGATAGAAACACATCAATCTTATTGAAACTAATGGAAATTACATGCCTCAAATGATGACAGAATAAATAGAGCCCATTTCAAGTGCTGTATGCCATAACAAAAACATGTTCTTATTTCTTCTAAAGGAAGCATTTGACTTTTAAGAACTGTAATTCCTAACTAAATAAACAGATTTTAATCTAACTTTTAAAACAAAAATAAAACCTTTTCAACTAGAAGACTATTACAGGCATGAATTTCCAATATTCCCAATAGGTGTGTATTAAAACAGTGAAAACTCACAAAGCTTTATTAATATAAATTGTTTACCTACCACAAGGTTCATCTGCTGTATTATACAATTCATGAGCTTCTCCAAAGTAGCATGTTATATATTCAAACCACATTACTGCTTTAGCTATTAGAACTTTTCTCAGGTTCAGCGACAAGAGCAGGCAGCCATGGTCATACAGCTGAGGGGGCTGTGCAACATGTCTTGCTCTAATAGTCCTGCTGTTGTTTTGTTTGCTGCTATTTTCCACAGGTTTTCAATAAAGTAATTCACAATGAGTTCCCCATTTCAAAACCATTCTGGGAGCATGGGTGTAAATATATGAAACCTGCTTGGACTTCATCTGACAGTATGGTTTTTAAGCTTTAAAAATTGCCTTTTAACTCATAGAACTGTGTCACAAAACAAACAAACAAACAAACAAACAAACAAACAAACAAAAACCACCAAACCTACTGCTAATCGTACTGTGTTTCTCTGTAAACTTCACTGTCATTTAATGGTATGAGCAATTTGAATTATATCACTGAAGTCCTGATGTGTGAGATTTTGGCTGGGGGAAGAGGCATCTCACGCAAAATAGGCACAATCATGCACCATGGCTTCAAAAGCATTGTGTTAGCTATTTTAAGAGCCTTGGCACTGATTTCAGTGGAAAATAATACTGAAGCAAAATAAAAAAGAAATACAGCATATCAGATTTCTTCAGTACTAGGAAGTGAAACTTGGAAGCCTCACTTCTTTACAAAGAAAATAACACAGTGGTTAACCAGCTGCTGGCTCATTAGATTGTAAAATACAATTTGGTGTTCTCTTGAGGAGCTAAAGAATGATTGTTTTCAAGGTGAAAGTTGTGATAATGAAAGTTTTGCCTTTCTAGAGTTGGACAGGTCAGCCCAAGTGATCAGTAGTGGAGCAAGTTGATAGCAATGGTAGGTTTCTGAATAAGCCCAATTTGTTAAATCAGATGTTATGGTATTCTAACAGGTATCAATAAGAAAAACTGTTGCTTGATATGCTTCCTTGACTGACCTCTTCAATGAAGCCTCTACTTCTACAATACATATTTTCAAGAATTTTAAGAAAGAATTACAGAGGATGAATTCTTGTCCCTGATGAAACAGTGCCAGGTTTGCCACTGAAATATTAGAGTCAGTGATTCATCTTAAATAACATGCTAAACAAAAGCCATATATCCTAGTGTGTTCTTCCTACACAGACTTGCATATGTATTTCACTACTTAATCATAATATAACCATGACTTCTAACCACAAAATTCTATAAAACACTTCTTGAGTGCTAGTGTAATTCGGGCCACATTATCTTAGTGATTTCTATTAGAAACTGTATGTTTGTGCAGCGCATTGAACCACTATCACAATGAAGCCCTGCCTAGGTAGGTAATTACAGTCTGCCAATAAATAACACACATTAGAAGTTAAATAAACAGGTGTAATTTCTATGTTACCTGACATTTTGTTTTTAGTTAGTTTTTCTTCTCCATTTTACTACACTTGTTTTTCCCTCCAGGTCTTAACACTATAAAAGCTTAAGATGATTTACTCTTAGAATTTCACCCTTCAGCCTTCCCATAAAACTTTATTTTAATCCTTTAATCCTCTAACTTTCTTAATTAAGTTCTGAGTATTTAAAAATAGTTATAAACCTTTTCAGGGGAGATCATTTGTTTAAATTATTGGTTTATGATGAATAGGGAATGTATATGATCATTGCAGCTCAGAAACAAAAACTATGATATCATATAAAATGCTGCATAAAGTTGGAATATGTCCTACAAAACCAGAGAAGGAAATCATTATACATATAGAAGTCATTAAGAAGTCGTTCAAAAGTACTTCTTAATTACCCAGAAAAGTGTGACGTACCTATAAAGCACTTGGTCTCAGTGTTAATTTTAACATATCAAGGAATGTAATAGAATAGCTTCAGGCTTCTACAAAGTCAACTTTTTTTCCCTGCACTCAGGTATAACAGGTAAACATAGAGGAGCTCTAATGAACTACTTTTCCACAAATGTTCTGTCTTCATTGACCTTGAGTTGTTATCTGCTTGCAACAGTAAGACCCAAGTTCCTATTTTAATTTAGCATCCAAAATTCCATTCTCTTCTGTTTTTTCTTTCACCTCCATAGTCACGCCTGTGACATGTTATTCAGAGGGTCCTCTTCACCTCTTTTCAGCTTTGTGCGAAAGATCTGTCCTTGACATCTTTCTCTACCCTATGTGTATGTCAGAAATGCTCCCATCTCAAGCACAGACAGCTCACAGAGCTACTTCTCTTCTCCTTACCCATTCCCTTCAGGGCAGATTGAAATCCATTTACCTCTCTGAGTCTTTACATGGTTTCCTGGATTCCATTTTCAACAGCACATGGCCAAGGGACACCATTTGATATCTCTTCAATTCACGCTGATGCTCCAGGACAATGCTGCAGTTCTGATTGTCATCAGATCCATAGACTGTGTGTTCCTCATCTCAGACCTCCCTCCACATCCTTCTCATTTCCCAGATATCTAAAAGTCTTGTATTTTATTTCTGCATATGTCTTTTCTCCTCAGCTGTAGAGATATAACTGGTGCAAGCTGATAGCTGATACTAATGTGTTTACAGTACTACAGCAACTTTTCTCTGACCTAGACAGATGCACCTTTGCCTTGCTCATATCTACTTGGAACACTGTTGTGATAATCACTTGCCTTGACTGGACCTTTCCTGACTTTGCATCTCTCCCTTATTCTTTCTCTTGTTTGTTTGCTTGTGTCAAATTAATTTCTCCTTTGTGTTCAAGTCCTTTTATGGTTAGTTAATCCCCTATCTCGTCTTTGGTAACACAAAGTCTTCTTTCTCTTAACTTCTACTCTAGGGCCAAAAATATCAGCCACTACGTGACACTTCTATGTGTCTATTCTATACTTTCAGGAGTTCTTTGTGTTTTGTGCAACACTGATGGATGTATGTAGGAGAAGCTTCTATAAACAAATGTTAAAATTAATTCATTAATCTTATTCACACAGAGACACTCTTTTCCATTATTTCCACACAAAAACCCTCTAATGATAGGCTGTGCATCATGATGCCTACATTGTTTCTTACACACACAACTATATGGTCTCCATCTGTTACCTCATCTGCTACATCAACTGCAAACTTTTGGGGTGCAATAGAATCAGAATTTCCTTCTTCAACTGTATAACAGCACAACAATTTTTCGTGCAGAATGGTTGCTCAAAAACACTGCCAAAATAGAATAACTATTAAACTGCAAAACTGAATGTGTGTTCTAGGTGAGAAGTTGTGCCTGTTCCGAGGAAACTAGAACTGTCCATAAGGTCAAAACTAATTCTGTCTGTAATCCAGTCTCCTGTTCACATACAAATGCTGTAAAACCACTGGAGTTTTTTAATGCTGTCAGTCTGTCCATAGTCCACATGTAGAAATGGAAGCCACAAAAACATATCCACTACTGTCATCTCTTTACAAGCAATTGTACAGTGCCCATGGAAATGAAACTGCTAACTCAGAAATGATAGAAATCTCACTGGAGACTGTGAAACAGTCTAATCCCTGATCAGATGTGCTGAACCATGACGGGGGGAAATTATGAAAGCAGCTTGTCTTACTTTTTCCTTGCTCATTTTGAAGCACTGTAGAAACAGCTGCTTTCAGGAAATGCTAAGCACTTACTGCTGAAAATCAGGCCCTGGTAATGATTTGTCCTTTGCCAGATGGGGACTTGGCTCACCACAGAGGATGTGCATATTCCTCACTTTGCTCTTCTGTCAAACTCCTTCTGCCTCTGTGGATGAGGCCTCAGGATACAGAGCATAGTAAACCTGCACAGCGCAGCCTCATGACCAAAAGTTATGTGCACCCAGGAAAAGTAAGCTGTTTGTACTACTTTTCTGTGCCAGTGGCACAGTGGCATAGGTAAAAGTGGCAGAGAAATCAAAGAGAAAAAATCTTTTTTCCATGTAAGCAATATAGATTAGACACATATTCAGGAACCACAGAAAGAACATGTGCTATCTGGGCAAATCTGTCCGAGACTTGTGGGGAGCCACAAAAAGAGGAAGAGAGGAGTATCAGGCCAAGCAGGATACATTCCTGAATACCTGTGTTAAGGGTAAGATAGAAACTGAAACATATTGCTTGGGACTCATGTATCAGGACTAGAATAACAATACATATTGTAGTCAAAATAAATAGAAGACCCAAGAACCTTGGAGAAGCTCCAAGGAGGGAATGTGACATGAAGATGATGATGGTGAAGAAGTAAGGGGTCTTGAGATCCCCAACTCAATTCCAGGGAGGAGTGTCAAGGGGCAGACCTGAGGGTGGCACCAGGATGGATGGTTCTTGGGTTAGATGTAAACTATAGTTAAGGTAATTAAGTAGTGTTAGAGAATTAGTAAGCACCCCTATACTGCATGCACACCTATACACTTCCTGTACCTACACACACCATGCACCAGAAAATATTCATTAAAGAACTGCTCTCTACCTATATTAATGTTGTCTCAAAAAGGTTTTTCCCTCAATTTCAGGCAACAATGGCAAAGCTCATTTCTTGTGATAAGCCAAAGCTTCACCTGTAGGTTGACTTAGGAGGGGCAGGTATTTCAAATGTTCAGATTTGTTCAAATCAGTTACCCAAATAGCTGTTGATGCTAGTGGGTTTATGTGTGATAAATAAATCTGCCACCTATCTGATCACCCTAAAGATAGTAAAAGGTAGTCATAAATAAAATCTGTTTTCCTAGCCAGGAACATAAATATGTTATTTGCAGAGGTCAAGAGAAACATGTCCCTCTCACTTGCAGAAGGTAGAGTTTCTTGCAGGTTGAAAGGCAAACCTGCCCACAATATCCAAGGTGAGGCCATCCCAGTGCAGAGCAGAGTGGGACAATCCCCTCCCTTGCCCAGCTGGTGATGCTGTGCCTGATGCCCCCCGGGACAGGGTTGGCCCTCCTGGCTGTCAGGGCACTGCTGACTCAGATTCAACTTGCCATTCACCAGGACCCCCAGGTCACTTTCCACAGCACTGCTTTCCAGCATCTCATTTCCCCAGTCTGTAAACATCAAGGGTTGCCCCATCCCAGGTGCAGAATCCATCACTACCCCTTGTTGAGCTTCATATGGCTGGTGATTTCCTAGCCCTCTAATTTGTCCAGGTCTCTCTGCAGGGCCTCCCTACCTTCCAGAGAGTCAACAGCTTCTCCCAGTTTTGTGTCACCTGCAAATACATATCCCTTCCAGTCCTGTGTCCAAGTCATTTATGTTAAAAAGCACAGGGCCCAGGATGGAGCCCTGTGGAATCCCACCAGTGACGGGAAACCAGTCTGATATCACCCCATCCACTGTTTCCCTCTGTGCTCGACCCCTGAGCCAACTGCTCACTCACCACATGATGTGTTTATCCAGCTGTGCTGGACAGTTTGTCCAGAAGGATCCTGTGAGAGACAGTATTGAAAGCTTTACTGAAATCCAAAAAGATTACATTAACTGGTTTCCCTTGATTAACTAGGTGGGTTACTTTATCATAAGTGATTTGATAAGCAGGGATTTTCTCTCATGAAGCCACACTGGCTGTGTCCAACAACTGTGTTGTCTTTCACATGTTTTTCAATAACTTTACCAGGCACTAAAGTGAGACTGACAGGCCTGTAGTTTCCAGGATTATCTTTCTTGAAAATCAGGACAACATTCGCAGTTTCCAGTCAGCTGGTACCTCTCTGGACATCCAACACCACTCAAAAATCATTGAGAGGGGGTATACATTGACATCAGCCAGCTCTTAAAGGATTCTGGGATGAATTCCATCTGGTCCCACAGATTTGTAGGGATCCAGCTGGAGCAGCAGATCTTGCACAATTTCAGAGTCAGCTGGGAGTTGATTGTTCTTGCAGTCATGGTCCACCAGCTCAAGGCAGTGAAATGCCCTTGTTCCATCATCTGTGTTGAAAATGGAGGCAAAGAAAATATTAAACACCCCTGCCTTGTCTCTGTCCTGTTTGTGAGGTGACCATCCTCATCCTGTAACAGGCTGAGGTTATTTCTATGCCGCCAATGCCATTAGTGTATTTGAAAAAGCTCTTTCTATAGTTCCCCACATTTCTGGCACCTTCAACTCCAGTCAAGCTTTGGCCACACAAATTTTCTCCCTACAATGTCAAGCAGCATTTCTGTATTCTTCCTGTGTCACCTGACCTTGCTTCTACTGGGTACACATCCTCCTTTTCTACTTTATTTCCCAGCTAAGATCCCTGATCAGCCAACCCAGCCTTCTGCCTTGCTTGCATGACTTCCAGCATTTGGGAATTACCTGTTTCTGTGCCCTAAGGAGATGATGTTTAAAAAGTGACCAGCATTGATAGACCCCAGCACCAGTAAAAACACTTTCCAGGGGACCTTTCTCACTAAATCCCTGACCAGCCTGAAGTATGCTCTCCTCATGTCCAGAGTGGAGGTTTTGATGGCACTGCTCCTCCTATTAAACAGACATTTTCAGCTCCCTTGTGTTGTGATCACTGTGGTCAAAAGAGCCTCCAATCTCCACTTCGCTCATTAGATCCTCTCTGTGACAAGCAGTAGACCAAGGAGGGCAGCTTTTTGAGTCAGGTCCCTTAGGACTTGTTCCATAAAATTGTCATCCAGGCTTTTTAGGCACCTTCTGGCCCAGGTTGTACTGGCTGTGGTCGTATCCAGTTAATTTCCCAGGGCACTCCAGTCACAGGTCTTATCCCGCCAGGTTTCTCTTACACCATTGATGTCAGATCTCTCGGACGGGGACAAAGCTTTGCGCTCCTCTTATTTGTTCCTCAGGCTAGGTATATTACTGTAGAAACATTTCAGATATGGTACCTTGTAGCCCATACCTCCTCAAACATATTGATGGATTCCCTTAGTGCTGGTTTACCCATGTTTTGCACACCATCCCATTGCTAACCACTGGCAAGCTTGTTTTTGCCCCTTCCCCCTTCCAAGCTCATTTAAAGCTCTATCAGTGAACCCCTGTGCTAGAACACATTTTCCCCTCTGACAAAGGCACATGCCATCATGTGTCATTAGACCATGTGTTGAGTAGACATCACATAGTCAAAAACCCCAAAATTTTCCAATTACACCTGCCTTGAAGCAACACATTCAGCTGGTGGATCTGCTTATTCCTATCAATACTATTCCTTGTTACTGGAAGGATCTAGTCTTCTATGAATTGTCCCAGGGCCCTGAAGTCTCTTTTGATTACCCTTAGACTTCTCTTTGTTATTTTGTCACTGCTGTCTGGAACAACCAATGGCAGATAGTAATCACAGGGCCTTACTTGGCTGGGGAGTTTTCCAGTAATGTCCCTTACCCAAGCCCCTGGGAGACAGCAGACTTACCTGTGAGTTGGGTCTGGTCTATATATCAGACCATCCAGTCCCCTTAGAACGGAGTCTCCTTACAAAAACCCTTCTTTTCTTTTGACTGAGGAAGGTACAGGTGGTGCTATTTTAGGAGGCCCTAGTACTGCAGGAGGACCTTCACCCATCTCATCAGTTGTGGACCTTTCTAGTTCTAAAGCCTCATACCTGTTGTAGTAAGCACCAGTCCTACTTGTCAGATTTTGAGAAGAAGGAGGAACCTTTCTCCTGGTACATGCAGTGACCTACTTCCAGCCTTCAGCTTTAACAAACCCTTGACTAATCACCTTGCAAGGTTCTGAATCCTCCTGTTTCTCCACTACAAGACTTCCAAGAGTCTTGAGACTGTAGTGTCTCTGAAAATAACAAGTCAACCTCTTACTCATTTGCTTGAATACTACAAAGCCTGATTGCTTCTTCCTGTAGCTCCTCCACCTGGTAACAGAGCTCTTCAACAACAGCAGCCCTTCTGCAAAAGAACTGTCAGCTCCAGCCTCGTGGAGAGGCATCAGACACTTCTGGCAACATGTGACCTGAGAGCTGGTGAGATGTTCAAACAAAAAATGACCCTACCCACTCCCCATCCCCATCCTCTTCAGTCTAGAATTAGCCATGTGTAGACCTAAAAAGGAGCTCTGCATTTTTTGGGGTAGAAAAAGTTAAAACGTCAACCTTCATGTATACAGGGAGCCCAAGCAGGCTTGTGCCTAGCATTAGCTCACCATGTCACCCCAGCACCTTCCTGATCCCTGCTTCTCACCCTATAGCTCTGCAATGTGCATGTCACAGCAGCCTGAAAATCCTGTCAGGAAAGGAGCAAAGTGGTGCAGCAGAGCTAGGGGACTGGGACTCAGCCCTACTGAGAAAGTAGTAGGGCTGTAATTTAAGTGAGCAGTAAGATCTCAATTAAAAACGGCTTACATCCTGTGGCATATTTAAGCTCTATTCAAGTTTAGACACAGATATTTTACTACAGTCAAATTATTGTCATAGACAAAAAAGAAACACCAAACAAAAATACATTGTGTAATTTAAACCTTAGCAGCTGAATAATTGACTGAAAGAGTTATTATTATTCTAGATTAATTATTGCAGACAAAGAAAAGAGAAGCCTGGGCTTGCCACTTCCCTGTTGTGCTTCCTTGGTTATCATTCCATCACTTAATCTCATACACACAGGCTGTGCCCTTACTTGCAAGGCAATTGCTATACAACATACCTGTTCTGCTCTATGTATCATTAACATGTTATGGACATGGGATTGTTCTGTCTGAGAAGGGAAGGCTCTAGGGAGACCCTACTGAGGACTTTCAGTACTTAAGGGCATCCTAAAAGAATGATAAAATCTTTGAATCATTTAGGTTGGAAAAGATCTCCAAGATCAAGTCCAACCTTTGACTGAATACCACCATGTCAACAAAACCTAAGTGCCACATCTAGTAATTTTCTGAACATCTCTAGGGATGGTGACTCCAACAGTTATCTGGACAGCACATTCCAATGCCTGACAACCCTTACCATTAAGAAATTCCTCCTGATGTCTGACCTGAATCTCCCCTGGTTTGAGGCCACTTCCTCTCATCCTGTCATTAGCTGCCTGGAAGAAAAGGTCAACCCCCAGCAGCTACAACCTCCCTTCAGGGAGTTGCACAGAACAATAAGGTCTTCCCTGAGCCTCCTCTTCTCCAAGCTGAACAACTCAAGCTCCCTCAGCTGCTCCTCATAGGACTTACTCTCTATACCCTTTACCAGCTCCTTTGCCCTTCTCTGGAGTTGCTCCAGCACCTCAGTGTCTTTCATGAAGTGAGGGGCCCAGAAATGAACACAGCTGCACAGGTTCAGCCTCACCAGTGCCAAGTACAGAGAGATAGTCACTGTCCTGGTTCTGCTGGCCACACTGGTTTTGATACAAGCCAGGATGTCATTGACCACCTGGGCTCATTGTTGACTCATGTTCAGCCACTGTTGACCAGCATCCCAAGGTTCTTTTCCACTGGGCAGTTTTCACAGCTGCTCTTCTCCCAGCCTGTAGCACTGTCTGGAGTTTTTGCGACCTAAGTGCAGGACCTGGCACTTGGCCTTGTTGAATCTCATATCGTTGGTCTCAGCCCATTGATCCAGCTTGTCCAGATCCCTCTGCAGAGCCTTCCTGCCTTCCAGCAGATCAATAAGACCACCCAATTTAGTGTTGTCTGTAATGTTATTGAGGGTACACTCAATCCTCTCACCCAGATCATCAAGATATTAAACAGGACTGGTCTCAGTACTGAGCCCTGGGAACACCCAGTGAGTGTCTGCCAACTGGGCCATTCTCTCAACCCACCCATTTCTTAACCCAGTGAAGAGCGCACCTCTCCAAGCCATGAGCTGGCAGCTTCTCCAGGAGAATACACCAGGAGACAGTATCAAAGGTTGTGCTGAAGTCCAGGTAGACAACATCCACAGCCTTTCTCTCATCCATTAGGCAGGTCACCCGATCATAAATGGAGATTAAGTTGGTCAGGTAGGACCTGCCATTCACAAATCCTGCTGACTGTGTCTGACCCATTGGTTGTCCTGTATGTGCCATGTGATCACGTTCAAGATGATCTGTTCCATGACCTTCCCAGGTACCAAGGTCAATCTGACAAGCTTGTACTTCCCCAGATCCTTCTTTTGACCCCCCTTTTGAGTGTGACCACTGGCTAACCTCCAGTCACCTGGGATCTCCCTGATTTACCAGGACTGATGATAAATGATGAAGAGTGGCTTGACAAGTTCCTCTGCCACCTCTCGCGGTACCCTGGGATGAATCCCACTTGGCCCCATAGACTTGTGACTATCTGACACAGCATATCACTAACTACTTCCTTCTGGGCTATAGGGAGTATCGTCTACTCTCCATCCTTGTCTACCAGCTCTAGGAGACTGGTTCCTGTGAGCATATTCAATCTTACTGTTATAGACTGAGGCAAAGAAGGCATGAAATACCTCAGTCTCTTTCTCATCTTTGGTGACATTGTTCCCTCATGCGTCCAGTAAACGATGAAGATTTTCCTTGACCCTCCTTTGGTTGTTTATGTTTCTATAAAAACATGTTTATTGTCTTTCACAACAGTGACCAGATTGAGTTCTAGCTGGGAATTTGCCTTTCTAATTTTCTAAGTGAGTTAACAATATACTTGTATTCTTCCTGAGTTGCCTACCCCTTCTTCCATAATTCTCTCTTTTTTTTTTTCCTACAGAAACTCTTGGTCAGCCAGGCTGGTCTTATTCCCTGCTAGGGAATGATGGGGACAAATGTTTTAGTAGGGCCTGTTGTGACAATATAAGGGGTAGCGGTTTTAAACTAAAAGAGGTAGATTTCGTCTAAATATAAGAACGAGGTTTTTCACAATGAGGGTGGTGAAACACTGGAACAAGTTGCTCAGAGAGGTGACAGATGACTCATCCATGGAAACATTCAAAGTCAGGTTGGATGGGGCTCTGAGCAAACTTTTTTTCATTGAAGATGTCCCTGTCCATTTCAGGGGGCTAGACACAGTGACTTTTAAAGGTCTTTTCCAACACAAGCTATTTTATGATTCTGTTGTAAATATTTTATTCTACACAGATCATATTTTTGCTACTAGCCATATAAAACTTATGTTCATGCCAGATGATTGTATGTGAAAGTAAAAAAATTAGGCACTAACCACCCAACTATTAGGAAAAATACTGCAGCAATAACTAAACAGGCTCATATAAAGTTCCAGTCAGTCCAAGTTCAGACAAAGCCTGACACGTTCTGTGACCTTGCTAAGTTAGCTTAACCTGCTGTCTCTTTACTAGTGATAGCAATTCCACATTTAACAAGCTATAAGGCTACAATTAGGCCAATCCTGGAGTAGAGATGTATGTCTAGATGTGTACATAGGCAATGTTCCTCATCCAGAGAGTGGAATCTGCTCTAAATTGCCAAAGACTACAGGATTATTACCTCTGACATACAGTTGTGTCCCATCTCATACTAGCAGTGGTGAAATGCCAGTCTCTTTCTAATGTGCTTGTGGTTGTTCCATGCCAGGCTTTCAAACAGACCAGAGCTCAGTAGTTTTGTGACAAATCAAAATTGAACTGCCTAATGGAAAGTGCAAGTGTTCATCCCTCCAAATTAGAACTACTATTTTATTTTGTTGTCCTGTGTCCTTTCTGCTCTACCCCATTTATGACTGTTTTGTACTCAGCACTGTTGTTTTCTACTTTAAAATCAATTTCAACCCATCTGGGAGCTGCCTGTCCTTTTTCCCCTCTCTCCTCCCACTCGCTTAGATCAAAAGCAGACACAGTTACAGATCTGGATGCTTTCAACTATGACCTACTGCCCCAGTCTACTACACATTGTTTTTTC
>VXBX01005192.1:0-30109 GCA_013400415.1 Scytalopus superciliaris
GCGCGCTTGTAGCAAGCATGGGGGAGCCCTTCCCAAATCGTTTGTGAAGCCTAGCCATGATGATGACTGCTTTACAAAAAGCAATATTAAATATTTTTCTTGAGATGAGGATACCCTACAATTAGACTGCACAAAATGCACAACTTCTGTGATGCAAGCTACTGAGAAACCTCTTCTGACTTATGTAAGATGCTTGAAATTCCAGAGTATAAGTGGTGCAGATTTGGCATTTTCAAAGTAGTCTTAAGAAAAGTTAGATATCCAGTGTAGCAGGACTTCTTTTTTCTTCTTTATTTTTTCCCCCAAAAGAAATATTATTCTTTTCATTATCCGTCCCTGTCATAAAAGTAATATAATATATTCACTGATAGAAATGTTGTGAGAAAATTTTAAAAACAACTGCTACATGTATATGTTGTTATACATGCTATATGTAGCCTACACAAGAACAACTTGCTTATTCTACCTCACCCAGATAAAGCTTAAAATACAGATGTGATGGAAACAGTTAAATAATCAACAGTAGTGATATATTTATTTACTTTTCTCCTTACTTTTACTTACCTGGCTAAAGCATAATGGGAAATTGAAAATGGAGTCAGTCAAGTTGCATTGAGGAGAGAGAAATAGCCTGAGGAGATATACTTGCAAGGATATTACTTGTTATGACAAAAGGAAGATCCACCTACTCAACAGCAGACACCTACTCAACTGCACAGCCTCAGACACCGACTTCTGTTTGACTTAAGTTTGTACAGATTATTGACAGTTGTCTCCCTAGCACCATCTGGTGTCTGCCAACTAGTAACTTGTGAGAATGCACCAAACACAAAATTAATTCAGCTCATGGCCTCACGGGACAGAAAAATTTACAGCAGGCATCTTCACAAAGGCTCAGAAGAATATTAGGCAGGTCAGAATGAGCATACATTATGTTTATGATTTTCACCAACTTGAGTTGGTGAAACATTGAACAGACACATATTTTCCCATGTCTCATGTATTCCCTCTGTTGGAATATGAAGGATGATAGAAGCACGGATCTTCCTGTTCACTGGATTTTTACCTATGAAACATTTCATTCTTCAATCAAAATTTTACTTAGAAGATATGCTAACTACATTTCAGCTAAATGATGCTTTATTTCCCTTCAGCTTACATGGCGTACGAAAAAAAATCACATAAAAACACTTTTCTAATAAAAACACATTGAAAACATATTCAGTATAGCCTTAAGAACTGGAATACTAATTTTTTTCTTTACAGTGCATAGTTGTCGACAGCAATATCAGGGCACAGCTGTGCAGAAAATGATTCAACCTCCATATGCTGCCACTGTGTATACTATACCGTAATTCATAAATATGAAGAGTGAAAGTATCATTATTCAATGTCCCTGAAGAAAATGAGAACCTATGTTTTTTTTAGCATTCATCGGTTTTACAGAATGGTTTAATTTAATTTTAATGTATGCATTATTTTGTCTTAAGGAAAGAAAAAGCAACCTTGAAATGGTGAAATAATCAAATACCAAATCAATATGCAATAAACTGTGCTGGTATCACTTTCAATTTGTTTTAGCACAATTAAAATAATATATTTTCTAAATACTTTTAGAGACGTGCACCTGTTATATCTTACTATTATTATAGAATATATCAACATTTGATAGTTTCATCAAAAAATCCTAGATGGTAGTCTATCTGAATTAAGTTAAATAAAATATGGCTACTGTCTTAATTAGTCTGCAAGATTAAAATCAAATGGATCTGGGATAAAAACTGAAGTCTAAACATGCCGTATATATCATGTGTACAACAGGGCACATAGAAGTCAAGAGGTCATTATTTTTTCTGAAAATTACATATTCTCATGCAAAATCTGATAGTCTTTATTGATGGACAATGTCATAAAGCCATCACTGTGTTTATAGACATTTAATTGAAGACAGCATAAAACGATAAACTAAGAAACATGCATGGTTGACTCCTCCAATTCAAACCATAAATCATACTGATGTTCAGACAAGTCGCCCAGACACAAATTCTGATGATAGATGAACCATTTAACTTTGATTTTTGAAAGCAATGAGCTCGCTAGCAATACCTCACACTGACTAATACCACATATGGTCATATAAGAACTCATCAAAAATCCATTTTTCCCTTGTGTGGATGCTAAAATTATCTTCTAAATGATCATTATTAAAAGAGTGCAGTGTGTAACATCCTTCTAATGTTCATAGCTGAATTCAAAGTCTGCTTGCTTCAGTAAGCAATGATTTTATTGCTGTTTCTAATCTTAAATAAAAATTCTAAAGATATAAATAAAAGAGATGAAACAGTATATAATATTAATTTATAAAAAAACATTATAACAAAACAAACATTATAACAAAACAAAAGAAATGAAGGGGAAGAAACTTTTTTAAAGCTCCTTAGCATAACATTATTTCTCTAAATGATAGAATATACCAGACAACACAGTTGTGATGAAACCTGAATCAAAGTATTCCCTTCATATTTTGCAGTTGGCATCCCATAGTGTATCTGTTGGGACTATTGAATATTGCAGCAGTAAATCCAAAACAAACAATAAATCATCAAGCATTGGCTTATATTCATGTGTTTGATACAACTGAGTCATTAGCAAATTTTCATTATGTTTAGGAGTTGCACAAATTTGTGAACTAAGAGACAAGTGAATATATCTGTGTAAGATTACAGATATATGCAAAATTTTTATACCTATGCTTAATCACTTTTTTTTAACCTACAGATATGAAATCATCAATAATCACAGTTTATTTGGGTAAATTAAATCTGTTAACATCAGCCATATGGCAAATTCATTATTTATTTTATTGTCTATTACTTCACTAGAAATATTTCAGAATTTTGTACTTTAGTCCTTGAGTAAAAATTCAACAAGCCAAAAATTGGGCCTAACTAACTCTGAATTTATGAATAAGTTAATAGAGATATTTTTGCATTATTTTCCTCTGCTTACTAAGGTTTGAGTCTGTAATCACTGGGTTTTGTACAAACGTGAATACTTAATAAAATAAGGTAACGGTATATATTTTAGTGCAATCAGATGACATCAGTAGGAAATATTCAACAGAATTAAAAGAGTTGAATATATTTGTTATCAATTATTGTCAATGAGGGAAAAATTAAAAATATTAATTCTTTTATTTAATTACTTTTCTAAACTTTCAGTACTCTAGAATTATTTTGATATGTGTCTAAATATATGACTGTTTTGAGCTATAAATCTTATAGAAGTCTGTTAGTTTTTTTGGTTTGGGTTTTTTTTTTCCATATTACTGCTCCTATTAGCAGATTTTTGCAGCTGGAAGCTTTTAGAGAATTTGAAATTAAGTTGGAACATGTAACAATATTGGGGGGGAGCAAGGAAACCAGCATTTCTCTAAGTGGGCTTCTTACACAGATGATATTACACAGTGTTCATGAGTGAAGCAGATTCATCAACAAAACTGTATTTCATTTCTCCTTTTCTCAATACTAATCCTGGCATTATTAAAGTATTCAGTGGGTTTTAATTTGAAGCTCTAATTTGAAGATATGTATCTAAATATAATGAGTGTGAATAAATGGGATTTGCAAGTTTACCTATGAAGAGCTGTATCCTGATCTTACATATATGCAAATACAGTACTACCACTGAAATCAGTAAGTCTATGCCAGCAGGTCGAAAACTAGACATTAAGAATAAAGTTTCCTTATTTCATGAGAAGAAAAAAAAAAAAAAATCATAGGAAACAATCACTGGTCACCACCACAAAGGGTTCAAATGACCAGCTGGTTTTGTAGCATTTGCTCAGATGCTCACGCACATTGCCTTATCTCAGCTCTTGCCAAATCGAGTTCCTCCATGACCATGACAAGATCAGCATGCACCTCCTCCAGTTCCTTTTTGGTATCATCCAACTGTAATAAATGAAAGAGCAGTGATATTTAGATGGATGAGTTGTGCGCCAGGAAGAGAAAACTACCAAACAAGGACCTAAAGCGATCCCCTGTCTTCACATGCTTGATTTCATTCCTTAATTAGAGCCATTAATCAATAGGTATGAGATATGAGGCTTTAGAAGGGCTTGGTGACACGACACCTTGCCACCTGTCAAAATTACAGCTTTCTGTTCATGCACCATCCCTCAAATAGTTATTTTCTGCAAGCCTGGCTGCATCCCACAATTCATTATTTACTGTATAGTTCTATCCCTGTGCAATGTCAGAAGATAACCCTTTGATGATAAGGAATGGTTTACATAAAATTGTTAAAACTCGCAAAATACTTCAATACTTCCTACAGTAGTTAAATTTTAAAAAATATAAGACTGCTATACTATGACTTTACCAGCAAAGAAATCTTGTATTTAAAGTGCTCTCTTTGCATTCTCCTTTTTAAAACGTAGTTCTTGTCCAATATGAGAGAGCAGTTCATTATTGAAAGGAGTAGATTAAAAGTTAAACAATTACTTATTGTGAACTTCTATGCTATGTTTATCCAAACAACTACTGCTGGATATAGTATTAGCCAGCCCCCAATGTATATATCCATATACACATTACAGTAAACAATAAATATAACATGTAAATATAAGGCATTTTAAACTACATAAAGTCATATCTGTGAAGAAAAATGTACCAAATATGTATGTGACGTGTACAAATTTTAGAGCGTAACACTTAGATGTAGATTCACTGTCATATACATGTAAAGAAAGGCAAAGTGTTGCATGCAGATTCTCAAGTATGTGATTCAGGGCATTAAAAGCAGAGCTGCTTCAAAAACATATTCCCTGTACTCTCCTGCTGACATGATTCAATCCTGGCCTGCAGGAATCACCACCTATTCACCTGAAGTTAGGTTAAGACTAGCTACACATTTTGCACAGACCACCAAAAACTGTTATGTGGCAGGAACCTTCAGTCACAACTGACTGAGGTCAGCCTGAAACTGGTCACTCAGATGTTAAAGGTTCTGTAACATATTACCAGTGGTAGCCATCCAGTCACCATACCATAAATATTTAATATAATTAGAGTTTGCTCCTCATAAACGTCATTTATTTGTAGGTGCCACTAGTTTGCAATTTCTTGATGACAGAAACTGAACTAAAAACACTTGCTTTCCTTGTCTTTACATAATTTCAAATTGCTATTCACTGTAGTTTCAAAATGTACATACAGAAGAGTTGCTCCTGTAAAATGGAAAAAGGGTCTATTTCACATTCTGGACAATGTCAAATGCCTGTCTCAGTTTACTTTCTTCCAACAAATTCCCAAAAAGTGACAGATTGGATTACAGAGTAAATTTTTTGTGCTGTAAATAAGAACATGGTCCTGGCTGGAGGAGGGAGAATTAAGAAGGTATTTTCATGTGTTAGTGATGACAACATCTAATTGACTCGTGGCTCTGTTTTGTTATGCTACTCAGTGGTTACGCTGTCATCAATGACTTATGAAATTAACTCACTCTCTTTGCACGTATGTGCTCTTTGAATGCCTTGGTAAAGGAAAAGTGGTTTACTCCACCCTGGAAATATTTGACATGTATGTTGTCATCACTTAAGAAATACAGTGAAGCTAAACAACAAAATGTGGGAAATGTGGTAGTTGTTTTCATTAATCAGTACAACTTTTAGAAAAAACTTCATTCTTCACAGGGCTAAACCACAAAACTATATGTACGTTTAATATTAATATTGTATATTTTAAGTCTTTGGACTCCAGAAGTTTCACTGTTGAACCTCATTTCACAGGAGAGGGTTTCTTAGGAAAAGAATTTATGTCAATACCCTTATGCATACAGATATATCGCACTATTATTATGATGTAACAGTGGCCAAAACATAATCGGAGTGAAAGATAAATTCCTGCTATGTACTTGAATATATAAACATCAAAATCAAACAGATAGGGAAAATAGGGTGCTAGAATCAATGTAACAAAGTTAAATAATGACAGAAGTTATAAGAAACTAATCCTAGAAAACAAGGATAAAGAGGTTATTTATCAATAGTTTCAATTCTTCAAATGAAAGAGCATACACATATTCATAAATATGCCATATGACTAGAGATCTGAGAAATTTTTTCCATTGCAGTGCTTGCAGTCATTCTTCCTTGTTTAGTATGAAAAGACATAGTATGGAATGCATTTGCCACTGTTTCAGTTTTGCTTCAGCCCCAGAAATACAATCTTAGAATAACTGGAAGACTGAAGGAGCACTGAAATCAAACTACAACTGCAATTACAAGGAGTTATTGCTATATACCATAGCAAAGCAGTCAGATTATTTTTCCATCTTAATCGGTGCATCTGATGACAGTGGCAGTAACAGAAATATATACACCAATAAGATGATGGAATAAGGAATGTCCTTCCAAAAGAGCCTGTATGCTCATGAAAATGGGAGCACAATTGATGCCTTCTCTTCCTGTTGGGGAACAAGCAGATCTAAAGAGGTTGATCATACACATCAAGGTCACCAAAATCACTATGGAGCAGAACTCCCATTGTCAGTTTTTTAAAAAACTAGGCCAGCAGTGACTTTGTATTTATTTAGATATCTTTGGTTGTATGTCACAATTTTTGATAAGTAGAACATTTTGCCTGAACTGTAAAGGTGGGGCTCTAAGACACTGAAATGTAATTTCTGTTCCTCCTAAATACAGGGCCCACACGCATTCTTGACACTGTTGCTCTAGGAAGCCACAGTAAGTGGAGGAGCACTTCTTGGAAACATCACCACAGCTGTGAAACCCAACAGTGAACTACTAGTTCAGAAAGCACACTAAATATGATTGTACTTGGAGATAACTGAAGCAAAGATGAGCATGAGACATTAGAGATGTATAGATTATTGGTCCTAAGAATGGGCGCTATTTTGCTGGGGTGGTTAAACAACATATAAAACAGATTCTGTCAGGAACTAGGAAAGAACTCCTCACTTAATTCTTTCTATAAATCTCCATTCTTTTTGAGAGTAGAATTCAATTTTTGAATGTTCACTGAGAAAGATGTGCTAACAGAATCTCTACTTTCCTCAGAGCTGATAATGGTATGGGAAAAGAGACAACTTGGAAAAAAACTAATCATAAAAAGACCATGGATAGACTGCTAAAGATCCCATCAGAAAACAACACAGAATTAATAATGCTGGGGTGCTCTAAGTAAAATATATGTCCCTGGAAATGTCAAATTGCAGACTGGACTTTCAGGAAGAGCTCCAGAAAGCTGCCATCCTTAACTTGACTATCAGATATAAAATCTCCTTTTGAAGTCGAGATCCGGTCAGCTCCTCTTTCTAAAATTAAACAAATACACAAAGAAACTAACAAACAGAAAAACATACCAACACAGCAAGTGCAGCACTGAAAGAAGTCTTGTATCCTACAGGAACCCATATTCCACATTATATATATCTTTGTTCAGCAAGAGCAAGGAATTAACATATCCTTTATACATTCTCTAATAAGGCAACAGTTGTACAAGCTTGCATGATAAGGCACATTTCCACCATGCTCTGGTTGCACAGGCAGTGTGTAAGATTCTGTTACTGAAGGGTTCCACTGTGCATACACACACACACACACACACACACACACACACATATGTATATACACATCTT
Source organism: Scytalopus superciliaris (assembly GCA_013400415.1). Lineage (NCBI taxonomy): Eukaryota > Metazoa > Chordata > Aves > Passeriformes > Rhinocryptidae > Scytalopus > Scytalopus superciliaris. Next base: position 7,663 of record VXBX01005192.1, read on the forward strand.
TTCCACTAATTGATTTCCATTCTGATCAGTGTGGATGACAAGACATTTGATGTGAATTGTTTGTGTGAGTGCTGCTGTTGTCTGTTTTCATTATCTGTGTGATCAGTCACTTCTATATGTACGTGCACTGTGTGTACACGTGACTGTGTTCCTACTGCAAATACGTGCTAGGTCTTTTTGCTACCTAGGTCTGAGGACACCTGCTACAGCAGTTTCTCTTCTACTGAGTGAATTAGTGTATCCAAATTTTTCTTTACCTACATAAAAATTGCAAACCAATAAAACTCAATAGGTCTACAAAACACATAAACTCATCAATCAGCATAAATGAGATTATTAGCTGTGAAAACATATCTGAGTAGAGCTAATTAAAATCTCTATAAATGACAGTTATCACTTTTCTTAAAAGTATAACAGTCCAAATCAACACACAATGAGAGAAATGAACTGTGATCTGCTGTATAATATTGTAAGAGAAAAACAAAGACTGTGGGATGCCAAAAATAAGGCAGTTTCCATTGTGTTCTCTTTCATCTTTCTTCAAGGATTCTGAAAATAGTTACAAAAAGTAAAAGAAATCTAATCTTACTATATCACAATTCCATAAGAAGTGCTTTCAGGATCTTGGTAACAAGGGATTACAGTTGCCAGTGAGGCAATTCTGTGACAATTCTGCCAAAGGACTTTAATACTTCACGAAGTGTAAAAGAAGAAATATGAAAGAAACAGGAAAACTTTAGAAATACAGACTCCTCCTCATCTTAGCTACTAAGTTAGCTGACTGAAATTGAGCCAAACCTCCATCACTCTGTTCTTCCTTCTAAAGTAAACTGCCCAGAAAAGCAAATTGAAAAGTCCAGCAATAGACATAGTATTAAAGAGATACGGAAATTTCTGGTATCATCCTTCATATACACCCTTTTTTTTTTTTCCCAATATGTAATAACCATGACATTTATGATGAAAGGCTTTAAATGCATATAGGAGCAGGATTTAAAAAAAAAAAAAAAGTAGAAGAAAGTCTACCTAAGAGCTAGGAATTATAGCTGCAATTTGCTTCTTGATGAGGAGATAGAAAAGCAAAAATTTTTATACTCATGTCTTGACCTTGACAGGCAATCTGTCAGGCCCATCACATGGAGCAACTGCAGGTGGTAACATGCTTTGCAGTCCTAATTCCCTCAACAATCAAAATTATTTGCTTTGTTTTCTATTCATGGAAGGACAAAGGTATGTCATATTGTCCTCATAGGAAGATGGGACACTGCTGAGAAATGTACATGAGCATAGATTTGTGACTACATTTGTAATAACACTGTCACCTCGAGTTTGGCAATGACATCTCAGCTCCATTGTAGAGACAGGGTCCTTTTCTCCCCACAAATATATAGGAAACATTTGTCCTGTGTACAGACAAACTATCTTTGCTTCCCCATTTATTACATGAGTACATAAAAGGATTAAAACAAAAAACAATTAAGGACAAAATCAAAGTTTCCTATTCTAAGACAAGAACAAAAAAGTCTAATTTGAGTGACTATATCACAGGATACTAAATCCTTTATCAGCAAATTCACATTTCATAGTCAAATGACAAAGTTCTGCAACACTAGAAGAAAATCATGAATCAGTTTTTAAGATGGAGAAAATAGTAATCCACAAATTACTCACCATTTAGACTCCTGTATTGTTACACACAATAATGTATCTTAAATTATGATACCCATAGGATATTACATGTACATTTCATACAGCAATCACATGTACAGAATAATTGAGAGGAGACGACTGAGAGGGGACCTCATCTGTAAGTATCTACAGGGAGGGTGTCAAGGGGATAGAATCCAGACTCTTCATTGGTGCCAAGCAGTAGGATATGGAGCAATGGGAAGAAACTGGTGCACAGAAAGTTCCACCTGAATATGAGGAAGAACTTCTTTACTGTTCATGTGCCTGAGCACTGGAGCAGATTGCCCAGGGAGGTTGTGGAGTCTCCCTCACTGGAGATGAGTTCAAGAACCATCTGACTGCAGTCTTGTCTTGTGGGCTCTGGGATGCTTGAGCTAGGAGGTTGGACGAGATGACCCACTGTGGTCCCTTCCAGCCTTATCCATTCTGTGATTCTTGCATCACATTTTGAAAGCACTGTTTTCTAGAACTCTCCTTGGCTCCCACTACTCAGACCACACAAAAAAGTGAGAACACCACTTACCATGAGGCAAGATATTGAAAGGAAGAGCAAACCATGACACTAACCTCTCACTTAGAAGGCAGACATTTCACTCAGCTGATCTCTCCACTACTTATCTCTTATCTCTTTTATATCTTACGATGGAAAATGATGTTTTGGTGCCTCATATATTTCCGGTGATCATAACATAAGACAGATTTGCCTGACAAAAGGAAAACAGTGGATGCTCTTCACATACCCAAGAGGTATTATTGCTTCTTGCTAATGCAGCAGCACATAGAAGGACCTTAAAATAAATGACTGCTCTGCTCCAAATGAAAAGTAGGGAATACTGTTGAATGTGCTGCCATTCACAGTTTATACCATGGTTCAGTCAAGCCATTCAGTTTCTGTAAGTGTGTATCAAGAGCCCATCCAGAAGACAAGAAGTGGTTGCTCCAGGAGTTTACAGTGAGTAGCTGTGGATCTCATATTTCAACACTGTAGAAATATTCCAGGTGTGTTTAAAAAAATGAAACAGAAAATTTTTACCAGTAATAATAATTTAAAAAAAAAAAAAGTTTTCAAGAGTCATTTATACCAGCTGAAATCTAAAGTTAATGAATTTACACTTTTCCCAATTGTTACTCTTTACAGCAATTGAAAATTCAGAGACATTATCATCTAGGTTATACTGCATACACACTGTATGCAGACAAAAAGAACCCAGGCTGAGAATCACACTGAAGATGTGTGTGCACTCAGGTAAATTCCTTTTCCCCATTTTCTTAGTGAAGCAGTTAACCAGAAGTTGATAACCTTGGATAGTGCAGTCTATACATATTACAGTTACTGAAGACAAGTGTCCATCAATTTAATAACCCTAGTCTCTATAGATTTTACTAAAAAGTATGGTTTTCCTAATTTTCTAGTTTTTGTTGGTATTGGTACCTAATTTAAAATTATGTCTTTTCTGTAGAGTTGTAAACAGTTACTCTACCTACCCAGTTTCCAGAATGAAACAAGTAGATATTTTAATTTTGATGAAATAAAACAAATTTGCAAACTTCCAGTGAAGACTCTATGCTTTAACCAAATGCACTATAGGTAGCAGTAACGCATTGTATTACCCATTATTTAGTCAATCTGCCACTAGCTTATCAGGATATGGTCATGAAAATCTTAGGGATGAGATTGTCAGACTGTAAACAGTCCACAATTCCAGTGACACATCACTTGTTCATTGCTTACAACAAAGGCATTACCAACTCTTTTCACAGAAGGAAAAGAATATATGCCAAATGTATTTCAGAAAATAGTCTCAACCTGACAGATACAATTGTATTTTTATTTGGCATAAATAAATGGTTCAAAATACACTGTAATAAAAGTCTGGTAGCTTTGCAGATCTTTAAAAAAAAAACCACTTTGAATTTAAATAGAGAGAACATGCCATTCTCACATACTGCCACCTTTTCTATGCTTCAAAAGTAAGCGAAGTCTACAGACAAGTCTATTAATTTTACTCAGTATAAACATGAGCTACACAGTGGCATCTCTTTCTTTATAATAGTTCAAGGTGTTACGTCATAAAAGACATTTTTACAGTGAACTAGTCAGAAAAAAAGTGTTGCTTTTACTTAGAGTTTTTTCTCACCGTGTATAAATATACTCAAATGTAATGAATGCATATTTCACTATCAAAAATAAATAAAATCAAAATTTATTTAGGCTTCACATATAGCATCCTTTTCAAAACAATTTTCATGTTGCCTCTGAAAGTTTGGGTTTTGAGATCTTTTGCTGATTCTACGTTGTGGCTGAGCTGTATGAAAGCTTTGGTGTACCCTCCTTTCAACTTCTCTGAAACTGGATTTAAGAGTGGCAAAGGTATCACACCAGTGAGCTTCTTCAGCTGTAGGCACATTCTGACTGTCCACTGAAGGCTGCCTGTGCTGATGAGCAATTATCTTTTGGTCTTCCAGTTGTGTATTTAAACCAACAGAAAGACAGAGTTAAGAACAAGCAATGTTCTAAACATGCTACTAAGTTTTAACCTTTCTGTCATTATATATCATTCCTTACTACTAGACACATATTTACTTCTACAGAGATATCTTAATGTTCCATTAACTTATACTTTATATACATGAGAGAAATCTATTTGTAGTGAGCTTTTTAATAAACCTTTATAAGCATTTCTTGATATATTACAAAAATCTAAGTTACTCAGATTTTTATCTCACCATTTCATAGTATTCTACTAGTAATCTAGTAGAATTTGATAGCATTCTGTAGTAATCTACCTAAAGAATGTCAAAAAAGTGTTATTAAAATATGTTTGTCTATCATCATGGTTTAATTTTCCATGAATGAAAGGCAGACTTTCTAGAATATGTTTTCTCAGCAGGAAACAATTGTGGGTTTTCTTTGAGAATATTTTCATTTTAGGATTTGCAGTTTCTGTGTTTTCGTATTTGCTTTCTTGAATACCTCTACTGCTGTGCAAAAAAAGAAACTATTCTATGTGACAATCTCCAGTCTGCAAAGGTCATTTATTATGAAGCTTACTGTATATGCCTAATTTTATATTGTATAATAAATCTTCAGCTACCCCTATATGTGACAACTCTGAAGGTTCAATCAGAGGTTGGATGCATCAATGTTTAATGTATCTCTTAATAAAAAATTAGCACAGGCCTTGAATGAAAATAAAAGTTCTTGGTTTATGTGGTCTGCTTCACAGGACTACTAAAATTATTTTTGTTGCAGTGGTTATATTCATATATAATAACAAAGTTAACTATTAACAACATAGGCACTGAAACATGTTTGTCCTCACAAGGAAAATGTCCTGAGTCAAACACTGGTGAGCTACAAAGTACAACAAAATTCACTACAAAAAAGAAAAAAATATCTATCTGCATAAAACAATAACTTACTCTAATGTAGTTCAGAAAAAAAAGGAATATTTTGTTTTATATTATTGTTAAAAATATGTGATCAGCATGTTTCAGATAAGTCAGCAGCCAAAAAAGTACAATTATATACCTAAAATATTTTGTTTGACAAATTACAAAACCTTTACTGAATACACTGGTGTGGTTTATTTTTGTGTAACAGATTCTGCTATAAGAGTGTCTCATTTAATAGTCAACATTCCAGTTTCAAAATTAATTGAATCGGTGTGGGAGGGGAAGTTATTTTGGACTTCCTAAAATCTTTATTTTTCTGTAGATCAGTACACTATTTAACACATTTTTCTCAAGACTGTATTTACAGTCAAACATTTATAAAGCACCCAGTTTTGATTGAAAATATTTTTCCTTTCATTTAAATTCTTAAAAATTGATTTATATTAATGTAAATATTCTAACTGAATCTACTGTTCAGAATGTTCAAAAATGAACTTTCTTCTTTTGCACTTAAATACCAGATAGTATTTTGATGAAAAGTGATGACTTACATTCAGCTATTTAACACAATAAAATTTCTCATGGTCTCACTTGTGCTGCAGTGAATTTATTGCAAATTCCACCAGTCTGACAGATTCAATCTGTCCATCTGTTGAAATGACAGGTCATATTTGCAGTACCAAATATTTCAAAAATTGCCAAGGATATTAAAAGTGACACAGAACACAACGAGCACAAAGTGCATTCTGGTTGTAAAACAAAATTTCAGAGACGAATACCCCACCCAGTCCTCATACTTGGTATGTAAATGTCTTCAGACAGCACTGATTAAATTCACTAAATTTAAAAAAATCCATAAGCTGTTCTAAAGTTTGACTTTGCCATACCAAGCCACTATAATTTCTTGATCTTTTATGAACTCCAGTAATTATTGGGATGTTAATTTCAGGAAAGGTGCTATGTCTGTGTAGGAACTCTAACAAGCTTTCTGAGGCAGAACATGCACTGCAGGTTGGTTATAGCTACAACTGTATTTGTCTCAGGAGTCTGTTCTTGGAAGATGCTGAGATCCTGAACAACCCAGCATAGCATCTAAGCTCTCCTTAGCTACCAGCTTCACAAGGGTACTTAATCTTCAAAAATAATTGATATGCAATCTTGAGCACTAAGCTGTATTTTTCATAATCAAACTGTGTGTATCCAACATACACTTGAGAGACTAGTTTGTGCATCCAAGTTTAAGAAATGCTGGTGCTTTTCAAGTTAAAATCTTCTGAAAACAGGTTCTAACAAACATTACATTATAGCTATCATTATCAAACACACTTCTGAAAATCTTTAAACAGTATTCTATTTACTGGATTAAAAGGTACATTTCTTAACTCTATTCACATTGTTCACTTAAATAAGAATGTACGTCTTCAATATAATTTTCCCATGAGGAGAGCTTATTCTCAAGGGACTTGTCTATCAAAGTCTGATTTAACAGTTTTATTGCTTTATCTAATCATTTAGGATGCTAAAAAACACAACTGAACAAAAAGGAGTGTGTGAATACTGTGACCTCTTCTAAAAAAGAATGAGGTCTAATAAATGGCTCATCAATTAGCAACATTTTGCAACAGGGTTTTATGGAAAGCTTTTATTAACTTGTTCTAAATAAACATTCAAAAACTTCTGTAAAATCTCAAACACAAATATTGACTTCTGAACTCAGTAGAAGTTCAAATAAAGTAGCAATATATCTTGCTAAGAGTTCCAAGACATACATAGTTTTAAACTTAGCTGAAGCTTAAATATTAGTTTACCTAAATTTATAATGTAAAAGAAAAGAAATAATAATAAAAAATATCAGAACAACTAAATAAAGAAAGATGTTTATTGATGTCTGGGTATTGTCCCTGTTACTTGAACTCAAGATCTCCAAATGCAATAAGAGCAACTAAAAGAGAAAAGCTGCATTCAGTCAAATGATTCTATGATTCTAATACAACTCATGAAATACCAGCAAAATACTTTGTCTTCTCCAGACATGGTATTATCTTTCTGGTTAAAAACAAAACCAAAAAACCTAAAACACAACAACAAACAAACAAACAAACAAACAAACCCAAAACCAAAACAAACTCCCACCCAATAATCATATGAATTACTGCTTTCATAAGCAGACAAAGGAATAAGGCCTAACTTATTAAAAAGTTCTATCATTCATTACCTACTTTATCTCTTTGACTCCACTGAGTTGGAACGACTAAAGAAAGGTCCAGTCTGTCATAACCCCGTGTTTTCTTTTCTCTCTACTGTTACACACTTGCTCCTAGCAAGTACCAAGATGATCTTTAAAGTCCCTTCCAACCCCAACCATTCTATGCTTCTATGATATTGGTGAATGTTACATCACAGGCAATAGGCAAAATGTTCTCTGGTGGTATAAGGAGCAGCCAGTTCAGTGTGCTCCATTAGCTTGCAAAGGCCTCTTTCTCTGCCTTTCTCATTGCTCCTCTAAGCTTCACCAGGTGCCTGTGTTTGATTAGCTTTCAAGTCCTACAATCTAGCCTCTGCCTTTCAAAATGAGTGGTATTCTGAGTTTCCACTATGTAGCTGGAGGTTTTCATGAAACATAAAATTTAATCGTTGAGATTTGTATTTCAGTTTTGAATTTCAATCTGCTAGAGGATGGATTGAAAGTGTGATTACATATGACTAAATTTTGTAGAAAATGAGGAATAAAATGTTAGTAATCTTCCTTTTCGTCTTTAGTACTTTACTTTCTTCCTTATCTCTCATTAATGCATTTTGCCCACTACCAGTAAATCTAAGGACACTTATTTTCTATCTATGCAAGAAATTCCTTTCACCCCATATTATTTATGTCTATTACCATCAGCCTTTGTCCTGCTGTTTGTATTTTCCATGTCTTCTCTCATTCCCAGCAGTACATACACACTACAAACTTGATTCACCTTTTTCTCATTGAACAAATCTAGAATTGCTGCCTGAATTCTTTTATGCAGTCCTACCCAAGTTTTTGTCAAAATTGAAAACACACTGAAACTAGTCAGTGTCTACTTGTCTTTTTAGGAGCAGTATTTGATCCCATAATTCTTAATTTGTTGCTGTTACTGCAGAGCTAGGAAAAGGGTTCTGTTTTTCTTCCATTTTTCCCTAGTGAAGAAAGATCATGGCTTGTAGCTACATTGTGCTGATGATACAAAAGGTGAACCACCCTTATCAAGCCCTTTATTCTCAAATTGCTAAATGCCTAAAATACTTCTGTAGAAGTATATTTCAAAACAGATTATTTAGGAAAAACAATTCTAAACCAAAGAGGAATGTTTTACATACTAAAAAGATCTAAATTTTTTGTGGTGATCTTGCTATTCTGAGTGACCAGTGTAATTAGATCTTGACAACATTAAATTTCATCAGGACGCATGAAAAAGAATGGTCTGCAAAGATTTAAGAATCTTAAGATGTTGGTCTCTGGCATGCTTCTGCATCTGTGCAATAGGTTTTCCTTCGATAAACAGATAAGCTGCCACAGATGTTCACCTACTTCAGCTGTATGTTTGCTTTTTTATAAACTCTACTGAAAAAAAATTACAAACTTCTCAATCACATTTAAAATAAATATTGTGTTAAAAATACAGTCAAGCAGTATTCTGAAAACTTTTAGAATATCTCATCTTTATTCCGTTTTTTAAAATCTTTGAACAGTGAGATCCAATGACATCCAAATTCAAGTCATATGCAAGTTGCTTTACATTTAATATAAAGAAACAAACATGACAAAACAGTTAGCAAGATTTATTTTTTTTTAAATTTAGCTGGTTAAAATAATGTGAAGAGATTGTTGTTTTTTGCTCATGCACTGTGTTGTCTAACAATAAACATTAAAAATGTTTTTTACAGTTACTGTTTCCACAGTTACTGCAATCTGCTTTTGAAAATTATAACCAAGTAACTCCAAACAAAAAGATAATGCAATTACTACAATACTGGCTTATCTTAGTGAAAATATAAAAAAAAATAAAGACAATTAAAATAAATACATGCTGTCATTTGTTACTCAATTCATTTAGTTTGTCAAAAACACTACCTAGAACCATGAGAAAGCCTAGTTCAGAAGGGACTCAGGAATCATCTGATCAATCTTCTGTTGAAAACAGGTCACTAGATTTCGCTACTGAGGACCTTGTTAAGCTGTATCTTTAATGTTTTTAATGAGGAATATTCCATTATTTTTCTGGGCAACCTATTCTGAATTTTAATTGTGAAGAATCTTTTTCTGGTATCAGTTGGCACTTCCCTGAAAGTCATCTGTGCTCTGATTCTTTTTCTGTTATCATTCATCCTTAGGAGGAGACAATTTCCATCTTTTCTATACTTAACATTTGAGACACTGGAAAACTGATTACATTCACAGAATCACAGTCATAGAATCAGTTAGGTTGGAAAAGACCCCTGAGATCATTGAGTCCAAACTATGACCAAACCATCATGTCAACTAGACCATGGCACTAACTGCCACATCCAGGCTTTCCTTAAACACCTCCAGAGAAGGTGATTCCATCACCTCCCTAGACAGTCTATTCCAATACCTAATCATCCTTTCTGTGTTGAAATTCCTTATAATGTCGAACCTAAACTTCCTCTGGAGCATTTTGAGACTATGTCCTCTCATCCTGTCACTCGTTATCCAGAACAGGCCAACACCCAAGGTTGCACCAAGCCTTTTCTTCTGCAGCCTGAAAAAAAACCCTGGATATTTCAAACTTTCCTTATATACCAAGTTCTCCAACATCATCATAATCCTAGCAGCCTCCCCTCTGAGTCCTTTCCAATTTTAATTTTTTTCTCTGGAACTGAAGGGAAACAACATTGAATAGAATTTTTCAGGTGTCATCTAACAAGCAGAAAGTTCAGTGAAATAATCACATTTGTTGATCTTGGCCAAAAACCTGCTCATGTAGTCCAGAATATATTTGCTTTCGTTGCTGCAAGGGCACACTACTGGGTCATAGTACATTTGCTCTTCACTGGGATTGCCACTTGTGATTCTTGCTGGCCCAGTCTTTTAGCTTGTTGAGGACTCTCTTTCTCCTGGCATGTCTACCACTCCCTGCCAGTTTGGTGTCATCTGCAAACCTAATGAGGGTGAATTCAATACATTCAAAATATTCAATACCTTTTTCAATGTATTTTTTAAATTTTATTAAATTTTTTGCACTTACTGAGTGCAAATATAAAAGGTCGACTTTGAGTTAAAGAAGTACCAATAAATGTCTTAAATAAACAAATAGATATGAGCATATATAAAAAATCTACTATTCTGAGTTCCCCCTTTTGTCCCTATATATTAAAATTTGATTAATGTATTCGTCTCCCAGATATTCACATTTTCAGTACGATCTGAGAAAGGCAATTAATATGATCTCAGCATACACTTCCTCAAACTACTTCCAGTTTCTTAAGAAGGATTACTGTCTGTCATGATGAAAGACACTTTCAATGCTCTTCTGTTGCATTTCTCCAATTCTTTTTCCAAAAGAACTTACATGCTATGATGACTTCCAAAAACACCTTGCAATTCTTGTTGTCTTCTCCCCCAAGCCTTCCTTCCCATCCATTACATGTAAAGCCCTGTTGTTCCCTTAGGTTGTGATTGCTTAGTTTTATGATTGAATTCCCTCTATCACTTGTATTGCTATGATGTTGTTATGCTTCTCTTCTGCCAAATTGACTACTGCCAAATCAGGATTCTGAGAAGGGGAGTGTTAGTATACTGTATGAGAACTGATTTTAGAAAATAATTTCAACAAAAGAATTCAGACAGACCAGAATGGTGTACCATGGAATGCATGGCATAATATAGTCTGTCACTCAAGACACATTGTGCTAAAATATCTTTAAAATTAACTTTATTTTATTATAGCTTTTCTTATCTTATCTTATTTCTTGCCTGCGCTGGCCCCTTCAATTTTTGGTAGTCCTTAATACCAATCTGATTTTTTGTGATTGATAACAATTACAGAGGAGTAGTGCAAGACAGTTTTTTAGCAGGTTTTTTATTCATGGAAAAATACAGTTTGAATATATGTACACTGATTCATAAACTGAATTGAAATATAGTGATTGGTTTCAGCAACAACTCTGAGAAGGTTTTGAAATCTGATAACTATTTATTTTGTTATAATTTTTCAGTACAGAGGGAGGGAGAATACTTTTTCTTATTTGATATTGGTAAAAGTACTTGCCTGTGAAGCAAGACTCATGGATGCAAACCTTCGCTTGTTTCAGAGGGAGGAATAGAGCACTAGTGTGGTGGTAGATAGGAAATGAATGTATATTTCTTTTCCTCTGTCCCGTATTATAACAGTTAATTTCAGAGGCTGTCTGTGCAGTGTGTAAGTGCTAATCATTCTGTCCTGGCCTGCTGCCCACTCTTACCTTCCACCCATCTGATGTCTGTACAGCCATTATCAATTAAGGTATAAGTTAGGTGTGACTCAAGTAAATTGATGAAGAATGCTAGTCAAACCCCTGGAAATAGTTCTGTCTGGGAAAGGCTCTAAATTCATCTACTTACATGCACAGAGCTTGGGCTTTTTGCAGTGTACTAGTTTTCTTGTAGTCATACAAGTCACACTTTTTGTAGGATGATATTTTGTCAGTAAATTATACAATCTGAAGTCTTTCACCATCCCCACATCACCATAGGCGAATCAGAACTTAAGTCAGTCCAGCAGTTCACCTATCTGGGAAGCATCATTTCCTCAGATGGTAAAATTGACAAAGAGATAGACAACAGGTTAGCAAAGGCATACAGAGCTTTTGGAAAACTCCATAGAAGAGTCTGGCACAATAAACACCTGAAGAAAAGTACAAAGATCAAGGTCTACAAAGCCACTGTACTGTCCACTCTTCTTTATGGCTCTGAATCCTGGGTTATCTATCGTCACCACCTGCNCTTTCCACTGTGCCTTTTGCGACCGGACTTGCCTATTACGCATTGGCCTTTTTAGCCACCAGCGCGCTTGTAGCAAACGTGGGTAGAGCCCTTCTCAAAAAAATACAATCTGACAAACTATATACATATTTTGTATCTGATTCTTCTGAATACTTATAAAAAGGAGTCAAAAAAGTTGTAGAAATGTGACAACTTTTATGTACAACATTTTATGCAACAACATATAAAATATCAATACTGACCTTAAAAGTTGATACATCTGTAAGTAAATTATCCTAATCTGTACAGCAACATATCATTACTTTGGAAAACATGCATTATGGGAATGTTATATTTAAAAAATTGAAATAATTATTTTTCTCTCACATAATTTTTCGCTATTATGGAAAAGTTGTGGAGGGGAAACATGTATGATGATGAAATTATGACTAAGTTATCACAGTATAATATTTAATTCAGTTATGAAAAATCAAATTACATAGACATCTCTAGGCAGATATTGTCCACTCAAGAACAGAAAACACAATGATTTGCAGCAAGAAAAATCTGCCAAAATGCTAAGAGTAGTAGTTGAAGGCTGCCAGTATTACTAAGACTGGAGAGTGGCAGCTTGGAACTGCATATTCAGTTCCATCAATTACTTTTCCAGGATAGGACATTTCAAAGGATGCATTTATTGGAGATGTTCTATGGTTCTGTTCTTCTAAGAAGATGTCAAGATTTATTTCCAGGTAACTTTCACTACAAAAGTGCTTAGTACTGCCAAGAATAATGCACTGTGTGAGCATACTTGTGAAGAGGTTGCACTTGAGAGAGAAGGATACTTTTCAGTTATTATAGATTTTCAATACAATTGTGTTGTTTATTTATAAATTTACTACATACATTTCTCTCTCTACTTTTCAAAGTCTATGTCTTAGACACTTATGAATCACTAAGAAAGAAAAAAAAAAAGCTGTGTGCAATTCATTAACTTTTACTCTTTTATATAGTTTGAAAGATTAAGCAGAACCACTGTGTACTCCTAACTCTATGTGCTTGCAGTGCAGACTCACCAGGTGTGAATAAGCATTCAAAGGATGCTACTTGTGTTAAATCATGATATAAGGTAGCATCCAACAGTTGGTCAGTAGAAAAGCCCTATAAGTGAAATGCAAATTGAGAATTCCAGTGATGCTGTGAAATTTTGCTCCGCTCTTCACAAAATAGACGTATATCAATTTTTCTCGTTTGTTTTTTCCTGTTAGAGAACTCCAGGAGAACATTTGCAGCATACCTGAAAGCAAACCTTCCAGGCAAACTGTTCACTTATACAGGAAGAAATCATACAGATCCATTAGGACTAAGGTCCAACTAACTTGCATTACCTCATATAAGAAAAATGCTTGAAAAATACATTGAATAAAAAAGAATACTGTAAAGAAAACAGGCATAGAGAAATAGAGTTTGTTGGGTAGAACTGCGTGAGCTGATGCCTTAGGCATCTTGGAGATAAAGCAACAGTTCTAAAGGGAGATTAGGAAAAAGATCATAAAGCCTTGGGTGTGTTATTAGTAATTTGGTTACAGTCAAACTCTGGGCTGAAGAGTATCTACCTAAAGCTACAGAGAAAGGTTTTCAGAGAGAAATGCAGTGACAAAAGGGTAATATACATGGCAACACATCTGTCTGTGGAAAGAAAGTAAGATATAAGGACAAACAACTGAAGAAAAGAGTATTAAAGTAAAGGGCACAAAAAAATTTTTCTTGACACATTTTTTCTTCCTCATATTTACTTATCTCTTACCTAACTGACAGAAACATTCCAGAACAGACAACAGATGTAACAAGCTGTAACCCTCAAAGCTGAGTTTCTTTAATGTGCCTCTTTGAGAAACCTACAGTCCAAGAACTACAACCTAGGCAGCAGGGCGATACAGCACTGAGAGCTTTGGTGAATGAGGAAATAATATGTTTGTCATTCAGTATGAATGACAATACCTGCTAGTGCCTGTGATGCTTAAAGATCCTTGAAGGACAACTCCAGAATTCTGATGACTTTAGCTTACATGTCAAAACTATGCTAGAAAAGTGCGGCAGTCCTCCATTTATGACAAGCATGTAAATACCTAGGCAGAAATAATTATGTATCATTCTCTGCAAAATATATGCTACATGTTGTCCTATACAGATCGAAACTTCTTAATCATTTCAGATCACCTGTGGCCAGACTTATTCTCACTTTACGAAAATAATACTACAAATTCCATTTCATCTTCTCTCAGCCTAAATTATTGCAGCTATTAGAGGAAGTACTCTTTTTTTGTGCAAAGGAAGTGATGAGAAGTCAATCAGGATTAAGAGAGACTGCATCCATGCCAGTAAATTAAATATGCTGGGAACTAGTCTTTGTCACTGAGGTCAATGACAATGGATCAGTTATCTGAGTGCTGTTTGGGTGAGCACAGGTAGCATGAGAATCCCTACAAGCAGCAGACCCTACTACTGCTTCATTTATAAATAAAGGTGCAGCCTCTTACACCGGATCAATTAAAAAAAAATAATCACAAAAGAAGGCATGATTCCTGACCTAATTAATCTGTAATGCAATCATAAGTTAATCATAAGCGAACATGATAAATAGGAAGAAGAGAGAACTGAACACTGTAATTAAAATATGACAACATGAATATGCAAGCTGTAAAACTTGATTGTTACATGCTGTACAAAGGTCTGGATTTTTGTCAGGGAGGCAAGAAGAAGAAGAAAGAGTCATTCATCAACTTTCTTCCACTGATGCAAAATTTAGCAGTCACAGGCTGGTCAATTTATTTAAAAATCACTGTAAGGTGGACTAAGAGGAACAAGTATAAGAAAAATATGAATTCAAGAAGAATACAGTGTGCTTCAGGATTGTAATGGAAAAAAGTAAAAAGACAGTCAATGAAGGAGCAGAGAAAGAAGTTTTACTCTGACATCACTGAAAAAAAGAAGGAGGAATTTGAAATATGTGACATAGAATGTGACATCGCAAATGACAAGTGTCAGAAATGAGAAAAACCCATGAAGGTTAATAAAAAAATTAATTTCATGAGACATAACATGAGAAGAATAAAAAGTGGCATGGTCAAAATGACGGAAAAAGTAAATGGCCTTATTTCTTTAGTTGGAAATGTGTGCTCTGTGAGACTGTGGTAGTCAATGAGAAAAGAAAAAAGTAATTGTAGAGACTTCTCAGGCAACTGGGAAAAGAAGTTAAGGAAGTAGACTGTGTATAACTTAAGGTTGTGAGTGGATGGAAAAGAATTTGTGATGCCACAGAAAACAATCAAAGTGGGTGAGAGGAATGAACTACTTGAAATCAATGAAAACAGAAGAGGGAGAGAAAAATTGCGCAGCAGAAAAATGTAATTTCTGATCATCCCATGTATGAAGAATCCACAGAGTAAGACCTGCTAATGAAAGAGATCTAAATGGTAAATATGAGGCTTTAGAAATGATTCAGACAATTAGCAATGGCAATCACAGCTAGGATAGAGAAAAAAAGGCAAAGTCCTGGGCAAAAGTTGACAGGGGGAGGATAAAGACAGAGAGAGGAGAGAGATGGGCTAAGAGGGGAAGATCTGAAGTACAAGACGCTAATATAAATTAACCAGTGGAGATAAAACACTGAAAGACAAACAGAGGTGAGGTGAGTGGTGGAACTCATAAGCCATTTACCAATAAATGAACCAGCAAACAAGTCAACATAACAATTATGGAAATTATCATACAGGAAAGTAACAAGTTGCACATGCTACTACATGTGTCAGTAAGGAGGACAAAACAGAAACTTGGCTTTGTTGGTCAATGATGGTCAAAGCAGCTGGAGAGCAGCTAAGCACCAGGTGCTGGTGGTGCCACTGTCGTATAACTGCAGTGAAGTGAAGTCATGGACCGAGATCAATTTACCATGATGCGTTTTGTGTTCCAGGTATGACTAGTGCATACCGCAGATTTGGGGACCACATATGAAGGAAGAGTAAGTGTTGCATATGTGCACAATGTAGTCATCTTCAATACAGACTGGGAAAACCTCTGGAGATACTTCAATCAGGTGACAGGTGAATTACAAAAGGCAGATTTAACCATAAAACCTTAGATGAATGCTATGGCAGTCTCAAATCGAAGAATAATTGCCATTTGAAAAGTTGAAAATTAATCTTAAAAAAACTCACAGTTGCAGGCTAAACTCTATGTACAGATAAGGTTTAAATTTGTTACAAGCTTAAAGAGAGCTATGCCAATAAAGATGACAACCTAGTCCCATGGATAAGACTATACAGATCCTTTCAGTCAGTGTACCATTTCTTAAAAAAAAGCAGATTTTACATTACCTTCTGTCACAGACACGTGCCTTGATCAACTGATTTCTATAGAGCAAGTACATTGCCCTCAAAAATTTATACTTAAGAATGAGTTAAAGAAAACTTTGTTCAGGGACTCCAACATGACTATTCAGGGTCTTTTTTTGTTAAGTATACATGACAGTTTATTTTTCTTGGTATACTGATAAACAACCTTATCTGTAGGATGTTTTATTATTTTCTTTATGTTTTAACTATATCTTCTTTAAAATAGAAACTTTACAGACGAATCATCACCCTGATGCAACAGTTCTATTCCCATGACATTGTAATACTTTTAAACTTATTACTTTTCTCCACAATTTTTAGTAGTATTACTCATTAACAGCTATATTTTTTCCTGCCTTTGGTTTCTAATTGTGTGATTTTTGAAAACATGTCTGTAGTGGAAGTTGATTTGTAACTAAATTCTAAATGACTCCATCATTCTGCATAATAAAAATCCCTACATTAGAGAAATTCATATTTTACTTTGAAAAAAATGTGTAAATATATTACTGAGATTATTTAATACATTTAGTAAATCACTATTTGGTGTTGTATGGAGCTTAACTAAAATCATAGTCAACGTACTTTTATTTGAAAGAAAATATCTATCTCTGTTTATAATCAAATGATCAGATTTTTGTGGAGATTTTCCTTGCGTTTCTCTAAAATTTTCTTTTAAACAAATAATCTGATTATATTACTTCTAAAATTATGACTAAAATTTGGAGATTAATAATATTTTGGATATGATTAATCAATAGTTACAATAAGTCATAACAGCAGTTTCAAAGACAAATATTGTATAGGTGTTAATCAGCCATGAGTATAGATGAATAAACAATTTTCACTTGATCATTTTTTAAATCATTCAAGTATACAAACTGAATACTTCCAAATAACTTCTTAATCTAAAAGCCTGCTACAAAACATAAAAGTAAACTCCTTTTCTAAGTAGTCTCACTCAATAATAGAACTAATTGAAAACCTATAAATTTAGTACAGTGCAGCATGTAGTCTCTATCTAGCTCTGCCTATACATCAATAGGTCATTCTCAGTTAATTAAGTGAAGGCATAATCAGCTTAATTTATGTAGTTCAGGGCAGTTAATGATATCTTAGTGCAGTACCTGTACATTTGGCCTGTCCATATAACTAGCTGGATACACCCAGTTCATTCTGTAGCTCTTCAAATCTCTATTTTTTTATCTCAGATTTCTCTTTATACAGCTTAGTCTGGAGCCACTAAGTCTAATTTCTTGAGGATAGCAATAAAATAAAACCAGAAGAAATTAACAGGTTAACAAAGCAGTGTGATGGGATTGTAGCTTGCGATAGTATTTTACAGAAAAAAAATCATAAAAGAAGGTGACAGTTCCAAATTTACTACTTGTATCATTTAAGTATGTAATATTTTTGAAGAGTATAATAACGATACACAAAAGAATAATAATAGACAGAGATAGGACTGAAAAAGATACTATTTTCCCCATAAATTATATAGTTTTAAAATGGCCATAAAAAGAAGAATTTTACAGAATACACAACATACAGTGTGGTACCTCAATAAGATCATCCTTTTTCTGTTGCAGAGAAAGTGTTTTCTCCTGCTGTCTCTGTAGCTCATCTTCTCCTTTCTGAAGCTGCAAGTTTACACACAAAGACAAACCACAATGTCAACCAATTGGACCTCACTTAAGGAACCAAAGAGATCGATTTGTAAAGCAAAGGATGAACAGGACCCCATTTCTGAAGTACGTTGCTCAAACTGCTCTTTCATTAAAAGATGCTCTCTCTTATTGATTTTGGCTTAAATAATGAGAAAGCTTATCCAAAAATCTTTAGCATTTGGGCTCAAGTTAAGGAAATCAATAGAGTCATTTCCCATTTGAACTGCATATGTGAGTTTTACGTACGAGAGACAAGACAAAGCCCAAATCGGATAAATCAATAACATTGTCAATAGAACATGAGGCTGACAAATGGCATTTTTAAGCAATTAAAGAGAGCTGTAAACATACAGAGGCTAATCAATTACAATGTTCTGCTATTAACAGTTTTTAATTTATACAAACATTGTTAGCAATCCCAGGGAATGAAGATAACAATACATGATTCTTGCTACTGTTTAGGGATTATGGTAATAAAGCTTTTCTTGTCTCAATATGTAAATCTTCAGATGGTCATTGGAAGAAGGGGAAATATTTAATTAACCATTGAATTCCTATACTATTATGTCTACATATGTAACAAACATAATGGATACAGACTCTATTTTTTCACCCAATCCAGTGTATAAGGATAACTGAAGTATTCAAGTGTCCAGTAGCACAAAGCAGAGAATCACAGAACTGTTGATTTACAAGGGATGTCTATAGGTCACCTAATTGAACATGTCACTCAAAGTAGGACCACAGTCAGTACTAGATTGAGTCAACTTTGGCTTTATCTAGAAATGTTGGAAAAAACCCCATGGATGGAGCTTTCATCACTCAACTTCATAAAGTGTTCCAGTCCTGCATCACCTTCCTGGTCACTTTTTCTAATGTCAGTGATAAAGCTAAAACTTTTTGGCCTTTTGCCTTTTAATATACCAAGTGCTAGTACTAAGGAGAGTTAGCACTGTCATCCTTGTAATGTACCTTCAAATTGCACTGACTGCTATTAAGGATCTCTTTAGCCTTTCTCTCACCAGGTTAAGCAATCTGTAATGAAAGACCATGTGCTTCAGGTCTCTAACCATGTTATACTCTCTTGTTAGCCCTCTTTTAGACTCATAGTTTTTCAACATCTTTCTTGAACTGTAAGGCAGACATAAACAAATTATGCCAGTCAGGCCCCTCAGTGTGAAGTACAAAGGAACAATAATTTCCTTTGATATATTTTCCACATTCCTTCCAATGCAGCCCAGTTTGCCTTATCTGTGATGACAGCATTCCATTCATATTCAACTTGCAAGCCACTGTAATTTCTGCTTTCAGCAGAGCTGCTACAACATCAATTAGTTCCCAGGCTGTACTGGTGCACTGGGTTGTTTTGTCTGAAGTGCAGGACTTTTGCACTTCTAAACTTATTAGGTTTCCATTGGTTCAGCCCCTGTGTTTCTCAGTGTCTTTCTGCCCAGTGTCATTTAACATTCCCTTCCCAATTTTGCCTCACGCAAATTTGCTGAGGGTCCATTCTATCTTGTCATCTTGAAATATTTTCATCATTGATGAAAATAACTGAATAAGAAAGATAGCAGTATTGACTGGTTGCCACCTGGAAGATGAGCCATTAATTACTCTCTTCAGAGTGCAAATGCCTGCTCATTTTTCAATCCATCTACCAACCCATTCATCCAACACCTTCATCTCAGTTTATAAATAAAAATACAATTGAAACGGATGTTAAAAGTCTGCTTAAGTTGAGTTATATTATATGGGCCCATGTAACAAATCCTTCCAACACAGAAGGCAATCAGATTAGTCAATCGAGATGCTCATTCTGACTGTTCAGGTGCATCAAGTGCATCTTCATAACTCCACATGCACAACCCTGTCTCATAACATAATTCTCAAAATGCAAAGGCATGTATTATGAAGGTAACAGCCAAAAAATATTCTTATCAGTAATAAGAGAAGTATTTAAGAAGAATAAATACTCTTGAAAGGACCACATATATACAAAAAAAAAGGATGGCACTTACACTTTGGTAGACGTAGACAGCCTTCTTTTCCTTTCCTCACACACATAGGTCTCTTCAATTGCTTATGCTCAGCATCCAGATATATAAAGTAACAAAATTCCTATTCCTGTTCATCTAAAGAAATATACATCTAGAAACAACAAAGAGCTTTGAAAGAGAAAAGCAACCACACAACTTTTACTTTTTGACTCAGGATCTCAAAGATTATCCTTTCTTTCTTCTGTTAATAGTCTAAATGTACATTCACACTTCAAGTAACTTCAAGAAAATGCCTTGTCAACAATCTAGCAGAACAGTGTTGGAGCACTTAGAGCAATCAAGAAGTGTAGAACCATATTTGCCTTACACAATCCAAAATAATACTGCATTCAGTAATGGTATGACAGAAAATGAAGAGAAAATTTCCCAACAATGCCAATCTGACTTCTGTGGATTATGCCCTGATTCTTTTAGGGGAATTCATTTCAGTAGTTTCATAGCAAAATAATTCAGGCCCTTATCTTTTTGAACATCCATTGAGTGGAAATGGCTAAATTTATAAAATTTCTAGAATTGTAAACTTGTACAATGAACAGCACAGGAAATCTCTTGATGTCTCTAGACCTTTGAATAACGTTCTTGACTTTGAACATATGAAAGATAAATACTTATTTCAGAGATCTCAAGCTTAAGAATAAAACCAGGAAGCTTAATTTAACTGTTACAGACAAAAGAAGATAAATTTTGGCTACATTCGGAGAGAGATTCTCTCTCTGAAAAACAAGGTCATCCTTCATATAGTTGAATTTGTTCACCTTTTAGCACCAGTAATGAAAAGAACAAAGCAATTTCTATAAGTATGGGAAGAAAGAAACATGTAGTTAATATTTTAAAGGGAGAATCATTAAAATATACTGTTCTAATTTTAAGACCCATCAGATCATAGGGTCTCTAAAGGTAAACAATTTAAAAATATTCCTCAAGAAATATCTGGACTGCAGGATGAAACAAAAAGCAGAGGCTATCAGTTTAGGCAGATGATTCAAAATTGTGGAAACTTAAAGGGAAAAGCAAAGACAGCAGAGCACACAAAGCTATGAACAGATCTGCAAGAAACTTGTTTCTATTTTTGGTAACATAGAAGACACTGTTCTCATCTATCCTGTGCAGATGCACCTTTTAATTGTAATTGTTGGCCAATAGCTCAATTGTGCAACTACATTTGGCAGAATGGAACTTTTCTACAGGCAAAGAAACTCTAATGACTATTGACTCTCCAGTCACTTAGACAAACTCTGTGATCTGTAAAGACATATAATTTGACTCTGAACATTCAACTTCACACCTAGAGGCCTGGCCTTTCACAGAGGTGTAAGTGTATAGAGTATTAAGAAGTTAATCTCCTTATTCACCACTTGTTTGGATAAGCATCAAAGGATATCTTTATAAATCAGTGTTTGTGGGTAATTATTGTTAATGTATTTTTGAAAACTAACTGTAAAAAAGAAATACTAAAGTGAAAGACCTGAAATTGTAATGATCCCTGCTGAAAATGACTGAATATGTGAAAAAAACATATTTTGGAGACCAAGAGCAATAAACCAGTTTTCAATATTTCATAAGTTTTTATTTTCTGTATTCTTTATCCTTTCACTCTTCTCTTTAATGTTTTTATATTCTAAATGTTTTATTCTGTATGAGATTTTAGCCTCTATAGATAGAATTTTGGTTAGTTTTAAAATCTTGACCATGAACTGGAAGATACAAAGTTTTAGTTCTCTTATATTCAAAATAATTTGCTAAATTAATTGTCCTCTGAACCCAAAATCTGGCCACTGAAGAAGACTCTTGTGAGGTGTATAGGTTTAAATATTCCAAAGGTTAGAAACATAGAAATCATCACTGGCCTCTACCATGATTAGAAGTAATGTAATGCAGTTCTTTCTTACAAAAACCAGAAAGATTTCTACATGGCANTTATACATATTGATCTAGCTTAAGATGACTGTATTTCATGCTGGTCTCTGTAAATTGGAAAAATATCAAGCACTGAACTGATATCATGCAATCTACAGGGATATAGCATAGGCTGGGGTATGGCAAGTTACTGAAGGCACGTGACCATCCTGTACATGACAGTGAACAGAATAGGTAGCAAAACAAATGCAGAAGAGAAGCATATAAAATACTATGTCTATTTGTTCATCATTATGTTCTGGGATTCCTCTAAAAACAAGCAAGCAAACAAAANTAGAAGAATTGAGGCAGTTTTCTAAACTTTACTTAAGAAATGAAAATTTAAAACTAACACCTATAGCTAAAACAGAACAGAAAAAACAATTGCAAATGAAAAAA
>VXBX01005192.1:30173-95356 GCA_013400415.1 Scytalopus superciliaris
TGAAAAAATTGAGCTATTCCTGAATTTTCCTGCCCAAAGAGCAGAGCAGACCCTTTGTCATCCTCAAATGAAAAGACCATGGTCTTACCTGAGGATGAAAATATTTTGTTGGTTTCACTTCAAATCAGTTTATATAAATATCTTTATACATATTTATATATATTTATACATATACACATACATATATTATACATATTGATCTAGCTTAAGATGACTGTATTTCATGCTGGTCTCTGTAAATTGGAAAAATATCAAGCACTGAACTGATATCATGCAATCTACAGGGATATAGCATAGGCTGGGGTATGGCAAGTTACTGAAGGCACGTGACCATCCTGTACATGACAGTGAACAGAATAGGTAGCAACACAAATGCAGAAGAGAAGCATATAAAATACTATGTCTATTTGTTCATCATTATGTTCTGGGATTCCTCTAAAAACAAGCAAGCAAACAAAAACCACTGAAATAATTTGACAACTTTTCAATTTTTTTTTCCCATTAGAACCTAAAAATGCAATTTACCAGAAATTAAAACCCCATGGATGACACTGATTTTTTTTTTCTAAAAAAGCTATAAAATAGTAAAAACTTAAAGATGATCAGCCATCCATGCAAATCCGATTGCATGCATGACACAACTAAATTGAACAACTGACTGAAAAGTTATGAAGTGTTTTTGAAAATATCCTTTCTCAATACACTGTCATAAAAGAGATAATGTCCAACACCAGACAGTGGTTAGTATAATTACTAATGTAAACAAATATTGGTATTTTTTAAAATTATTATGATTGTCTTCTTCCAGTTTTTCAGGAGGGCTGTTATCTTGATCCAATGAGTGTCTTCTTTCAATCTGTCTTCACCTCATTATCAGCTATTTCTGAATATCTCAAAACAAACTGAGAGTAAAACCTTAATCAATGACTGGTGTAGTTGACTTCAGTTAGCATAGTTGAGTTCTTCCATGAGTCTTCTCAGGACAGAAAATGAAAGAAAAATGAGTTTACAGAATACAGAACAAAATGAGGAGTTTACAAAATCGTGTTTGCACATCGCATTGCAAATCCAGCCAACTCCAGGAGAAAACACTGGTCCTCTTAAGGCAGAGAAGCAGAATTCACTTCTGTCACAGAGCTTGGTTTTCTTAAGGATGTAATTAATCTTTCTTCCTTATCAATGAACTCTTGACAGGATTTCCCTAGATGAGAGGGCTCTTGTGTAATAGTATCCCTGAATACCTGGAAAGCACTCAGATAAAATATGAAGGGGTTTTTTTTTTTTTTTTGTTTTTTTTTTTTTTTTTTTTGTGTGTGTGTTTGTTTTTTTTTTAATTTAGTGCACAGTATATCAGTTCTTAATCCTTACATTAAGATTTTTTATAATAGTAGAATTTCACAGAAGTTTGCATCAATATGGAATTTTCTATCCCTATTCTAGCATTTGAAAGACTAAGTGTGATTAACTTGTTAGAAATTCTTGAAGACAAACAGATCAGGACAGGAATTCCTGATCCATTTGAAATTACCCAAAGTCTCAGAGAAAACCTGAATTTATTTATTTTTTTTCTTCTTATCTGAGAATTCAACAGAAGACTTTTTTGATTTCTTTAGGTTTCTAGTTTGCTGTATTAAAACAAACCAAAAAAAAGCATTGTATTGTATAGTTCACCATATAAGTTAATTGGCTCAGAAAAACTGCGTTCTCCAAAACACCTTACCAGTTTAAGCGCGATGCTATAACTGTTAACAAAGGGAGAACTCCAGGGATTGGGAGTTGAACACTTATATGCGGCTGTTAAATGAAGCAGTTGTGCTTGAGAAGCCTCTGACTGAATGCAATTCATTTTACAACATCATCTGGGGACAAAGTGTAGTTTAAGATGCAAACTGAAATGGCATCTTCTGGTAATGCAGAAATATCCCTCAGCTGACTTGAAGAAAGAAATGAAGCTGAAAACTGGATGAGTATAAAACAATTGATCTTTTTGGTTTTGGTAGTAGTAGTCTTACAAATATTTCTTAGGCTGAAAGTCATTCTGTGTATGGGAATGCAGCACGCATGTCACTGTGGGTAATCATATCTAACTGCTTAAGGACACAGCACCACGAAGGTAATTAAAAAGTCTTTTTCTAAGAAAGAAACATGGATCCAAAAGATGAGCTGTAAATCCAGGTGTGTTTTCCAAATCTATGTATTCTTGAACGTACAGATGTGGAGATCAAAAGAACTACTAAAGAAAAAGAAAATAGCTCAAGTATACGAGATGTACCCTAGTTTAACCTCTACTGTTTATCAACAGATTTTCATTTTCTGAATTTTGCTGCTAATATAGGAGTGAATCCCAAAATACAAACCAGCTCAACTAATATGAGATGAAATAGGACCATAATTTACGTATCTATTTCAATACTTGGAACTTGACCTGCCCACAAAATGAATCCTGATCCATTACTGTTTAATGCTAGACATCAAAAACCCTTTGTTTATAAGCCAGGAAAAGGTGTGAAATGAACCAACAACCATAAGTTATCAATAGCAATATTGATAGTATAAATCCTTTCCATTCTTTGATTCTGTGATAAAAGAGCAGAATTCAAATAATACACAATGTTGCTTTGTTTTGTTTTGTAGCAAGCAAGCTACAGGGCATGATACAATGTTACAATTAAACAGACTAAATAAATTGAAGAATAAGTAGAACTTTTAAAAGTTCGATTCTACTACATCTGGGAATTCCAATCCTTGCTTTTGATGAACTTCTCACCAACTCATTTTCCTCATTTTTGTGAACACACAAGGGCAGCTGTGAATGTATAAAGATGAGCACTAAAGGTAACCAAAGCATTTGGTGTAGAAATAATGTGATGAAAAGCATGGTCACCTGGGTTGCAAAGTAAGTACTAATAAAAGAAGAGGTGGAAGATGAGGAGAGAAAAAAAAAAACCTTAACATTCACAGACTTAAGGACAGGTATGTAAACACAGAGATTCAGGAGGAATTTAGGAAGGAAAACATATACCTAAGGAAAACTGATATTTAGGGTGAGAGTGTGTCAAAAAGTTGAACAAAGGGATACAAATTAAACAGAAAGGGACAACAGAAAATGTACTTGTATGGGATATAATCTATTGCAGCCTTTTAGGGGTCTATGGAAAGCTCCATTTTCTTTAGGTCACAGTTTGCTTAATTTCTCCTACTCTACTGTCATCTTACAGACTACTTACCTTTCTACATTTATGACTTCAAACTGCTTCCATTTGAAGTTTGTTTTCACAAATTTTGCTTTTTTAATTGGTACTTGTATATAACATATTGCTTAGTTGATTCAGCTCCTGTAGCCAGGAACTTGAGAAGAAGGACACTTTGCATCATATTAGTGCTATTATGTCATGCCCAGGCTGTGCTAACAGAGGAGAGTTTGAAAGATACAGGCTCCTTCCTAAATCTGTGCCAGAGAAACAATACGTTCCTACTCTATGCACCTTTGGAAATGTAAAATCAGCATTTAAGTAGACCCTGAGTCTGTACTTAGAATTACTTTTCTAGAATTTTGTCTTCTCAACTTAAGCAATCTTCCTCCTCCAAAATATTCAACTAGTTCATGCATTTCAATAATTTATTGCACAAATTACGTTTATTTTAGGTATAATTAACATTTTTCTTTAAAAGTATTTCAGAGGCTTAACCATTCAGGCATCTTTAATCTCTTAGGCATTTTAAAGTGCATCAAGTTAATACTTCACATATAGGTCATTGATGATTATGAATATACTATTGGTTCATTAATATCTAAAAAAAGGTTTTGTTTATACATTACAAAAAAATTAATCAGTCCTGATTGATTCTTTTCTTCATAGCCTTAGGAATTAAAAAACACATCCTATTTATAAAATTACTTCTTGCAGAATTCAATGTCCTTATCTTTCAGAATTTAAAAAAAGCCAACTCTTTCAAAGACTTGGTTAGCTGCACCACTTAAACATGAGCTTGGCAGCAGTGTTGGTGTCACAGAGATTATATGCTTGGACTTCAAGGAGGTCAATGAGCTGACTGCAGAGCTCACTGTACAATGCCCTTCACTAGCTAATCCATAATGCAACACTGTCAAATTATGATCATGCACCTGCAGTTTTTCAAGGAAGAGAATGTAAAATGAGAAACTCCATCTGGACAATTTTTTTCTTTTCTTTTTTTTTTAATTTTTTTTAAAGTGTCTTCCTCATAATAAAAGTAACAGCATTTACAATTAAAGACTCTTATAGTAAGTATTAGATGCTGTTACAGAATGTAACATCTGTCCACTAAATATACTTTATAAAGTGCATACACATTTATTCAAAAATACTTATTCAGAAGTCTTTGGCAAATCCTGGGATGCTTTATAAAGTACTACTGTTACATGAACTAGCAGTACCAATTCAGCAGATCTGTAGTAAAAAACCTGCAATCATAGAAAAACCTATAGATCACAAAAAGAGGGATTATAAGAGAGAAAATGTCTTTACAAAATTAACACTTCCCAAAAAATTTATTTAATAACTTATGAAAATATTTAGAATATTTAAGGGTATTACTATATTCAAGTTCCCTCTTCCCGTAAATATAGATGATGCCATCTTACTTTCAATATATTACTATTAAACAGATTAACCATCTTCTTCCCATGTTCAATGCTGTGTATAACTCAAGCAGCTTGGGAGATCTCTTATACCTGTAGCACTTGTAATAGATTGCAAAGGATTCTTAGTGTACAATGATTCTTCCTTCTCTTTCCTTTCACTCTCCACATGGTTACAAATTCTACTTATATAGCTCCAAGGAGAAGAAATAAGGATTTATCTCCAGTTTAAAAGGCTGATTTGGTCCATTTATGTTTTTATATTTATTCCTTACTTTAATTTGTCCTTATACTCTCCTGCTAAACAAAAGTTACTGCCTATTCCTGTGTTTTGTTTCTTTTCCACTGGCACATAAAGTTTGTACACACTTAAGTATAAAATGTAATTACATTACCAAAAAGAGTCCACTTCTTCCTTCGTCTTCCCTCAGGTTTATACACAGAGCATGATGATGCCATATGGTATGGAATATCCCTTTGGTCAGTTCGGGTCATCTGTCCCAGCTGTGTCACCTCTCAACTCCTTGTGCATCCCCAGCCTACTTGCTGGTGGGGTGAGGTGGAGTGAGTAGCCAAAAAGTCCTCGACTCTATGCAAGAATTGCTCAGCAATAATGAAAACATATCTGCATTGTTAACACTGTTTTCAGCAAAAATCCAAAACATAGATCTACAATAGCTACTGTGAAGAAAACTAACCATATCCCAGACAAAACCATCATAAACGTATCAACTGGAAAAAACAAATCCACAGAAGATATTTTGTCAGATTAAAAAATCAGTTTCTACTACACTGACAGTCAACTAGTGAAGTAAACAATAAGAAATACTAAAAATTAAACTAAAACCATACTCTTTCCCTAGTCTTGAAAGGAAAGCCAAATCTGAGAAATCATAGGAAAGAAAGATAAGTTCCAAAACCAGCAGTCCTTTCAGAAAAATATGGTGTGAATTCCCTTATGGAACAGGACAACAGTGTGTATTTCAATAGCCTCACAGATATTAAATGGTTGAGAAAGTCCTTTATAAAAAGAGATATTATTCTGAATATTATTGGTTGTATTTTGAATGGCTTCTAAATGTAAAAAAAGAATCTATAGGTAATAATCTGTCCTGCATCACACTGCTGCCAATCATTTTTGATGCAAAGTGAACATTCCCTTCCAACACACAAGGCTTCACCTTCATATATATTCTTCTAAATGATTCTGTGGACAAAAAAATGTCACTTACATCTTATCTGCTTAGTATCACAGCCCTTTCACTTTAATACAGATACCTAAATTGATTATTTAGAGCACTGTTGTATAAAGAGGAAAACAAGAACGTTCAGTGACTTTGATGTTCTTCTATCATTATAGCTCATCTGACCTTTAATACCTTTGTGTAATTTAAAGTGAAAGAGAATGGAATGAAAAGGCAAAATCTTGCTAACAAGGTATACTAAAATTGTGTTCATTTAATGCATATAACTATATTTTGCCATAAGCAGTTCTTCAGTTGGAAATCTGACATCTGAAACAAATTCACCATGAGTTTATATATATTATCTTACTGCTCTGGTCCACAATCATTGAAATTTTTATTTTTTTTCCCCTAATGTTGTGTCAGCTACATGGGCTATTGAAATATCTTGGCAAGGTGCAGTTTAAAGAAAAAAACAAAGACAAGAAAAAAACCCTGTTATACATTGAACAAAGAAATGAGAATATCTCTAGAAGATTTTCAGGACGTACTTAGTTGCCTAAAGTAGACAGTGTAAATGTCTAATACATTCAGTAAGCAAAGGAATCTGAGAACTCAGACTGATTCTAAAGTCTTGATGTTCTTCTAGAACATTAAAACATGGGGTAACTTTCTTAAGGTTTGCTATGACTGTCTTATTGTGTTCATTTTCTCTGGTGAGTTTTCAATTTTTACTTTAAAAACACATTACAGATGTAACCTATGCAGTTATGACTACCAGAGGGATCTCCACATTGTACACATTCATTCCCATTGTAGTTGTGACTAATGCCATCTAGCCTATGGTGTTCTGATCGTCAAATATAATTTCACTTATTTTACCCACTTATTTTTGTGGCCAATGGCCCCAAGATTGATAAAAAAACTGGCACTTCTTAGTCTGTATGTTTTTAGTTTCTGGTTTTTAAGTTCCTATGTACCATTCAAAATATAATACTGCATCAGTCTATGTGTGATCTGACAACAGTCCTTGTAATATCAGGATCTGGCCATCATATAGTCTAACTGGGTCTCCTTTATAAAGTAAAGGAGTTTTGTGTGAAGTGTCCTGCAAGCAAATGGAAGAGTTTTCACCAGTACATGCTCTGCAGTTTTCAGTGTTTGCTCCTACAACATTCTGACGGATGTGGAAAATGCACTTCAGGATCATTTGCTGTTTTTGTGTGCACAGCAGCAAGGCCTTTGTTGATTTCTACCACTTTATAGAGCTATGAAGTGGCTCTAGCCACCTGCCACTATCCACTGAATACATGTGCTCTAACATGTTGCTCAGTTGGGACCACCATTCACAGCTGCACACTCAACTTCAGGTAAACCTGGTACCTTAAAGTACTTATTTAGCTACTCTTAATAAAGATCAGAAGACAAAAAGTCTTTTATTTCCTGCCAAGGGCCTTCCTGGATCTAGTGATGAAGGGTGGAAGCAGGCTAGGTTCAAGAATTTTACTTTCCCTGTGTGCTGTGTCTTATCAAGTTGTCCACAGATTTGCCATGGTTTGGCTCACTAACTCGATTAGGAGCCCTTAGACAAATGTTTTAATTCTGTTTTATCCTCCTTAGTATGAGGTAGATCTTGCCTTGAATCTTTTCCCACACACGTAGTCCCTCCTCTCTTATGTTACTTTGTAAGATCGCAAACTTATATCTTAAGAAAGACTGCACCTACTAATTACTATGAAGAAAAAAAAAAAGGAAAAAAAAAAGAAAAAAGAGATAAAAANNNCCCCTTTTTTTTTAAATTTAAACATTTTTTTTTTTTTTTTTTTTTTTTTTTTTTTTTTTTTTTTTTTTTTTAGTTTTGATTTTTTTTTTCTAATGGGAAAGTAGATGCAAGGTCAGGTGATATATGGTGTCTTCTATTACAGATGCCTCATAATCATAGACACTTCAGGAATTTATTAAGATCATAGTTCTAAACTTTTCTCAGGTTGGTACATATTTCAAATACACAGTAAGAAAACAAAAACCATATTGAAATTTTGGCATATTACCACTCAGTACACTTGAATTTATTGAAAAAACACTGTATTACAACATTGTTTTCACAGATAGTTGTGTTCATTACAATAGAAACTGCAGTTAAAAAAAAATCTCCCTCTTCCTTTCTCCATATTTTGATAGGTACTTTTTCTGCAGATTCAACAATAGCAGCCTAGATCAAATTAATATTGTTTATATGCTGTATGTGAGAGTTCAAGCACTGCTTTAAATGCATAGAGTTCTCCACAGAAATGAGATTAGCAGTTTCAGCACTGCAATGTAACAGTATTATGAAATTATTATAGAAATCAATAACGCTTTCATTTCCAGAACTAATCTGACGGTAAGATCTTGTTTATAAAGATATTAAACAAATGCATTATTCACATTTTGTAACGATTTTCAAGAAAATGGACATTTTTTTAATTATCACATGGAAGTGGTAAAATAAATGAGCATAATTTTTATTAACAGGAGTTAATTTACATAAAACAAATGCTCATTGAATTATTGAGTATGATAATATCTACATGCCTAGTCCTGTTTGTCATATTTTATGCCTTTTGGTGACATCAGAATTATAACACCCTGATTTATGCACTAAATTTAATGCATAATATGACAACATACCGATAGGTATGCCTTATAATGTATAATTTAAACATGACTGCTATATATTTCACCCATATTTTCTTGGCTTTACCAAGATTTCTCATGCATCTAGAAGTCTCAATTGTAATGCAGGTTGCCAGATATGAATGTCTGTTTGAATTAATGAACATTCTTATAAAAATACTCTGACTATGAATGTTTTAAAAACCTTGTCATAACATTCACCAAACTTACACATGACAGCTAGCATGTGTTACTGCATTTTCATCTTAAATATTTGATGATTGCCTCTTTAAATCTAAGATTCATAACCCAAAGGGTTTCATTTTCTTACAGCATATGTAATTCAAGAGACATTTATTAGTATAGTTCTCAGTCTATGCATCAACAAAATATTTTTCAGAGAACCATTAGATGAACTCCCTGCTTTTCAGATTTTTTTTCCTGAACACTTTAATTATAATTGTATGTTTCCTTTGACAGTATTTGTACACAGATTATTTGCAATGCTCCCTGCTTTCCTACCTCCAGCCTCCTCGGAACTGAAAGAATTCTGCAATATTCAATAATGCAGAGTCAGAAAATATGAAAAGCATCAACTAGCATCTCACACAGTTTAGATTAAATAACTAAAACCCCTTGATAATCCTTTTTTAACCTCTAAACATACCCAAAGAAACATTACTGCATAAAACTACAATTCATATAAATTTGCTAAGTACAGATCTTCATCTAATGTTGTTAAACTGCTATTGCTGAAGCATAGAATGAAGACTTCTGTAATCCTTACTGTCCACATGTAAAAAACTCAGCAATGAAAAAATATCTAATATTAAAATGTTTGTAATTATTTAAGAAGCTGATCAACAAACCATTGTTGGTGCAATATATTACTATGTTAGCACTGAAGGTTGTCCACTGACAGGTCACTCTCACTTGACCTTGTATGCACAGAAAGGTAGTTCACCATGGTAACCTTGGTCTTGTGGCTTTCCATACAGTAAATCATTTCAGCCCTCTTCATGTAATTCTTTTATTGGCTGTGCAATTGAAATGTCATGCTTCACGAACAGAGACGCTAGTAATTTCTTATGGGTGATTAAACTACCTCTGTAATGTACGAGCACGGATGGAACTGTATGCAACAGACTTAAGCATACACTCCATTTTTAAAAATTCTTGATATTTTTCAGATGCTTACAAGGAAGTTTGCTATGAGAATAAAAAACCAATTCTTTTCCATTAATGCATTCTAAACAAACACCAAACAGCTTCCCTTTTACGTTACTTTCAGGAGCAAAAGGAAAACAACAGTCTAGAAAAAAACATTGTTTTAAAAATTATACCTAATTTTTAATCATCCTGACAAATTTCAAAAGTCAAGCTAGTTTATAAAGGCCAAGTTAGGCCAAAAGCAGGAGCTGGCATTTTTACTAGATTTATATAAATCTATAAAAGTGAGATACTGTAGAAAATAATCAGAAAAAAAAAAAAAAAAAGGAGGTTGGCAATCTCCTTCAGCTATTATTCCATTTTAGTATTTATATTCATTGTAATTTTGACATAGAATTGACAAAAAAAGCCTGATGCTTTCTTTGAAGAGCTACTCAAACTATAATCTAACAGCAGAAAAAAAATCCATTTTAAAAATTATTTTTAAACTCTCTTTTTTAGATATGCACTTTAACTTAGTATCTCCTAAGTTTGATTTTATAAAATAGCATACTTCCTTATATGGTTGTAATATAAAACATTTGCTACAACTATTTGCATGAAGTTCATACCAGGGGTTTCTTGTCTTTTTCTATTGCATCAGGTGAGTCAGAATGACAGACATACAAAAGTATGTGTGTATGCAGTACACAAATGGATACATCTTTCAAAAATACTGGAAAAAACACTTTGATATCGCTGTTTGTACATTTTTGTCTTAAAAACCAGTAAAAAACCCAGATAACCAGCCAAAAAAAACCCCAAACAAAAAAAACCATGCCTTTTGCAAAGCAAAAATAATCTTATGGTTTTCATAACTTTAATTATGAAAATCATGACTTTTGTTTTAGTTTCTCAGTTGTACCCATTCCTGCACACAGTGAAAAATAACAATAATCAGTGATTTATTAAAAATCAAATTAAATAACTGACAACTGAAAATGCAATGATAAATTGAGAAACCATTTGACTGCTGAGTTCTGGAATAAATCTAATAATTTAACAACCTCTAATCATTGCATAAAAAAAAGAATGTAGAATAAGCTTGTCAAGGAGAGGGTGAAAGGATCTAGCAGATGCTAGAAAAACCTTCAGTGTTTTATAAGACCACAGAAACCAGTTTCTGTTGATCTTAAGAACCCAGATCTGCAATCAGGTTATACCTATTTGTAAAGGTATAAAAGTTCTAATATAGTAATCTGATACTCCATTCAGATGAATTAACATCCTAGGGATAAGACTGGCAGCTGCTAGTCAGAAATCTGAAGAAAGTCCAATCGGAATTGTGAATCTTTTATCTTCACTACTTTCTACAGAATATTTAATGGCAAAGTTAATCAATGAAGAAAGAAAGTTGCACATGGACTTAAGGAAAGTTTCACCTAAACAGTAGCATTATTGTTAATCAGTGGAACACCTCAAAAAAAAAAAAAAGTAAAAGAGCAGTTAGAAAATATACAAAATGCTTCTAATGCCTCTTTGCCTTTGAGTTACCAGTGGCAGAAAATCAAAGTTGTGATTTCCTATCTCAAGTATACTAATAGAAGAAATCTGATCTCCCATCATTTTATACAGTGCTGATATGCCATGCAATATCTGAGCACCAGCCAGAGTTTCACTCCATTTTTGAAAAAATTCTCATATAAACTTAGTTTTTAGGTGGGAAGAGATCAAATACCTTCTCAAAAGAACACAGGAAAAGGACTATCTCCTGCTTAACTGAGAAAAAAAAAAAAAAAAAAGAAAGGATGGATTTCATTTGGAGAAATTTTATCTTATTTCTCTGCTCTGTTGTGGAACATTGTTTGAATTTCCTTACATCTGAGAAATATTCCAGTGTTAAATACAAATCTCGAACATGACATTGCAAGCTACATCAAGATGAGCAAAATGAGAAATCATGAAGGGGATTCTGTAATCCCTTTTTCTTCTATTGGTCACTTTCTGTACTTTCCTTTGACTGTCCAGTAAGTCAAGCTTAAACAGAAAAAAAGCTGTTTTCAAAACAAAGTTATTTTAGGTACCTTTTGCAAAAATCCATATATTCTTATTGAACCCACAGATTTCCCGCATAATTTAAAAGCAGTAGTTAAAACAGAGATAATATAACAATAACTGTGTATTGCTATGGTGTTATTTCAACAGAAAAAGAAAAAAAGAAAGGAAAAAGGCTTTTTATAGCCGTAAGTGTCAAAGGGAAAAAATAAAGGGAAGATTTGTACATCACAACTAGTATGGTCTTAAAAGGGAGAAGAAGAGATGAGTTTACTTCCCTGGTGGAAAATAAACAAATCAAATATTTTAGATACAAAATGTTGAAGAGCAAAAAAGTGAAAATTCTATAACGATTAGAAGTATAGATATCAGGGCTATAGGTGCTTGTTAGATTAAAGAATTTTTTGCTGTAATAAAGAAAAAAATCTAAACTCTCTCTATTATGGTTGAAAAAATAGCCTAGGTTTGCATTTTTTCCACATTTGTACAGGTGTCTACACTATAGCTGAGTTCTCCTGACCATACATACCACTTGGGTCCTACACTCACAAAGAGCTGTGCACAATCTTAATGTTAAGTAGGAATCTCCTGGCCATTTAACTGGTAGATTATTCAACAGTTCTTGTCTACTGTCTTGTAAGAAACCCCTTCACTACTCCACACTGTGACAGACTCCAGGGTATCCATGTCACCCATTATCTGACACTTCGACTTAGAGAGAGATGCAAACTATCACCATAAACTGCATTCTGCTTCTTAAGAGAGTTATTGTTTCTTTCACATCATAGCAAAGAAACACCACCAGGCAGGAAATTTTCAAGATCATATTTTTAGGACCCACTTCTCTAAGGTTACAGTCTCCTGATCTTTAACAAAATGCCTGGTTTTCCCCTGTGAAAATGCTGTCTAATGTCAGGTAGTTCAAACTGACTTTTCATTTCTGTACACAAGTGGGAAGGCAGATCAATTAACTTAGAAACAGTAGGGATCTATCTACAAGAAGTTGTTAGTTAACCTCAAAGCTCCAAGGACAATTTGGCAAATGTATCCAACATTGCTTGTTCACAACAGGAGTAAGACACATCCAGGAGGACTCACATTTCTTTCTACCCTTTACCTGACAGCTTTTCTTCAGTAGTTAGTATTTGTAAAGCTGTTTAAACCAACCTGAAGTGAACACAGTGATCTTAAAGGGTAACTATAAAAAATATTTTATTTTACATTTCTGCACTGCATTAGTTCAACTGGAACAAATTTAAAATTTGGCTGAAGTTTTCTCCTAAGTAGCATCATAATGTACCAACTGTGATAATAAATTTTAGGTGTCTATGTAAGAACAAAATATTTATAAATTGTATTTACTAAGATGGTGTTTTTCAGATACATTACTGGGTCTTTACAGTAAGTTTCACTGACAAAACATTATATTTTCTTAATTTCAAATTTAATATACTATCATCTAATAATCCATGAAAGCTTTAACAAAACACTCTGGCTCTCTAAATCATTCCTGTTTTCAAATGTTATCCCACTAAAAGAGAGTAAATGCCACCACAACTATTTTCTGCACTGCATAGCACCTTAATCTTTTCAACAATACAAAATCTGCCTTCCTATTACAGTAAACTATCCTTGAATTTCCTCAGCACTTGTTCAACTTTATCAAATAGTTTTCCTCTGTTTGGTATCTATATTTTGCGCCTTCCTTCTCAACACAAGATTTTTCCATTCCCAGTTATCCCTCTGTGTATTTGCCTGTTTCCACTTTGAGGATTAGGGGACAGCTAAAGGGAATAGACGTATTTCAGTGAACTGCTCCATTTCTCTTGGACGACTCTCTAATAATTAAATCTTTACACATTATTTAATCTCCCTTCAAACAATTTTGTCAAATCATTCTGTAATATTTTTCTGGAATTCCCTTCACCAACTGTTCTGAAATAATCCACTGTTTATTTCTACATGAATATGTTGGCACCTGAGAGACAGAATACGCAGGATGTAACAGAGAAAACACTTGTGAAAAGGCTAAGATTGCAGAATCAGAGAATATG
Source organism: Scytalopus superciliaris (assembly GCA_013400415.1). NCBI lineage: Eukaryota > Metazoa > Chordata > Aves > Passeriformes > Rhinocryptidae > Scytalopus > Scytalopus superciliaris. The sequence goes on from VXBX01005192.1 coordinate 43,892, forward strand.
CTGCATTGGAAGGGACCCACTAAGATCATTAAGTTCAACTCCTGGCCCTGCACAGAACCATCCCCAAGAATGACACCGTGTGCCAGAGAGTACAAACACTTCTTGAGCTCTGTCAGGCTTGATGCTGGGGATCCTGTTCCAGTGCCCAACCACTCTCAGGGTAAAGAACCTTTTTATAATATTCAACCTAAACCTCCTCTGAAAGAACTTCAGGCCATTCCCTCAGATTCTGTCACTGGTCACCACAGAGAAAAGATCAGAGTCTGCCCCTTCTCTTCCTCTCATGAGAATGCTGTAGACTGTGATGAGGCCTCCCCTCAGTTTTCTCTTCTCCAGGCTCAACAGACCAAGTACCTTCAGCTGCTTCTCACACGGCTTCACCTCAAGGCCCTTCACCATCTTCCTTGCCCTCCTTTGGATGCTCTCCAATAGCTTAATATCTTTCCTATATTGCAGTGGCCAAAGCTGCACACAATATTCAAGGTGAGGCCGCCCCGGTGCAGAGCAGAGCGGGACAATCCCCTCCCTTGACTGGCTGGTGATGCTGTGCCTGATGCCCCCAGGACAGGGTTGGCCCTCCTGGCTGCCAGGGCACTGCTGACTCATATTCAACTTGCCATCGACCAGGACCCCCAGGTCCCTTTCCATGGCACTGCTTTCCAGAATCTCATTCCCCAGTCTGCACACACATAGGTGGTTGTCCCATCCCAGGTACAGAATCCGGCACTTTCTCTTGTTGAACTTCATGTGGTTGGTGATCACCCAGCCCTCTAATTTGTCAAGGTCTCTCTTGAGGGCCTCCCTGCCTTTGAGGGAGTCAGCAGCTCCTCACAGTTTTGTGTCATCTGCAAACTTGCTTAGTATCCCTTCCAGTCCTGTATCCAAGTCATTTATGAAGATGTTGAAGAGCACAGGGCCTAAGATGGAGCCCTGTGGAACCCCACTAGTGACAGGTCACCAGTCTGATGTCACCCCATTCACTATTACCCTCTGTGCTGACCTGTGAGCCAATTGCTCACCCACCACATGATGTGTTTATCCAGCTGTGCTGGACATTTTGTCCAGAAGGATCCTGTGAGAAACTGTATCCTAAGTTTTACTGAGGTCCAAAAAGATTACATTCACAGCCTTCCTTTAAACAATTACCTTGTCATAAAAGGAAATCAGATTTGACTTCTCATGAAGCTGAACCAGCTGTGACCAATGACAGTATTGTCTTTTGGGTGTTTTTCAATATCTCCTAGAATAATTTTCTCCTTAACTTTACCAGGTACTGAAGGGAGAATAACAGGCCTGTAGTTTCCAGGGTCCTCCTTCTTGCCCTTCTTGAAAACTAGGACAACACTCACCAGCTTCCAGTCAGCTGGGACCACTCTGGATTCCCAAGACCACTCAAAAATCATTGAGTGAGGTTTTGTGAGGACATCTGGCAGCTCTTTGAGGATTCTTAGATGAATCCCATCAGACCCCATAGATTTGTAGGGATGGAGTGAGAACAACAGATCCCACACAGTTTCAGGATTGACTGGGAGTTGGTCTTTCTTGCAGTCATGATCCTCCACAGCTCAGGGCACTGGACTCCTTTGATCTGTCATCCATGCTGAAGACAGATGCAAAGAAAGCATTAAACACCTCTGCCTTGGCTCTGGTCCTGTTTGTGAGATGACCATCCTCGTGCTGGCACAGGCCTGTGATTTCTATACTGCCAATTGCCATTAATGTATTGAAAAAACTTTTTATTGTCCTGCACATTTCTGTCCAGCTTCAATTCCAGTTGAGCTTTGGCCATATGAATTTTCTTCCTATAGTGACAAGCAGAATTCTTCCCATGTCACCCGACCGAGCTTCCACTGGGCATAAACCTTCCTTTTTTGCCTTTTTTCCAAGAAAATATCACTGCCTAGCCAAGCCAGCCTTCTGCCTTGCCTGATTGACTTCCAGCATTTGGGAACTGCCTGGCAAGTTGAAGTCTCCCATAAGGACAAGGGCAGTTGACTTGGAAGTGTCCCTTAGTTCCTCAAAGAATAACTCATTGGCATCATTGTCGTGGCCAAGAGGTCTGTAACAGACTCCCACAATGACATCCACATTATTTGTTTGCTCCTTGATTCTTACCTGGAGGCTCCAAATTGTGCCATAGCCCACTGTGAGCTCCATACATTCTAACCCTTCTATTACATACAGTGCCGCTCCTCTGCATCTTCTGTCCTGCCTATCCCTCCTGAATAGCCTGAAACCATCCAACAAGGCACTCCAGTCAAAGTGCCATATGCACCAATATTACGCCATATATGTTCAGAAAGAAGTTAGTAGACAATATCAGAGGAAGAAACAATATCATTAACACCGCAAGGCACTTGAAAGCTATAAAAATTGACAGAAATTCTGGGTCTTAAATCACATTTACATACCTCTTCTATTCCTAAGATTCCTTCTCCTTGTGTATGTTACCAGAATTCAAAATTTCTGGTATTTGTCCACTTGAGACTGCTTAACACTGTCTATGGTACGAGGTTGTATGTCAAAAAAAGAACCCTTCAATTTTCTTTAAAAAACACATTCATTCCATTTTTATATTATCTCCCTTTCTCTGCAGTCTCCCCTAGACATACCAATTTGTGAGGCACTTTTTAGATACAGATTCTGTCGTAGGGCTTAGAGCTTCCTGAAAAAAATTGAGAGATTCCTTGACTTTGAATTTATCCTACCTCAGAAAACATAAGTAGTGTTATAGTCAGTAGTCTCATTAGTCCCAGAAATCACAATAGCTGAGGTCTCAGTCAACTGAGTCTTCACTTTGAGAAAGATCTATTATGTGCTGTAAGTGCCAACGATACAGGCTGCTCTCATTGTGAATTGAAGGGTTAAAGAATGCAACATTTGGACTGCAGGCTGTTGTATCTTCAAGAGGTGTCCTCCTGCAATTACTTGTTTTATAGAACACTTGATAATTGGAGAATTAGTTGGCACTGCAAAGAATAAAGGTCTGAGGGGGAAAAAAGTTATCACTGTGAGATTGGATGGTATGGTAATGAGCCTGCACCCTGGAGTTCTCCTTTTAGAGACACTACTAGGTCCTATGGGAACCTTGCTCTGTAAGGGTTTATTGAGAATTGGCACCTCTTCTTCACAGCCAGAGCTATGAAAGATGATTGCAGAGAACAAATCATGTCTGCTAGTCCAGCCATTGTGTACACCTGATGCTTCTGGAAAAGAAGTTGAACAGGTGTGTAGTAATAGACTCAGAACTTAAAGGATCTTCAGGTGTCATATCATATGAAGACTTCCTGCTGTTTGAGACCATAACTAACATAAAAGTATTTGCCTTCTCAATATGTTTTCCTTGCTGTAAAAGAGAGATTCCTGCAGTGTTCATAAGGATAGGAGAATGGTAAAGACAGCAGACATGCAAGGTATTTTACTTTTTCTAACAATTTTGTATGGCAGTGAATATGTCATATGTCATTTCCCAATGTCTTTTCTTTCTGCTCTTGAATGTAAGGCACACAGCTCTAAAAATGGGGAAATTGCAAATTATTTTAGGATTATTTTATCTCTTTACGGAACTTGCTAACAATTCTAAGCAGAGAAAAGGAAAGGATAAAAATGCATCTCATTAACAACTTCTTGGCTTTGGCAGAGGGAGATATATCATTACCTATTTTCCATGATATATATAATATCTGTCCAGTTTTTAAATGTCAAGATCAAAAGAAAAAAATTCAACTGCAGGCTATTTGACTTTTACTTCCTTCCTATTACTAATAAAAATAAATAATTGAGTTCTTTAAAGAACAGCAATATAACTACAACAGAAAGCTAAGACACAAGATCCCTGGAAATATTCTGTCTATAATTAATTACACTTCTATAAAAAGCACACTGTAAAAGCATAAGGTGAAGTTAGCTGTGTCATGTGTAAAATCATAATATAAAAATATTCAGAAATTGTTGATATTAGCAATTCTTAAAATACAATCTTCCAAAAATGTTTCATCTTCATACATTGACTACAACACACCCAAATCGAAAGGGTTAAACAACACTAGCGAAAAGGAGAAAGAACTTTTCTTGATCTACTTGAAATGAAAATTAAGTCCTGTCTAGCTAGTGTCATAAGCTCTCAAGTGAAGTAGAACTACTGCATAGCCTTATCAAAAGATCAATGTTGGTTCAGATTCTGATCCTTTGATCTAAACGTATCTTGAGATTAATTTAAATTGCAAAGGCAAAAAGGTTTATCTACATATTAAGGTTAATTTCTTCATTTAATCATTTGCATATTTAATCTTGCTTGTTATTAACTGTGAGAACTGTTTATTCAATTTGCTTCTCTTTCTGCTTGGCCTTGCAGAGAAAACCAACTATGCAAAAAAGACATAAAAGAAAAACAAAACCAACAAGGAGCATAAAATTTGCCAAATGACATGCTATCAAGTGCTTCTATCTAAGCAAAATCTTAATATCCTTTAATCTTCATTATCATTATTCTTCTTTACAAATATAGTACTAGATATAAGAAGCACATATGAAGTACTTTGACCATTTCCATGCATCAATGGAGTGTTTAAATTTAGTCTGTCTCTTTGAATGACAACTTGCTTCTCTTTAGTACTCAGTTACTTCCTCTGGAATTAAACAATTAATAAGCCAGGAGCTATAGAAGCTATAAATTATTCATCCAAATGAACATTAATCAATTATAAAGAGATATAAGAATAAAAAGAAGGGGAAAAAAGACAGCTATATCCTTTTAATATTAAATGTACTCTAGTCAAAATGTCTTTAAACAGATGTAATTTGTGTAATGGCAATGCAAGAAATGCTGTATTATGGCTATTTATGGTAAAATACATATATGTCAAACAGAATAATGAATCCATGACCAGTTACCAACAATCAGACAGCAAGAAAAATATTACAATTTGGTTCTCTGTGTGAATAGGAAAGAGTAGTGAAATTCCCCTCAATTAGTGGTTTTATCAATATTTAAGAATCTTATCTCTTGTACGCAAACATTAAAATACAGCCTTAAACTTGCCCAAGTTTTTTTAAATATATTGTGTTCAAAAAAATACATCAAATGTCTTTACACATTTTATAAAAAAGCAAGACAATGGGCAGAGTCAAATTTTGGCTTAGCTATGACATGCAAAGAGATATGTGAGAAGCACAGAACTATTCTTATTTCTTGATCTAAGTTAGATTTATTCCAGATGTGGACATTTGTGTAGACAGAAGGAGACCAGAGCTTTCTTTTGCAAAACTTGTTCTTTGTGAATAATGCATGCAGTCATTTATAGGAGCTTCAGAAAAGATGCATATCAGTTTGTTCTTTCTCTGGAATTGAAGCATCAGAGTGATACCACAATACAGCAGATGTAACAATAAGGTCAAAACAGGCAGTAAGAGATAACCTTCAGTGCAAGAATATCTACAACCTTATTATGGATCCAGATGAGCCTTATTCTTTAACTTTCTGTCTCATTCTCTATACTCTACTTGTGGTATTTATGTAAATTTTAAACTCCTACATATAAAACTGTCACCCACTTAATACTAGTACAATGCAAACCCTTCAGTCTTACAGGACTCACAAAAAAGGTAAGTAAAGCATTACTTGCAGCTCCCCAACAGAAAAAGAATTTTTAATAGGATCAAATCTTATCCTGGGAATATATAACTGTGTTCCACGTTAAGAAATTTTCACTAAAATACAGGGATTTCCAGTTCTCTGCGTAGAGAGATTTGACTTTTAACAACAGTCCAGCATCAACCTCTACCCAAGACAACATTTTATTTTCATAATTTTTCAAAATGTCCTGAGTTTGAAAGTATGTAAACTTATTTTTTTCTTATTTTCACCCTACGCCAGATTACCCAATCCTATTCAAAATAATGAACATTCCATTTATAATGAAAAAATGTCATCATAAATTCATATTTATATTTATGTGGAATAGCTGTAGCAAAGCTACAATCTATAAAACGTAAGCAGGCCAGCTCCTGGCAGTTTGTTTCATTAATCATTCTTATTCAGGTCTACATTATCCCATTTTACCTATGTTGTTTTATAGATTAATTTAACTGATCTTGACTCTTTGAACCAGAGACTGACAAAGCCCCTGGAAATTCTCAAGTGAAGACTAAACCCCATTCTGTGAGCATCTGGAAAAAACTGTAAATTTCCAGGAATTGTTTCAGCTGATGTAGGGATTGCTATAGATACAGTAGGAGGGAAAGGGCATCTGCTTACAGTGAGGTCAGGAAATTATCTTCCCCAGTACAAGAGGGGTACGGACATACTGGACTGAGTCCAGCAGAGAGTCACAGGGAGGAATAAGGGACTAGACTATCTTTCCTATGAGGAGAGATTGAAGGCACTGACTACCTGGAAACTACCCAGTCCCTGACATCATAAAGGAAATGGCTCAGTGGGTTCCAATCAATACATATAAATATCTGATGGAGAGGAATAAAGAGAATTAAGAAAACAGAGCTAGCCTCTTCTCAGTTGTGCCCACTGACACAGGGCAGCTCAAATATTCTGCAATCTGAAAGTATTAAAATTTCACAAACCCTGCAGATTACCAACAGGATTTAAATTCACAGTTTACTATCATGTTCCTCACAGTATGAACACTTAGGATGAATATTAGCAAAAATATATAGCTGGCATCAAAATAATAATAAATATTCTTGCAATTTATACTAAAATTCATAGTTGTCTAGTATGGAAAATATTATTCAAAATTAATAACCTTCCAACTATAGCATAATAAAATTATTGATATTTAATAACAAAAATCATGTTGAAATCAACTGAATATACAGGACAGAAGTAGCCAAAATCAATATAACCCTGTTTCAGTACTCTTCAGTCAAACAAAGTTTTACTATTACAAAATTTTTTGAGGTTTAGAATCACAGAATCATAGAATATGCTGAATTAGAAGAGACCCATCAGGACACCCCAAGAATTACACCATGATTGCTTCTACTTGTTTCTACTCTTCTGTGTTTTCAAAAAAAAAAAAAAAATCTAAAAAAATTCTAGATGACAATTAAAGATGGATATGCCAAGCACTCCCATCCATAAAACCATATCAACCTCAACCACAAAGTAAAGGATTTTTCCATAGAATCATAGAATCGATCGGGTTGGAAAAGACCTTGGAGATCATCAAGTCCAACCCTTGGTCCAAATTCAGTCCTTTACTAGATCATGGCACTATTGTTGGTGTCTCAGCATGAAAATTTAGCTGTACTTGTGTTGAGGAGAAATGTGAGATAAAAAAATTATCGGTTATGGTATTTGTTGTGTCTCCCCTCCATCATCATGCCCAACCTCTTAGAGGCAGTTTTACTTTTATAGCCCCACTAATCAGAACAGAAAAAAATTCCTCAAAGCCAAGAGGTTAATCAAAATAAGTATAAAGGAAAGTTGTTCACTTTTTCCGTAGTCCAAAGGCTTCCAAAGAAAATTAGCATCTAGAAATAAGCATAAAAATATGCAGAAATCAACACAGCATTGAATCTACTTTTTAGAAGGTAGTATGTAGGAGAAATAAAAAGCAAAAAAAAAGCAAAAGACCGGAAAGATAAGTAAATGAAAACTATATGTAAACAATGTTTCCATGATTTGTTTTTCTTCTGTCTGTTGCTTTCCGACTAGAATGCCCTAGATATAAATGAACTGTATATGAATAGGAAAGTATATGGACATACATGGCAAAGTAGGATAGAAGAAATTTCCAGTGGAGGCTGTGTGGAAACCTGGATTTAGCTAGTGATATCTACTAACTCTAAATACTGGCTACCCAAATTTCTCAGTTCTCTTGATATAAGGTTCCATGGAACATTTCCACCTTTCAGACAGACTTAGAACAGTCCATATAAATTGCCAAAAAATACAAAGTTTGTAAGACCCCCACATAAGTTCTGCAGCTGTGAAGTGGTAACACATACGCATACACCAATATATTTCAAGAACATGTTTATATATTTTCTATCAAGAAAGTGAAGTGACTTACACTCTGGCATGGATTTTCTTTACAAGGGAAAATAGTATATGATGGAAGTCTGATTAAAGGAAAAAAGACATTATAACTGTTAATTTCTATGCTGTGAAAAGCAAAGGAACCTACCAAAAAGAATTAAAAAAATTTGTCCAACAAGAGCCTGTTTAGAAAAGATGGAGTACATGGATTGCCTGTTAATTTAAAACTGCAATATATGATAAGAGAATGGGAAAAAGAAGTAATAGTAATGTAATCGTGTTGACTAGAAATATTAGCTTTGTAGGTAAAGTGGTAACAAAAAAAATTCTATGATTATGAGACTTAGATACAGGAAATGTATAACAGAGAGCTCAGGAAGAAAGCTACCGGTATAACAGAGAACTACTTCCAGGAAGGAACAGGGAGGAGTCAAATACATCAAGAGTAGAAATCAAGAATAACCTAACGGTAAAAGAGTCTTCTTTGGTAAGTCCTCAAAGAGGAACATTAACCTTAATCTTAATTGCATTTTGTTAATTTAACTTGTCAGTCTTGTAAAGTCTTACCAAATTTTGTACCAGTAGGTCAGGAAGGCACCAGATTAAATATGCATGGAGAATACAGATGGAAAAGAACTGAAGCTCAGCTGTTACAGTCCAAAATAAGAGAAGAAAAGGAAATCAGTGGACAAGACCCCATAATGGCATTTACTAACAAGCGATTTGGCTCAGGGTGAGTTGATTTTTTACTGCTTTTCTTCCGTGAGAATTTCTTTGAAGGGCAGAGAAGGCTGGAATAGAAGATTTTCACTTAGAACAATAATTAAATTAAACCTAATCAAACCATTTTATTATTTTCTGCTGAAGGCCAATATATTTAGCATCTTCTTCCATGCATAATAAATTACATTAGCTCTAGGCATTTTCAGAATGTTGATTTGCTAAAGATGTTCATATATATTCAGTGACATTCTTTGTAATATCCAGATAAATATAACCAGTTGAGTATTTTTTGTTTTGAAAGGAAATAAACCATTAAGTCCATTTGGTTTACTTAAAAGGTAAAAATTATAAGTCTACCCAGTGAGATGTATTATACCCGTGAGACTTTGCTAAGGCCATTCCTACTTGTAACAGTCACATTATCCCTTGTGCAGTTATAACATCAGCTCAACACCAGCCTTCATGTTTTCATCTGATTTCTTCATAAATCAGAATCTCCTCACAAAATAAAACAAAAACAACAACAAAACTATAACCAAACAAACAAAAAACCCAACTAGTATCTGGCAGCAGGGTTTCATGTCTGAATTTTAGAAAAAATAATGACCAACAACTGCAGGTTTAAAATGTAACCATACCACATGCATTTCAATTGTGTAGCGATCTACTGGAAGGTTATATCAATTGCAAAGATTGCAGTTTTTAAATGCCTTGCGTAAAACCTATTAGTCATAAAAATAGATATTACTAGAATAATATCATTATATGTTGGAAATATTTTTCATATAAACAAAGTACATGAAGTACAAATGTTTCTACTGACCACATAGAAAACCAAAGATAAACTACCTTCAGTACAATGCTCTTCCATGAAGAAAGTAATACATTTGCATAAACAGTTGCCAAGTAATAGAAATGAGTTTTAAATCTCAAGTTTCACTCAGCATATTAAAAACGTCTTTCATTTTTACAATAACAAAGCACACAAACAACTGAAACTCCTCCTCAGTTTCTTCTAATTCCCTCTCTTGGGTCCAAGTTTTGACAATCTCCTCTACTTTTTCTAGGATTAACTAGTATATTAATGAACTAAAGGCACTTCCCTCAGGAAAGTTTTTCATCTGTTTACTGTGCAATTCAGGCCTGCTACACGGTCAAGTAATTTAGGTTTCAAAATTATTTAAGAGCTATTGAAAATCTTGTATCTGGCCTTCCTTCGTGAGTGTTCTATCATGTCCAGTATCACTGTCAACTTTTTCAGCATTTTCAACAGAAACTGGTTGCTTTTTAATGTATGTTATGTGACCTACAGCAATGTTTTCTAGAGTATTAGTCATGTCGATGGAACAGCACAAAAGAAGGGAATAAGAACTGTGGTTCTGTAAATTTGGAAGAGTAAACTACTGATAACTTACAGTGAAACTGAGGTACAATTTTTCTGAAGAGGCAGGTCTATTTTTGTACTGTTGCATAAATTAATGTGACAAAAAAATGCATTCTGTTTGATGTTTTGAGATATTTATACTTTCATGCTGGATTGTAACTCAGCCTAAATTGAGTATATCACTGTTTTTGGATTTAGAATCTATAGGCATGGCATGGTATTACTTGACAACTCCTTAAACCAATCCACAGCCCCAACACACTTAATAGGGGTCTTAATGGGGAATGTAAAAAGATTAGCTAAATCAGTATGTAGCAACATGATCATAATAGAGATTTCTCATCAACCTCTCATTTATGTTGTATTAAGGTCTGAAAAAGCTATTTAAACATTAAAATTAATAAATCATAAAACAATAGAAATACTTCATATAAAATAGTTTTATTTGAATCACAACTACTCACAATAGCTTTGAATATCCCCATTCAAATTGCTACCATGAATACTGTATAAAATGAGAATAAACTAAAAGTAAAATTAGAATACTCCTTTATAAATTACTATATGTCAAGCTAACAAATGGTAGACTTGTCATATTGAACAACTAAATGTCTAAATGATCATTCAGCACTCATAGTGTAGGGAAAAAACACTAGCTTTGTTGGCTATAAAGCAGTTGCTCGATTTTTCATACTGTCATTCTGCTCTATTAGCAAAGCCTAACACAATTAGGTATGAATATGCAGTAATAACATGCAAATTGTTCCTTCTCAATTGCCCCAAGGCAGCAGTCTCAGCCTTTCAAAGCTTGATTTCTTCTACATCATTACAGGCTTGGCATAATTCATCAGAATAAAAAAATACCTCAGCCTTATTGCATGTGGCCAGCTAGTAAAATCATCAGTAGTTGTTAACCATTCTCCCTCAATAGGTTTGTTAGCAACGCTGTCCCCAGCTCCCTGCCACTCCTGCACTTGTACATGTTTCCCTTGGGTAATGTTAGACACTACATTTGAGCCTGCCAGAACAATTAACCCTACTGTTAATTAGAATGAAATGTCAGGCGCACAGATGGTACAAGCTGGCACCCTGCCATCCCGCCAACTGCTGCTGAAAGCAGCTACCCCACTGCTGACAGCTGTTCAGCTATGTCCCAAACCAGCAGATGTCAAAACTTTCCAGCTGAGAAAAGCTAAAAAAAAAAGCAATGATGGGTGTTTCTAGTCCCAGCAGTAATGATGACTGTTTTACTGTTATTGTAGCTATTACCTGTTGTCATACTGTACCCATCAAGTGGAGGCATCAAGCAGCAAGATGCAAATTAAAAACAATATCAGAAGTGAATATACGTAAAACAGCTTTCCAAGCTAATTCTGTACAATTGTAAAAAGAAAAATGGAAGAAAAAATTATCTATATTATTTCTTTAGAATACATATTTTATCAATTCAAGGTTTATTTCAAACAAAGTTATATGATGATACATTGTTTAAAAGTGTTACTCTGGATATTTGTACACTGGAGCACTAAAGCCTTTCTTGTACAAAATCTTAAACTCTTAGTAGCATGACCGATTTTCATACTTCGCTTATGGCAATTTGATTAAATTTTTCTACCATTATGAGACACCAAGCAACCAAAATACAGTCCTAAATGTCAGAAAGTATCCTAATTCTCTCCCTGTCTAGGCATCCAATACTTTGAATAACTAACTTAACCTGAAATACATGAATGTAGAAATCCAGATCATTTTCTGGTGTGAATCAGGATTTTAATTCTAGTAAACATGTTTTGTTTGCTTAAATTCCTCTTTGATCTTAGAAAATATGCATTGGTTCTCAGGGTTTTTTAAATTTGAAAAATATAGTGCAGATATGTTACTGTGATGTGAAAAATTCTCTATTATGCTCTTCATAGCTGCATAAAGATGGAATAGTTTCTTCAGAATTCCTTTAAAAGAAGATTCTGTCATGTAACTTTTGGAAATCAAAATACAAATCAAATACTTTCAAGAAATATTTAAAATAGAGTGTACTTTGTTCTTATGTACTTAGTCTAACTAACTGTTCAGCAAGAAGATAAGATTATATTCTTACATAACAAAGACTACTGTGGGGACCTGAATACAAAAGTATCACATACTTTTCAAACAGAAATAGAATATATTTGGGTTTTATTTTATTAATAAGATTATAATAATATCTGTAAAATTAGGTCTGTAAATTAAAATGTTTGCACAAATAACTTTGATTCTCCTAGAAATTTTTTGAAAGAATATTTTGCAAAGAAGATACATAAGGTTAGAACAAATTAAATATAGGTGTAAAATTAATAAATAACAAAGATCTGTTAAGCCTAGTGAGATGTGTCCATTTACGTCTTTTTTTTTCTCTGAAAACATTTTTCATATACTCCTATCTACCTTCACTCAAATATATTGGTTTTTAATCTGTCTCATTTATCCATATGAGAGTATAAGGTAATGTGTGAAATTTATATTTAGTGTAGGCCTCTCCCTTAGTGTGATATTATTATATATTTGACTTAGACTTGTTTGGATTCATACATCCTGTCAGTTTATGTGCTGTTAATAAGAATTAATTGCTTGCATATTTCAATATTAGTTTGGCTCTGGTTTAGATTAGGTGCTTTTTTCTATATGGAGGCAGTCAAAATACTAACTTTACAAGGGAGTATCTTAAGAATAAACATTACTAATACTTATGTCATCAGATTCCTAAAGGTTCCTTGCACTTCTGGAGTGCACTAAAAGGAAATGTTTTTGCTAGAAATACTAAGTGGAAATAATATTATTTGGTTGCAAAAAACCAAATTATCAGACTTCAAATTGCTAACTGCAGCAAAATCACAGCTTGCTAGAGGATACTTAGTCATATTCTGCACTGATGAAAACGTATATATGCTACAGTTTCAGAGGATCTGAGGCAACTGCATGTTGCAGTAGGCAGAGTTTGATATGAACACTTACAGCAGAATCTTGCCAGATACGAGACCTGTCAGGAATAAACTATTAAAAGTAACGCACAAAACACAAAAAACACAGTTGTCTTCAGTGACCACAGTGACGTCTAAATCTGAGGATACCTGTCAGCAAAAAACAGCTCAGTCTTGCCAAAGAATGTAACACGATACAAAACTCCTGATTCACTTCCCTTTCTTAGGTCAGGGAGCTTTACTGTCTCTTTGCCTGTGCTTGATACAATGAGGAAGGATATTTACTGGAGGCTTGAAGTATTATTTTGAGGGGTTACTGTATCTTTCGAAAATATAAGAAGCGACCTTAGGATAGGCATTCTTGTTTCTACTTTGTCTTGATGTGAGAAGAATTTAATAGGACTACTTGTTGATGTAGCATATGTGGTGCTTGCTCTGGTCACAGAGGCCCATACAGTGTTTGTTAAACTAGAACAAACCTCCATGTCCAGGTGGCATATATATGTGTGTGTATATATATATATAGATATGTATATTCACATATATACTCCTGTATTACTTCTGATGCAGACAGCATGCCTACCAGGCATACTGCAAAAAAAAGTCCAGACTGTAGTCTGGGCAGCTTCCCAAGACAGATTTGCCAGTAAAGGAGCAATGACTCTCACATAACCTCAGTGCTGGCACGTGCTCAGTTACTGGGCTGCCTGCAAGCCTGGGCTCTCTGCAGGGTTGACGTCCCACCACAACCCTGCAGTAGTGCAAGTAATGCAAGACCAAGCTGAAAGTCTGTGAGGTCCTGGGCAAGTGGTGCTCAGTACAGCCCACAGCAGCAGCCACAACACCTACTGACAAATACATAGTGGTCAACTGCTAAAAATTATGTAAGGCCATGTGACAGGCTTCATACAGAGCTATGAATGATGTATATGGCCCCCTATGAATTTAAGGATGACTTTGAGGACACAACCAGGAAAGAGAGAGGCAGTAGCAGGTCTGCAGAACAGCACTGCAGATCTCTATAACTAGACAACTTTTTGTGGATCCATCTCAAGTTAATGGCTAAATGATTGGGAGGAGTCTGGTACTGTCATGTTCCACAGAAACAAGCACCTCAGTTTTTGTGAGATTGTGCCTAAGTATGTGCAATGGATTTCAGCAGAAGACTTTGAAGGGGATACGGGATGCCAACTGCAGTTAGTCCAGAAATGCAGGACTTAATATCTCATCAGGTAGGGTTTACATTACCATAAATCCCCCCTCTACATGTAGTACAGTCACCTGATTCATGAATCCAAAACTCAGCTGAAGCTGAGGAAAAGGGCTGTGAACTAAAGGCATACAAGGAGCAGTAGCTCCTTAAGGGCACAACTTCTTCTTCAAACAGCACTTGCCTGGAAGCATCTGGGTATGATATTCCCATAGTGTTCCTCTGCAAACAGTTGCTGAGGAGCAGGGCACTCTGCACCAATGGGTCCTAAACTGTTACTTGAGCAAAACATGAGTTGGCCATGGGCATAAAAACTGCTCTTCTTATCACCAGGGGTCTTCATTTCTTCAGTACCAGCAAATAGTGTTTTATATGCTACAAGGAAGGCGTCTGTTTTGTCAGAACTGAATTAAATTACTAATACGAGCACTAACTAGCTCCAGACTCCAGACTAGACGAGGACTACAAAAAAAATCCGAGTAATTTCAGAAGCTCTATACAAAGCTGGCATAACAGTACACTAGATTAAATTTGTTCTTATTTGAAATTCAGTGTTATAGAATTGAATGAATGTTTTTAAGTACTTCTAAGACTTTCTTTGATAGCAAATTAATCCTTGAGGAGTATAATTCAGATAACATACTAAACAACCAGTGGAGATTTCTTACTGCTTCATATGTAAGGATGACACAGACATATGATGTTGATTATAGTGCCAGGTTGCAGCTCTCTTTTTAAAAACAGTATGTTCGGAAATACAATATTTTTTACAAGCCCTGGATAGGAAAGACTAGAAACGCTTTTCAGTTTTTTAGGTAAGTTCAGCAAAGACCTAGTCATGGGATCAAAAGGCTCTTTCTAAAATTCAGGAACTATCTGCAAGTTATCAGGCCCATAGCCATGGTTGGTCTGGTATGAGAACTCTCAGGTGTGGTTGAGAGTTATTCATCAGCACAGAAACTCATGGGCTAAGATGTTTGTTGATCAGTAATTTCCCACCTAGCACCCTTAAGCAACGAGGGAGGAGCACTGACTTATTTTCATACAGTTCTTACCCCTTCTTCCAATCCTTTTTATCTTTATCATGAAATCCCTTATTTCCCCAGTAAGGGAAGTATTCTGCAATAACAAAGTACAGCAGGCATATAAAATAAAAAAGAAAGCTGAAATTATTATAACGAGATAAAAATCCTCACAGAAGATTCAAGATTTAAGTCAGTGAAATATGATTTCATAGGTGAAGAGAAATCGTGCTAAATGAAAGAAGGAATTTAAACATAAGTGAATTTTTAAAAATTATTTTCAGAAACTTTTCTTTTTTATATCACAGGAAAAAAGCAATACCAAAGAAAATAACATCAAAGACAGTAGCTTCTTTTCTACAGAATTACTTTAAGGAAAATTCAAAGTTCAAATTTAGAATTAAACCTTGCAAGAGCAAGAGCAGTAATCCAGTAGCAAACATACATCTTGGCTAACAGACAGTCTAGTAAAACTAAAGTCAAGGGTTAAATTTCTGTTTCCTTCTATTGGGCCAAGATTCAACTAAAATGTACATGAGATTTCTTTTTATTCTCTGTTTCTCTCATACAAGAAAAAGGACATGGTGGAGCACTTACCGTACTAATGGAGAAGAGCACCCCATTCTAAACTAGTTGCTTTTTCAACTTTGGTAAATGAAGGACAAAAAATTGATTTGAAAAACACAGCAGAAGTGTCTTCCCCCTCCCTTGCTGCTAAGAAAGGTACTTGAACTCGTGCCATCTCACAAACAACTGTCAGATGTTTCAAACCCACACAGCTCCTCAGGGCATTCAGTACTTTTATATGAATCAAGGACATTGGTTATGTGCTTTGGATCAGAGGGCTGATAATATGCATAGTGAATGCATCTCAGACATAAAGAATCTCATTTATGTTCTCAGGGTATCCTGCTTCAAGCACAAAACAAGTATGGTCTCTGGGATTCAAGCTCTGTATACTCCCCTAAATTTAGTCTGTTGTTGCAATGTATGTTCCCAGTATCTGAGAACCATACATACTTCCTACCATAATGAAGTTTCTGATCAATACATGCTTGCCCATATTTACATTACTATACATATTTTCAAGCTCCTGTTCAGATGTCATCCAAAGACTAAAATTTTAAAATGCCATGAACAGTTAAGCATTTTCTAGTAATAATTACTGATTTTACTGAACCTGACAATTAGTAATTATCTAGTGAAAAACACTCACAAACTTTAAGTGTCTCAAATAAATCACTAAAAGGAACCATAAAAAGGTAAACTATTTTAACAGATTTTATCCTCACTGTACAGTACACGAGTACATATTCTGAAAACGAGTTCTTCTATCTACAAGCTCAAGAAAAAAATGAAATTTCAATGGCTACTATCAATTTAAGTCTACATTAATGCTTTAGATTTCCTTCAAGTACTTGTTTAAATTAGAGTTGACACCTATTTCAAATCATGCCTTTCTGAAATCCTTATTAATAAGTCACCACTTTTTTAAAATATTCATCATCAAAATTAGGTCAGATGATTAAGGGATTATTCCTACAAAGCCTGAAATTTAGAACACCCACATTTGCACAGACTTAAGTGGAAGAGGTACTTCCTCAAAAGCCACATGATCTCATGGATTAAGTTTAGGCCTGGGAGATGGAAGATTCTGAACTCTGTTTCCTCATATTCACTTATTTAACATTAAAAATCATTAGCATGATTCAGTTAGAAATTTAGGTGTATGTAATTTATTCTGCATTACTGATTGTGGCACTCACAACTTCATAATGTAGAACATCCTCAAGGTGTGAAAAACAACATACTGAATTCTCCTCTGCTGTTCTGTATTCTCTTCAACATCACACTGTGCATGAATGGAAGGGAGTATTGGGAGGAAAGGACAGGGACCCCACAAAATCTGAATGTCTGTGTCCCACTATATAATCAAAGTAAAACAACCCTAGAAAACCAAGATCAAAACAAAAGCAAACAAACACCACAAAAACAAACAAACAAAACACCAACACCACCAACCTAACAACAAAAAAAGAGAGCACATGGCCTTTGGGCTTTCCTAGAGACAAAATAAACATAATTACTACAAAATAAATAGTGGAGGACTGACAAAATACTGCTCTGATCTGTTCAATGCTTATCATTAACGGAGTTACTACATTTTGAAAATATCGTGTGCTTGACAGACAATCTAGGAGGGAGATAAGCAGACTTTTTGAAGGCATGCATATTTAAAAAATATATTAACATGCATTTAAAACTTTAACATGCAAACATTTTTCTCTGAGCAGTACTTTTGTCAAAAATAGGAATGTGGCATACTTCTCCCATCACCTCACATTTTTTCCTACTCTCTTCTTTGAGACAAAAGGATTTCCACTAATTTTTTGCTTTGATGCTACAAGATCCTGAATTCTGTAATAATATTCAACTTCCCTTTCAAGTAGCCATTTCCTTCTTCTCCAAAAGATCATTACAGGATTGCAGGATGTGTTCCTGTCTCCCTTAGGGCTTATAAACACAATTCCTCATAAACATAAAAGTGAATGGATACTATGGTTGAATAACACATTGCAATAACAGTATACTATTGAATTTGAAGGTATGACCTATTTGGTATATTTACAGATTATTGTAAAAATAAAAGTTTTCTGTACAAAATATAAAATGTGCAAAATGTGTTAACATACAAAAACACATAAGCACACAGAGATAAATAAATTGCATGTACATACAAACACATACATAGAATGTTGTATTTATGAATATAGATCAATGCACTTTACAACATTTAAGCTGAATAATTCCTGAAGAATGATCTAATCAACCAGAAAGGTTTAAAGGTGCCACATAACTACACGTGTAAGTATGCCCTTACTGATGATCTTACAATGCACTTAGTATCTTGTACTTCACTAATGCTGTTTCTACCCCTACAAGTAATTTATTCCACCTCACGTTCATCAAGCGCTCATAAATCAGCATTAGGCTACTTTTTTAGTGAGTTGCTGATTTTTAGCCAGCAGACAGCAGCATTTGGATTCAAAGTCTAATATAGGCACACATATTGATTTTAATTAGTCTAATTAGTTCATTACACTAAAAATCAAACAGACCATTTATTACATTCTCAACTAATGACATACGATCAAGGATTTAATATGATAATGAGCAAGATCAATTATCACTCATAAAGGAAGTCATTAACAAGTGTAAACACTGCCTAACTGAATACCATTACAAATTATGAAGTCATAGCTAGGTCATTTGCATAAGCATACTAATTTTATTTCATGATATTCCTTCCAAATACCTTTCATAAAGCTCTATTTTTTCATGAAACTTGATTCATAGCTGTAAACTCAATTCTTACTGTCAGTAATGCAACTGATATATATACAGTCCTTAAACTCAATGCTATTAAATCCAAGTTCAAGCAAACCAGACAATGTCTATGGACTCTCTCAGAAAATATTACAGAATATTACAAGAAGGAAATGGGGTTTCCAGGTGTACCAAAGTGGATCCAGGAGTATTTCTTTACTGGGGAAAATTCAAGAACTACTTTCTTTGTGGTCTGGAATATTTCACATGTAAAATTGAGCTAGTGAGAGAAGTCAACCCTGCCATGGTTGTTTAGCAGTATAAAGAGGAGGAAGCAGCATTCATCAGAGTATTTTCACCGTATTGTAAAAACTGCAGATTTCAATCTTTTAAAACACAATTTACAACTTGAGCTACAAGTAGCTAAATATTCTACTACCATTACATTCTCAGTACTTAGTTCCAACCTTAATTCTATTTGAATTTTTCCAAGGTCCCTGTCACCAACATTATCTATTCTGTATCATACAATAACATCCAAGATGTCAGTCAAAATCATAGCAATTACACTTTCTATTATAGCAGAATCATGTCTATGTGGTGCACAACAATCAAGAATGTAAAGGATAAGCCCTCAATCTGCCAAAATTATTTTTCTCCTGTTCTAGTGCACAATGCTTACTTCAGAATACTTTTCATATGCTCTTCTTTATACCAGAATATATTTAGTGAACACATGATTAGAGATGCATAACACATGTATGTATCATGTCACTCAGTATTTATAAAATGCAGAGGAGAATTTTTCATTTTGTTGCATTTTTTATAAGGGACTGAAAGAAATCTCCATTTTCATGAAGGTCTTTAAAGATTTCTAAGCATAGCAGCTGTAAGTAACACATATAGTCCAGTTAGCAGATGCTTAAATCTGATGGATATAGAAAAAAATTACTACTACTCAGATTAGAACTTTACTCAAGAAGAAAAAACTTTTCAGTATAAAACTGCATTTTTCTTCCATCAAATTATTTTGATGATTCTGAAATTTGCTTGTTCTAGAAGCAGCACATACTAATATATTTAACAGCATCAAATCTCTATCAGTGATAAGTGACTTCTACAGCTACTGTGCTCACCAAAAACTGAAAGCTGTATCTTCAGATTCTTTGATTAAATTTCTTACAAGGTTTCAACCTTTGATGGCATCATCAAAAAATATTCAGCATTTCACAGAAATAAACTCACTAATATAAAATTCATTCTTCCCCTAAAGTATAACACAAACCCAACCCCCCAAAAATAGGGGCATATTCATTCTACTAGCTTCAAACAAAATAAAAACTCAATAATAATTCTTACATTAGTGCATCCTGGTAACTAATAATTTAGGAAATATTCAAAACACAAAGGAGTCAAACTAGCTATATAGCTTTGGGGCCATAAAGATAGGTACAGTTCTTCAAGACATCAAGAGGCCAAAGCTGCACCTCCCACTATCTTGCTCCATTAAGTTTGAGACTGGTGGAAGACAAATGATTTGTAGCTGAGTCATTAAGTGTTTCATGACTTCAGGTTTTATGTGTTTATATGTGCTAGCACTTTAAATTTTGTATACTTATATGCTTAGTACTTAACTAGATATATTCTGGATTCTACTATTTAAATAAATATGTCATTGATCTTCTTCAATATATAATTTTTAATGCCAGTTTTGTTTCAAGATGTAGTACATCCATTGTCTTTTCACTTTCATTTTTTCCCTCTCTTATGTCTTCTACCACTTTCTTTTCCGCCTCTTTACTCTGAACTCTGATATTTTTTCCCTCCGACTTTCCCTAACTTCCTTGCATATCTCTGCGTCTTCGACTCCTCTCCTCTCCCCAAATCAGAGTCTGTGCTGGCATCAAATACAAATGGAAAATAAGAATAAATTTAAGTACATGGTCAAATCTGCACGAGAAAACAAAATGCATTTAGCCAAAAATGCTGAAAGAATTACTATTATTATTGCACACAGGAATTATAAAGAATGATTCAGAGCCATGATGCATAACCCTTTAAAAAAAAAAAAAAAAAAAATTAAGTATCACCAGTATCAATAGAAAGGGCATCTCAGTGCCATGGACACTGTGAAGGTGTACAGTCTGGTTCTATCTGATCCAGAGAACAAATAGCACTATGTATGTCTGATTTAACAACAAAACAAAGGAGGTAATTAAAAAAGAAAGAAATTGTATTTATGCAAAGAAAATAGACATTCTAACAGATTGTACTTAAACACATGAAAAAGCAACTCAGGAGGAAGAAAAAACAAAAAACCCCAGAGATCTTAACAATCTGTCTTAACTAGCTGGATCAAATCTTCTAATACTAATTTTTTCTTTCTGAAAAGAAAGGCCATAAAGCCTTGAGCAACCTGGTCTAGTGGGAGGTGTCTCTGCCCATGGCAGGGTTTGGGACTAGATGATCTTTAAGGTCCCTGCCAACCCTTAACATTCTATGTTTCTATGAAAACATCAGGATCAAAAGCTCTGTCACTGAGTTTGTATGATTAACTGACTACCTTGATATAACAACAGCACTCAAAGTCATTGCACAGAAGGTGAATGAGGCCTCTGCATTGGCATCTGTTGTAGAAGACATTGAAGAATTGATTGTATTAGAACCCTTTTTGGGAAGAAGGGGCTACAACAGAGGGTCTGTCTGAAATTGTACTGCAAAAGAGGTTATAGCACAAACAGACAGAACCACCAGGACCTGGCAGTGTTCTTGTGTACCTGAATGCAACTCAGGGATGAACTGTTTGAATCATTAATGGCAGTATGTAACTTTTTGTTTTCCTTTGGTACAGGAATGCAGGAAAACAAAAGCAATTACTTTGTTCATAAGAGGTACTTGGGAAATTTCAGCAACCACAGACCTCTAAGCCAGCTGTCATATTGGACACATTAACAGAGGCTACAGTCAAGATCAGAATGAGTGGACTTCTGGATAGATATGAATTACTTGAGTATTTTTCATCCCATTCCCAAAGAACCTTTTATGATCCCTTCCAGAACAGAAGGTTATCAGACTCCACCCACTGATTAAGGAGTTGTTACTTATAGCATTAATTTGTCCACATTCATATATTTTGATCTTACTGTTTTATATAATATCTAATCTTATGAAATGCAAATGAAGAGTAAACAAGGCAGAGAACAGCTTCCAGGCAGTCAGAGAGAAACTCAAAGTCCACTTTGAAAGGAGCCAACTCAAAGAGATGTGACAAAGACCTATAAATTACAAAGTACTGTGAAGAAGAACAAGGAATATTTTATGTATTATCATAACTAAAGAACTAGAAAACTTCAAAGGAAATATTAAAAATTATTCAAAACAATGAGCTACTATTCTTTGCACCATAAGGATAGAAGTGTGATAATAATTACCAGTGCACACAGGTTGATAGGTTTAAAAAATAACTCATTAAGAAAAACAGAGAATAAGTTTAAAGGCTACAAACCACAGGAATATTACTTGCAACTAAGATTAACATTGCTAGGAGCTTGGAGAATATTAATCAAAAATGAAGCACAATATGCTTCCTTTATTATAAGTCTTCTAGTCCTTTAGTGCTGGCCACTCTTAGTTTGCATGTAAACCAGTGCAACAATTCAAATGTCTGCACACTAACATCTACAAAGTTTACAGAGCAAAGACCTTTGGCTTTTCAACACAGGCCACAAAGAGTTAAACATTATTTTACACATACCGGTTAGCATGTCCTTAAAATATAAGGCTGTCAGGATGCTAGTCTTATTAAGAATTCGGCATTTTTTCCAAATCAGTCTTCTAACTTGATTCCCAAGTTGAAAATATATGCAATTGGTTTTAATTTTCACCTCATATATAAATGTTAGAGGTTTTATTTCCAAGAATTTTATTAATAAAATAATATTACTAGTCTAAGAGAGTTAACAGACCATGGATAAAGTGGAAAAATTGTGAGCATTTTAGATAAGTCCTCTGATCAAAAGCTATTTATTTTTGTAAATTATGCAAAAGCAGTATTCGACATAATATTACTAAGAAATCATGATGCACACATAAATAAGAGAAGCATTAAGAACACCAAAGTATCTCTAGCATAAAACAATAAGGGTACCTGGCAGAACAAGAGCCTGAAATAAACTTTCAGTGTATTTTGTCTGATAATTTAGTTTTGGAGGGACATTCCCAGGTCATCTGGCTTAAAACTGGGCTATTGGGGTAAGTCTTATGCTTAAAATTAAGCTAACTTCAAAGTTAGATGAGGTTGCTGTATTTGTCAGACATTCCACTAGAATGTAGAAAACTTACTCTCAAGCTGTAACATGACAAACATTAAACTACAGGAGAAAGCTCTGAGGGTTCTTTTTCTTTCTCACCAGGGTCTTATCACTTGAAAGAGATGAACAATCTAGAGAAAAGAAAAAAAAGTCTGCACCAGAAAAGGATACTGAAGAGCACTAAAAGTCTTTTAGCATTTGGCAAAGAAATTGTGAAAGGGAATTTTATGTAGATATTTTTGAGGTTTACCATTGATCTATAGCACTTTTATGCCTTTTATTGATGTGGATGACACTCCCCTGCAAAGCTAGCATGTTCCTTGCTTTAACTGTTATATGATCCCTGGACAGTTAAGACTGTAAACCAGAAGTGCCCAGAAGGTTGGAGTGCAAGGGTCAATGTACTTAAGTTAGTACATTCAACATTGGTCTGAGGCACTACGGGAATTGGCACACAAGCCACGTATTACAAGACAGAAGCATCAAACTCTGCGTTTTGGCAGAATGTTCTTCAGAGGCCATACTTAGAGGAAGCATGCACACATTACTTCAGAGTATATACAGTATGGATATTAAAACTGATAGAGAAATTTGATGATCATTTGCAGCAAAGGGTTCAATCAGGTCCTCAATAAACATTTAACAAATCCTTCTAGTTACTTTTTCTTACTATCTTCTTTATTGCAGAAAATAATTGCATAAGAAATAACTTACTAGTGAATTGTATTTCTAGTAAGAGGTGAAAATCAGAAATAGTGTTTAGTGACTGATACTACAAAGCATTTAAAATGCTAACATTCTTTCTTTAAATTTATAGTTAAATACACAATTTTTATTCACATTATCCTGACATCTCCTGTCTTAAAACAGCTTTTCATCAAAGGGTTGTAAAAACAGGCAGCTAAGGTCCGACAGATCATTTACTGTTTCAGCAAATTGCTCAGAAGTTCCAAATGCTTGGGAGATTTTACTCCACTGATTACAAGGGAAACAAAGTACGCATTGCAACTTTGAAAGGAATACCTCTTAGATAGTCTGATAGTTGCTTTCAACAAAGAAGAATAGGTCTATGACTCATAATGGATGGCCAAAGGCAATGTTTTTTGATTCCACTGACCTTTCAGCACTCTAAGGACAGAAAGTATAAATCTTATGATTAAGTCATGGGCTGCTAGACTAGACACTAAAAGACTGCTTTGTAAAGGAAACAAAATAGAGCAAATTAGTAATATAATATGGACTTTCACACAATAGTTATAATTTTAATGAGCTCTTCTCTGAAGTTTAAATATCTGTAATAGGAAATGAAGACTGTTTTTAACTCTCTTACAGTCCAATTGCTCTCGTAGGAACTCAAATGATGACAAAATCACAAGCTATAGACTAAGTGGTTAAAAAAAATGCTTCTATTCTAAACCATTTGCCATATATTTTGCTAAATATGTAATTGATTACTTCTATATACTTCACCATACTTATATCCTCCGGGTCAATCTGCAGCATCATTACTCAATAGCACATATTTTGTTCAGAGCCTAACTCAAAAAATATATATGCAACAAGCCATTTTTTGAATACATTTTTAATATCACATATTTTCTTATGAAACAAAAATGTGAGTTAAGTTTCTTATAATGGATCTGACTTTCCTGGTCTGTTATATTTCTTTCAGTGCTTCATCCAACAGATCTTCAGCTGGAAGAGTGATGCAACCTGGAAGAGCTTGCTCTGATGCAGTGGACAAAGTGAAGGTCAGCTGGGGGAAAGAACTGAGAAACTTGTTAAAAAGAGTAAGTAATTGAACCTAAGTTTCCCCATGTTTTAAGTACATTAATATATGAAGAATTATCTTTATTTCCTAGTTAATTTTTAATTTTTTATATGTTTAAACAACATAAACATAGCTGACTTTACAGCAGCAGAGTAGTCCCAAACAATTAAATCCTAAATTTAGCCCATAACAAATTGCTAAAGCTCATTTTTTAAGCTCTTCACTCTTATTTTAACATTTTTCCACACGTTTTATAAAAAATTCTACTGTCAAACGTCTCATCTGTCATTATCAGTATTTCCCCACCACCCTGCCTGCCAAGAGTTGTAAGGCAATAAAAAGTAAAAGTGCTAAGAGGACTGAAAAAGACCACAGGTAGAAAAGAAACCCAAGAGAAAAGAAAACCACAAACTTGTATGATTGGATTTAAGACCAAAACTCTCGAAGGCTTTTTTGTCAACACAGTCAGCACTGAAAGCTGCAGGAGAGGTAATCACAGAAGCCGCTCTCACAGGCTCAAAGCCTGTAGCAAGAATCAGTGTTGCTGGAAGGTGTACAGAGACAGTACCTGTTTTTCAACATGTCAGTGGTTTCAACAATAACAAGTCAAAGATTAGTGCTCTCTTCTACAATGAAAACACTGAGGTAATGTCTCAAAAGATGCTCAAAAATAAAAACAAAAAAATATATTTCAGTTTTAACAAATACGCTTTTTCTATACCACTTGAAAGACAAGAAAAAAGGCAGTGACACACTCAGTATTCTAGTTCCTTCTACATACATTCATGGGTAATATCAATCCTGCACTGCAATATAGGATTACAATACTACAAATGTACATTGAAAAAAACCCCAAACCCTAGTTATAGAATCATAGAGCAGTTTGGGTTGGAAGGGACCTTAAAGAACCCTCTTGCCATGGGCAGGCAGGGCCTCCTTCCACTAGATCAGGTTGCTCAAAGTCCCATCCAAGAAGGCCTTGGATGCTTCCAGGGATGGAGCATCCACAGCTTCTCTGTGCAACCTGTTCCAGTGCCTCACAGAAAAGAATTTCTTCCTAATATCTAATATAAACCTATCCTCTTTCAGTGTAAATCCATTATTCCTCATCCTATCACTACACTTCCTGAGTGGTTGTCCCATTCCATCTTTCCTGTAAGCCTACTTTAGGTACTAGAAGGCTGTTTTAATGTCTCCTCAGACTCTTCTCTAATCTAAACAATCCCAACTCTCTCAGCCTGTTATAGGGGTGGTGTTGCAGCTCCCACATCACGTTCATGGTCCTCCTCTGGAACAGCCCAAAAAGGTCCATGTCTTTCTTATGCTGGCGACCCCAGAGCTGAACACCATCCTTCAGGTGAGGTCTCACAATCTAACCTAACCTTGGGCCTTCAGGATATCAATCTGGGAGCACTACAGTAATCACAGATAATTTCTGAATTTCAAAAAGTCTTACTCAGAAGTTTCTATCACCTATGTATATACCAGATGAAAACCTACAGCAGTCTCAACCATCATCTAGTTCCTTCTCCACACCAGATTCAGGCAGCAAAATGATGCCTTCTGACAGAAAAAGGGGCAAGCTGTTGAAAATACCTGTACAGAACAACTGGAAAAAATATAGCTTACTGAAAAGTAAATAACCTTACTAGCTTGTTTGTTTGTTTTTTAAGTACCTGCACAACACTGAAGATAGACCTTCTACATAAACACAATACAAAGAGTTCTGCAAGGTCATGTTTTGCTACTTGGAAAGAAATAAGACTAGTGAAAACACGCAGTTGTATACCAATCAAAATGAAAACATACGGTCATTTTGACAACAGAGACTACAAATTCTTTCTTAGCATATCCAAATGTAGTACTGTGAATGTCAAGTCAAAATGATGCATTTATCTTAATGGAGGTTCTGCCATATTGAAAGAAAAAAAAGACAAAGTTTAATTTTCAGCAAGCTGGGTTTTCCTGACAAGAAAAGAAATAAAAGGCAACGCTTCAAAAACTGTTCAGTAAAAGTTAAAACACAAAATAAAACATCTTGATCTGGAGACAGTTCCACAGATATGCTTGAGGGTGGAGCTGCTAGTCAGAAGGACCTGGACAGGCTAGAGGAATGGCCAAACACAAACTGTAGGGCAAAGGCTGTTCTTCAGCTGGAAAAGAAGAACCCCTTGTGCAATTATAGGCTGGGAGTGGAGTACGTGGGAAGTAGTTCTTACGGAAAAGACCTGTTTTAGCAAACAGTGAGCTGAAAAAAGCCTGCAGTGTATCCTGGAAGCAGAGCACCATCTTAGACCATATGGGGCACAGGCAGTAGATCAGAGAAGTGATTATTGCCCTTCTCAGCACTTTATCCTGGTACTTGCTGGCAGGCACGTAGAGTAGCACATCCTATCTCCTCCACTACAAGAAAGTAATTTATAGACTGAACTATGCTCAGTAGAGAGTCACAAGATGGTCAGGGAACAGACCACATACCCTGTGACACACAAACAACATTTAAGTTGAAACAAGAAATGTTGTCACCCTATTGGTCAGTTAAACACTGGAACAAGTTGCCCAGACAGGTTATGCAAAGGTTTGCAAGGCCAGACTGCATTAAGTTTGACTTACAGCCTATGCTGCCTTGAGAAGAGAGTTGGCCTCTTGAAGTCCCTTCTAACCTGAACCATTATGTGATTCTATGATAATCTCTAAGTTTGAAACTGATCTACACAATCAGTCAAGATGTAAAGATTTAAGTCATGAGAACAGCATCAGAAGAGCATTTCTATGTAAATATTATTGCCATTCATTCACATAAGTGGGAAGAAACCTTTTCAGCAGAATTTTTACTGAAAACCATTTTGCACTATGGTTTTGGATTGTCTGCTGACTTCAACAATGCTTGAAATGGACTAATGCATAATCCGTCAAATAATATCACAAATGTGCAAGCCATCATAGGGCCCCAGAGACTAGTTAGACTTTTGTAAGCATTCAGCTGTGTACCTTAGACATTTTGATTAAGATGCTAAAAAGATACAAAAAGAAAAGTGCTCCAAGTCTTTCAATCACAAGGATGTTAAAAAATATCTGTCAGTGTTGGAGACTTGCCTTTGATGACAATATTTCATCATCATGTTGTGTATTAGTACTTCACAAAACAGAATACTCGGAAGGGAAATACTTATTCACTGCATCTGCCTTTTTGTAAAATACAGACATTTCCTTAAAAGATTGGGTTTTTTCATGTGATTATTTTAATGGCAGAAAGACAAAGCTGTGTCTTTGAAAAATGCCCAGCCAAATGAGCATAACAGACTTCTTTTTTTGTTCTTCTACGGTTTTGGTTTATCTGGGTTTAGGGTGGGTTTTTGTTTGTTTGGTTTTGGTTTTTTGTGTTTGTTTGTTTGTTTTGTTTGATTTTTGAAAACATCTTTTCAATAAACTGTGACTTCAATTTACTGGAGGAAATGGTACCTTCTGGAAAAAGAGCAAATAGTTGTACTTTTCCAAGTATATGCCTGGTTTTGGTTACATTCAGACTATTAGTTGAAACCTACGCTAAACAGGCATTCTAGGAAATGTAAATCCTGACAGAAACAAAAAGTATATTTATGAATAAAGTCTCTAAATTATCTTTATTAACCTTAGCCTGTACTTCAATCTTCTACCTGCACAGCAATTACCAGAATTAATTTGCCTTAATAACTCCAAGTACCCTTTAGTTCCCTGACAGATTCCTTTGTCTTCAACAAGTTAGAAAGAAAAGTTTGATTAGAACCTGTCAAAACATTACTTAATAAAATAGTACAGCAAGGTATGATTTACTGAGCTGGTTTTGGGTGGGGTGGAGTTAATTTTCTTCATGGTAGCTAATATGGCCTGTGTTTTGGATGTGCTGGAAAGTGTTGATGATTCAGGTATGTCTTAGCTATTGCTGCATAGTGCTTGTACAACATCAAGGCCTTTTCTGCTTCTCACCCCACTCCATTGAGCAAGCAGCTGGGAGTGCACAAGGAGCTGGGAGAAGACCCAGACAGGGAAGTTGACCCCAGATGACCACAGGGATATTTGATACCAGCAAACAAAGATGGGGGGAAACAAGGAAAGGAGGAAATGCTCAGAGTTACAGCATATATTTTCCCAAGGCACTACTCACTACATGTAATGGAGCCCTGCTTTCCTGGAGATGGCTGAACACCAGCCTGCTCCCACGGGAAGTGGTGAATGAATTCTTTGCTTATCTTTCCTTGTTGGCATGACTTTTGCTTTACCTATTAAAATGCCTTTATCTCAGCCCTTGAATTTTGTCTCCTTTCTTCTTTTCCAATTCTCTTCCCATCCCATGGAGGGCAGAGTGGGGGGAAGTGGAGGAGTAGCTGTGTGGTGCTTAGCTGCCCGTTGGAGTTAAACCGTGACATTTATAAAATGGCATCAACTATAAATTAGCTCTGAATCTGTACAATACAAATGAATTTGTAGACCTAGGCTGACATCAAGGTATATCAAATTAGACATCTTAATACCAGAGATATAATTACACATTAAAGAACATAAACTTGTGGCAAAGCAAAACTCTCAAGAACAGAAAGAAGACTGGAGGAAAAAACAGGAAAAAAAAAGGATTCTATTCACTCTTTTGCCAAACAGAAATTTAAAATACGTTAAAGAATCTAGCAGAATGGAAAGTCAGGCTGTTGTAGTAGTGGAACAATAGAGGCCTCACAGCATATTTAATTTGACCTGATGCATTTCTTGCATCCAGACAACCATTTGTCCTTGTTAACCTGCTCATGCAGTTCTTCCTGAAAAAAGTAGACAGTCACCCTCAGCAGCAACCAAGAAACACTACCACATGCCTCTAAGTATGCAACTCACTAAAGGTTTCTTTATCTTTAGTATGTCTTTATCTTTCAGATGTGAAATCAGAACATCTTCTTGACTTACAGCTTTCTTAACCTGTTAAGGTAGTTTTCCTGGGTTCTCAGAATCACTACAACTGAAAAAGAGTGAGAAACATGCTATTCATGTTTTACTATAGTAGGTTGCTACTCTTGGAATGATTGGTTTTATTTTTAATTAACTTCTGGGGGGTGGTGTTTTGTTTGCTTTTTTTTTAATTATTTAGTTATTGGGGGGTTTTTAAGATCCTAATGAACACTGGTACTTACTTAGTTCTAGACTTTGACACCATACCTGCAATCATTTCAGTGAAAAATAGCTGTCTAAAACTGATTACAAAATTACAGAGAAGCTACCTTTAAACCTATTTATTAGGAAAACAATCCCAAAAAACTAAAACCACAAAAACACCCCTGACAATTACCAAGTTTAGTCTTGACCTGTACTGACACT
This sequence comes from Scytalopus superciliaris, assembly GCA_013400415.1. Lineage (NCBI taxonomy): Eukaryota > Metazoa > Chordata > Aves > Passeriformes > Rhinocryptidae > Scytalopus > Scytalopus superciliaris. The sequence goes on from VXBX01005192.1 coordinate 73,932, forward strand.
CAAAAAGATTAACATATATTTCTCCATCTTAAGCAACATACTTTATTGCCTTGGATTCTTTTTCAGACACTTATTCATATTATTTTTTTCTCTTGCCTAAAACCTGTGCTGGAAAATCTTGCAATACTATTCCAGTTCTTCTTTTCTCCCTCTCAAGCACACAGCCTGTCATTACAGTGAAAACTACTTGCTTTTCCATATGCTGTGTAAAGATTTAAAGTGATTTAGACTTCCATATATATTATATGAGACTTAAGAGTCTTAAGAATTTGACATTCATATTGGTGCTACAAAGAAAGAAGACCCTAAGTAATTATTCTGTTTCTCTCAGTGATATTTATATTAAATGTCAGTGCAAAATGGAAAAGAACATGAAAATATTTGGGGGGAAAACACACCCGAGAAAATGGTTTCTGTAACCAAAAGACCTAACACCCACAATAGAACACAACAGAACATGGGGAGTTCAAGGGACACATGAACCACCACAAGAAAAAATTCTTACATTCCTATAATTTGGTTTATTTTTCCCTTGAAAATAACTGTTAATAAACCATGTTTATAAGCCATATATTTTTGTATGAAATCATTCTTCAGTAATAGATATATTCAAGTTAGAGTTTCAGAATAGCTTTATTTGAAAGAAAACATTAAATTATGAAAATTTTGCGTGTTTATGATATATTCCAGGCAAGCAATTCAAAGTACTTTAAAATACTGCTTGAAGTTGGAATCTGAATGCAAAATTTAAAAGTCACAATTTACTTCTGAAATATTTACACTGATATTTTCAGTGAAATTATTTAAATATCTCCCCAATATGTGCTTATTTTAAATTCATTTATTCTTCTTAAAATCATTACAAATAAGCATATATTATCAACTAGAGGAAAATACATAGAGCAGTACTGTAAATTTTAGTACAAGATACCTGCTAAATCATTCTAGATTTTCCTTTTTCTTTTAACATTTAACCATGTGCAAGTCTGATATTTTGAAACTACAGGGGAAAATATCAAGCTATTGATAAAAACAAGTGAAATTGATGTTATACTTGGAAATTAATCCTCCCCCACCCTGAAACAGAGTTGATTCTATTAAAACTGATAAATGAAATGGAAATTAAAATTTTAATGAGGTGCTTGTTAATCCATTTGTTCACATCTAATTTGAACTTGGTTAAATTGCTACTTATTATGAATACTATAGATATGATTCCTTCTAAATCTCAAGGGCAAACAAAATGTTAGAGGACTGCTTGTCCCAAGATAGGTCCACAGTATATTATCCAAGCTTCTGAAATTAAGCACTGGAGCTATTTCCTGTGATACATTTCATTTATGAAAATTAATGACATTTTAAAGCAGTTGGTTAAGTCCTTTGACATGGTAATTGTCCATTTCAGAACAATAGAAGAAATATAACCAAAAGGAGACTGCCTACCTGCCATTGATCATTTCCAAGACCAGAAGGCTTATTTGTACCTATTGCAATTCCCAAGGACTTTATCAAGCAATATCATTTCTCTTTGTAGGTCTTGGGGTGAATTTACCCTATTTATTTGTACTTGATATGCGTATGGGAATTTGGTACAGACACATATCAACTATTTTTTCTGTTTGACTCTAACAAGCAGTAAAAAAAACGTAACCTCACTGAGAAGACAGCCCTCAAATTACAACATAGAAAGCACAGGTCTGGATGTGATTTTTACATAAAAGCAAAATTCAGAGCAACTCCAATAATGACTAATGTACAATATTCTAATAATTCCATAAAAATCAGTATATTGAAAAGAAAATTTATAGGATTACAAAGAAATGTCACCATCAGATTTGCAGAGATAAGTCCCAAAATGGTTTCCTTGGCTTATATATTATAACACCTTCCTCATTTAATTGTTACAGATGATTTTTCAAATAGTTATGTATGTTTATTTTAGCCCGCAACCCTAAACTCATTTAAAACAAGGAGCACTTTGCAATCTTGCATTCAACATTGCAACTCTGTGTTTGTCTTAGGATGTTAATAATTCAACACTTAGAACATTTCAGAATTTTAGTATAATTCGGTTGAGTTCAAGTCACAGAGCTTCAACATTTTACTTTATATGTGATAAACTATCTTTTCTCCTTGGATTGCATTTTAATTTTACTAACCTAATTTGCTACACTTCTAAGAATTTCATCATATAGTACAAGGCATCTATAATATGATTCATTAAACTGCTATCTTATAAAGTAGCTATGTTTCTTGACATTAGAGCCCATTTTTAAGGCTTTTCCAAAGTTTCATTTGTGGTTGGTTTTTTTATACCAGAAGCATTTATGTCCCACTAAGTTCATGCACCATCTAAGTAGTTTGCTCTGCTGGCCATATAAGATTTAACCCAAAAAGGTTTTTTTCTTTTCTTGGCACTTTCACCCGTATATCTTATCAGAAAAGAAAACTTCAGGAATCACCTATTTCTTTATATCAAAATAATTTACCAAATTATTAAAAACAAAATTTAACAAAGACCAATCCTTAGTGAACCTAATAATGATATACTTACAGTCTGATAGTTGACCTTTCAGCATTATGTGTTGTTTTTCTTTACTAATCATTTAGCAACTTTATATTCCTTTCTGTTCTCCCCACTTCATATTTTCATATCTGTATCATCTAAAACTTATTCAGAATTCTAAATGTTCTTACATATGTCTGTTGTGACACAACCTGCGGCCCTGAGGGGAAGGTGGTGGAGAGCAGAAAGAAAGGCAGACACTCTGGGGAGTGAGGTGAGTGCTGCCAGGGCGAGCACGGAGAGAGAGGTTTATTCAAACTGCTACAACTTAAATAGAGTCGGGGGGCTGGGTCCTGACCCCAGGAGCACCCAGGGAAGGTTTTGGGGAAGGGTCTGGGCTGGCCCCAGCCATACAAGGCAAGACCCTTCTAAACTGGGATTACAGAGGCAGGTGATACCATATAAGGGAATGGTACTCTGCTGCAAGCAGGGAACAGTCAGGGCTGGGTTACAGGCTGTGAGGGACAGAACTTTCCAGCAGGAACACACAGTGAAACAAAGGGAAAACATGTAGAATGATAAAATCCTCAAACTTCGTACAGGTTTCAAACTGCAAACAGTCCTTAACATAGCAAGAGTCCATACAAACACAGCAAACAGTTCTCAGAGGTCAGGCAGTCGCAGATCTGTGCTGCCTTCCACAGCTAATCCCTCTTCTCTCCTCCAACAACAACCCAGGAAAAGGAAAAGATATTGAGGAAGAATCCTTTCTGCTGAAATCTAGGATCAAGGTTTGGCACATATTGCCATCATTCTACTACCTGTTCTAAGAAATGGAGTTGATTTTTTTCTCTTCCTAGTATGTTTATACTCAATTCCCAATCAAAATTAATCTGAATAAAATACATTAGGAATAAAATTTAAAACTGCAAGAAAATAAATTCTTTGATAATCAGCAAAACCCAGTTAAATAAATGCTGTTCAATTTTGGGACACTTTGATATGAAAGAAAAATCCATGGAAAAAACAGTAGCTATTTAATATTACTGATACTGCTTTATGTGAACCTGTTTCGTTCAGTACTGATATGAACTTGGAGCATTTGCAAATTCATTTATCCTATCTCAGTGGAGAAGGTTGCAATGAACAGCTGCAGGGTAATAAATTTCTAAAAGCACAACATACATTTTGTAAGGGAGCATCTCTTTACACTTTGGCCACAGTGTTAGTCTGTCCATTCCTCCATTACCCTCTTCTCCTATAAAAATTGTTCGCTGTGACTTCAAAAAAACTGAATGCACATCTATTATGACAGTAAATCTGGAATCTTCTATGGAAGAAGAATTCCCTCAAATTGATCTCGTTATTTTTTTCTTTATTCCAGTTTTCTTGTAACCAAATACTAATACACCGATTGAAGGGATAGAAGATATACAAGAACAGAAGAACAGAGCATGGGAGTGCACTGTCCTATTTCCCAAGCCCCTTCATCTGTGACATAAAAAACCCCAAACATTTCTAGAAATATTTATGTGTTGAATAAGTGTCTTATTCTAACTTTGTTTACCTTTGATTTAGACAACTGAATTCCCTATATTAGATTAAGAGATGTTACACAGATTAACAGATTGCTCACAGAACCTGTTGACAAAAAAAAAAAAACCTTCTCTATCATACTGCCCTAAATATAAGAAAATGCATATTCTTTTCCAGAAAGCATTTTTTAAAAATCCAACTGAAATCTTACTTGCAGGATATTCATACAGGATCAGGAAGAGCCAGGGGTTAAGCAGGCAGTAGCCAAATGTTGAGTCCCATGCTCAGAGGACTTTGAACTAAGCAACTGCTCACAGGCACATGCAAAATGGCTTGTCTGGAAAGTAAATCATCACATAAGGAAAAAGGCAGGTGGGGCTCAGGGGCATGCATAGACTTGGGAGTTTTATCTATGAAAAGTAATTTTTTTGTAATTGCTGAAGTGTTTAGTTGTTGTGGGGGGTTTTAACTTTAATAATTGCACTATACTGGAGACAGCTTCAGACAACAAAATGTGTATGTTTTAACACTGCACTAACAACTAAGAAGCATAAGTAAAAGTTTCAAGGCCAAGGCTGTGCTGTTAAGAATCAAGGCTGAGAAACCGGACACTCTTTGCAAATTTTAGACCCGAACAGGACAAGTTCAGGATTCCCATTAAATTACAGAGAAAGTCAAATACCCTCAGTGGAGCAAATCAGTGGGACTGAGGAGAAGAGAAGTGTCCAAGAACAGTCAGTCACGGGCAGAAAATTTTTCTGTCTAATATAGCTGAGTATATTGAAGAGTAATAATAGTCTTCTAGAACATGATTTAAGTGGCAAGTTGACACACTACCTTCCCCTAGGTTTGAGTACCACTTCCTGCATTGCTGCATAAATAGGCACACCACAATCTGCAAATGCACAACTCACTGAGTCCAGACAACATTTGATTTATAAATTTCAACTGTATTCCATGTGCACAGTAAATATCTAATCCCTTCCCATAACTGAGGGGTAAAAAACAAAGAAATAGGTAAGAGCAGACTGCCTTCCTCAAAGTAATTAATTCAGCCCACAGCTAGTTTTTGGTTGGCGTCTTTCTTGACAACATAGCAAACTTCAGTAGCTGATGCAAGGTAGATGAATAACACGGTGGCAGCAGCTAACCCCTTCCATCACTCCTCCAACCAGCCATTCCCACTGTGCTTCACAGAAGATAATAACTGAAGGAGACTACAGAGCAATGCAACTGTGTGGGCATGTTGGATGCAAATTAATTTTGAAGGTGAAACATCTTGACACAGGTGGAGCATTTGCCTTTCCTTGCTTTTGAGTTTTTTGTGCACCTCAGACCAAGAATCACCTATTGCATTTATAAATATGTATTAGCTTTAGAACAGAAGCTTGATTCATAAATTTGATAATAATCCACACAAATAGTTCAGTGTCATTGCTGAGATCTCCCTTGCTGCTGATCTGGGGGGTGGGTGGATTACTTTAATACTACTGAAGAAATAAGCTTATTAGCACTATCATTTCTCAGTCCTGTGCTATGTATTGTTTCCTATCACTTCAATCAAGTTCTCTTGAAAGGATAACACCTTTCCCAGATGGTAAGGAAGTGCTGGTGCACTTTAATCTGGCTGCATTTATATTGGAAATCCCTACAAACAATGTGAAAGTGTTTTAACTAAGAAAGAACAATTACAGTTCACCATAGGTCAAAAGGTCACACGTTAATAGGTGTTCAATATTACTATTTACTTAATCCTTTTCAAATCCAGTAAACATCATTGAAGAAAATTATAACTATTTATGCTTTCAACAGAGAAAGGTAAAATTATTTTTTCTGCTTTTCATCTCTCAATATTAATGCATACTTACAAGGAATACATTTTATGGAAAAAAGAAACAGACAAAAAAAAAAACTCAGAGGAAACTGAAACTTGCAAAGAAATTACAGATTCCTTCACCAAATCATATTAAAATAACTATTTTAACTTTTACAGCAACCACCAGACATCAACAACTGCAGTAACAGTAACCAAAATATGTCAAAACACTGAACATTAATCACTTTCTAAGCGCATGCTTATGTATCCTAAGTCATAGTTATTAAAAGTTCTATCAGTCCTTGTAAAGGTAAGAAATTTTAATTTCATTTTTATGTTCATCTGCTTAAAATTAGATCAAATTCCATCCTTAGTAAAAGACACCAAGATTTACAAAGACCAGCCATGAATGATGTGAACAACAAAGTTATGAAAATGTGTGTGTTCTTAATAACAGAATATTTAGCAGGGGATCGAAACCTAAATTATGTAAGTGATCACCACAAAGCCAAGAATCTTGCTAGATACAGGTTATGAGGATGGAGTTGAGGGACCAGGCTCAAGTACACTTCAGCCTCTGGGGAGGGACAGCAAGGTGCAACTAAGTGACTTGTGGATGCCAAGTTATTTCACAAACTTTCATGCAGAACTTTAACACTTTCCCATTAGACTGAAAAGGTTGATAATAAATTTGGGAGGAGTATAGACATATACTTCAGGGCTTTCCTCTCAACCAAGGGACCCTCAAATAAGAAAAGGTACAAAGATAATATCCAAAGAGTGCTGGATGTATTAGCCAAAGGTGGAAAGAGTACAAGTATGTGGGGCAGTATTTTGCTTGGAGTAACAGTGATTAGGTCTTCTACCAACAGGTTTTAAGTGTCAGATACAAAGAAGGGAGACTGTGTTTTTCACAGAAAAGGGTTATTTGTTTTAGTCAGGCACAGAAATCCCTCCAGAACCCCCAACAACCACAGGATCTAAAAGTCTTGGGTTTGCTGAGGTACATAGTCAGGAATATTAATTCCATTGCCCCAAAACTTCAGATTATATTATGGAAAGCCAACACATACAAGTTTCTCAAATCTCACCATATTTGAGAGGCAGCAGAAACACACATAACTTATATCCAATGCTTTCATCCCATATCTAAACAGGGCACAGAGGAGTTGTGAGAACATGGTTGAATGTAACATGCAGCAAAATATTAAGCTAAGTGAATAATAACATGAATTCTTGAGGCACATTTTGCAATTAGTAGCTAGTTGGGTATTTTTCTCAAAAACAAAAAGGATAAACTCTGTAGGAGGGGACACACTGAGAATATACACATGGCAGATTGAACCAATTAAGGATGTGATGCCTTAAAAAAATCCCACAATCCTCAAGTTCTAGAAGCAGTCCCAGAAAGTCCTTGTGCTGCAGCAGCCATCATGTGTCCACATGAACAATATTGATTTCCATTTTCTTGGACTTTTAACCATATAAGCAAGTTGCTCTGTATTACTGTGTAGGAGTGAAAGATAGCAAGCAACACTTTAAGCTAACTATGAAATTACACCCTGAAATTATTTTCCTTACTGTTTCAGAAAATGGCCTCACTGTTTACAGCAGGCCTGTGTTCTGCAGATGAAGGAAAAGAAACTACACATGTGACAAAAATATTTTGCACTGGATATCAGTATTCTACTCTTACCTGATTGTGTTAAATTGAAAAGTGATGGAAGTCACCCAGTCTTTAAATAAAGCACAAGACCATCATCATGAAGAATCGTGGCTCATGCAAGACCACAAATCAGGTCCATCATGACAAGGAACATCGATACAGAATTGCACTTAAGTGTAATTAAGGACTATAAGTATGATTAAGGTTTATAATTCTGCCCCATTAAATAATAACTGACAGGCAAGTCTTTGCATCAGGAAAATTGCTGGCATTTGAAGATGGCAGCTTGCAGTTCACTTGGAGGAACACAGTGGATGCAAGAAGTTAATGAGTCCAAACAGGAAAAGATAAAATTGCAAAGCAAAACTGCAACAGCGCAAAGCAGGATTAATGGCCATGACTGTTGCATCTTGGAAGTCACTTTTATAGCTTGTAGCACAGGAAAGTAATGCATCATACTTGTTCACAGAAACTTGGTGACAGTCAATTCACATCTCTACAATTTCTGCTTTAGAATTCTAAGGGTGGCTGTTTATTTGGGATTTTTATTGTGATGTTTCTTGTTTTGGTTTTGGTTTTTATTATCTTTCAAACAAGATTCACATGACCTGGACTTTTCTTTTTTTTTCTCCATATTCCGATGTGCATTTCTGGCATATATAATGGATCAGAAAGCAAGTCTGCCTCAGATAACACATTATGACTTCCAGTTTGTGGGTGGGTTTGAGATCAGACAGCTAGGTAAAATCAAGTCACTCATGTCCACAACAGAAATTTAACACGAAGGCTTGGTCCAGAACTGTTTATATATTTAGGAATAACTGAATATATGTGGTCAACAAGGCAAACCAGGATGAAGATTTTTGGAAGACAAAGTAGATAAGTATCACTGGAGCACCTGCAGTTTGCATTCAAACATGCATGGTGCCTGAAATATTTGTGAAAGAAGAATAATGGCCAATTACTACCAGTTGCCATTTAAGTATAAATTTTACAGGGTAGTGGAAGGAGGACAGACATACAAAATTCTTGCCTGGGTCATTGCATCACTTTTGGTGTCAGGATGCAAGAGAAATTCCAATTACAGCCAAATGTACCTGGAGTACTGAAATGCAGCATGGACTTGGAAGAGAAGTTACATACCTAATATTGACCAACTCACTGAAAATTAGGGCATGATCAGTAATCCCCATTTAATACGAATCATCTCCCTCCCCAGTGGCACATAACTGAAGTACTGTGTTTGCCAACATCAAACAGAACAGTAAGTCCTTTATACTTAGTGTGGACCCTCAAATTTGCCTTCTGTGCTATAGCATTTCCTTTTCAAATAACATTGGGTGTTATAATGGAATTATGGCCTGGAAAATGTCTACTCAGTTTAGGGAAGAGGTAGAAAAGATCCTTTCTCCAAGATCTTGCAGCAAACCTACTCTCGTTTCTGCAGGTCTAAGAGATAGAAAGAAATGGAACACACATAGACAATCAGTTGGAAAGATGCTATACTTGTCCTGAAAAGGTGACAGAAGTATGAGAACAGCTACCACTTTGATGGATATATTTGTTCATGCAGTCAGAACATTTCAGGTTATTCACAGTTCCAGAGAGGCCTTGCTTGTTTTTATAGAATTAAGGAATCACAAAATCAACAAGGTTGGAAAAGAACTCTAAGATCATTGAGTCCAACCTTTGACCTAACACTACCTTGTCTATAGACCATGGCACTATGTGCCACATCCAGTCTCTTCTTAAATACCTCCAGGGATGGTGAATCCACCACCTCCCAAGGCAACCCATTCCAACACCCAATCTCTCTCTCTGTAAAGAACTTCTTCCTAATATCTAGCCTAACCCTGCCCTGGCACAGCTTAAGACTGTGACCTCTTGTCCTATTACTGGTTGCCTGGGAGAAGAGACTGACCCCACCTGGCTATAACCTCCTTTCAGGTAGTTGTAGAGAGTGATAAGGTCTCCCCTGAGCCTTCTCTTCTCCAGGCTGAATGACCCCAGTTCCTTCACCACTCCTCACAGGACTTGTGCTCCAGTTCCTTCACCAGCTTCATTGCCCTTCTTTGGACATGCTCCAGTACCTCAATATCCTTCCTAAATTAAGGGGACCAGAACTGGACACAGTACTTGAGGTGCAGCCTCACCCGTACTGAGTACAGGGGAAGAATCTTGGTCTTCCCTGGTCTTCCTGGCCACACTATTCCTAATAAAGGCCAGGATGACATTGGTCTTCTTGGGCACCTGGGCACACTGCTGGCTTGTGTTCAGTTGCTGTCAATCAGTACCCCCAGGTCCCTCTCTGCCTGGCTGCTCTCCAGCCACTCTGTCCCCAGCTTGTAGCGCTCCACGGGGTTGTTGTGTCCACAGTGCAGGACCTGGAACTTGGTCTTATTAATCCTACCATTGTATTCAGACCATCTCTCCAGCCTGTCCAGGTCCCTCTACAGAGCCCTCCTGCCTGACAGCAGATCGACACTCCTCCTCAGCTTGGTATCATCTGTAAATTTGCTAATTGTACACTCAATACCCTCATCCAGATCATCAATAAAGATATTAAATAGGAATGGGCCCAACACCGATCCCTGCGGGACACCACTGGTGACCGGCTGCCAACTGGATGCAGCCCTGTTCACCAGCTCTCTCTGGGCCCGGCCATCCAGCCAGTTCCTAACCCAGCACAGAGTGCCCCTGTCCAAGACATGGGCTGCCAGCTTTTCCAGGAGTGTGCTATGGGAGATGGTGTCAAAGGCTTTGCTGAAGTCCAGATAAACTACATCCACAGTGTTATGGACTTTTATTCATATAGGTTGTGTGAACTAATGGCCTTATCTTCATCAGAGATGATAAACAGAACAACTATGGTAGCAAATGCATGAGCTGTACTGGAAAGGAGTCCAACAGAGCTGACAAACAGTTTTCTAGATCAGTTGATGAAGCAGATAGAAAGTGCTGCCTACTGTCAGGATGTTGGAGCCCTGCTAGGCACCTTGTTTTAACATGTATGAACAACCCCCCTCCAAACTGACTACAGTCTCCAGTGGAAGAGAAGTTATATGTCAGTAATTTCTAATTTGAACACATTAACAGAGTGGCAGTGAAAGAAAATACATTCTTTATTTGATTTCTAAGAAAATTTGGCCTGACCACCACTCCCTAATGATACTTCATACCAAAACATCTTATAGTTTTTAATGTTACAGAACTGTCAACAATATCTCAAAAGCCACATAGCAACTGGTCAAACTGCTGATGAAGACTCATGAATTATAATCACCTGCAATAATAAACACATGTGGAAATCGATGTCTGTACAAAGTCTGAAGACAAAGCACATTTACTCTCTCCTAAGAGTAACCATGCTTGTCACTGGCATCACAAAAATAAAATGTGGGAAAAGAGCTAATTATCAGAAAACACTCTGACTCACAAATTAGTACCACTAAATCAGTTTAAAAGTGTCTGTAGTAGTGGCAACCTACATCTGATGTTGTAACTGTAAAGTTTATACCTGGAGTTGTTCAGCAGTAAGCCATTTATGCATTTGGGAGTTCCTTACACATTGCTTACATACTCTTACAGAGAAAAATCACTAATGTACGTACGTGACCTACTCCTTCCCTCAGTTGCACTGTCACCATGCGTTCTTGAAATGACACAGAAACCCTAATCAGGTCCATATCAATGCACCCAAAACATTTCCTAAAATTTCACCTGTCCATCAGAAAATCATAACAATTCACTATGAAGATATGTTCACATGTACTGATAAGTGGAAGTAAATGTACTGAAAAGAACAATGGAAATTACTAGAGAGTCAGCAACATTGACATGTAAAGAAAAACATTTGAAAATTAAAAATACACAATTTCACTACAGAGGATTAAGTGGCATCACAGACAGCCACTGTGATACTAGTAATTACACATAATCTTTATATGACTGATTTTTAGAATTATTAAGGAATTAACTTGAAATTAATATTACAAGGAGTAATAATAACAATAATAAAGAGAAAACTGTGTCTGAGTACCATGAAAAACTACTTGGCAATGAGACTGGCAAGGCAGCACAAAAGCATCCCAGGAGAAGTAGCGGAATCTCCATCATTTATGATATTTAAAACCAAACTGGACAAAATGTTGGAAAATGTTCTGTAGGGAATAGTCCTGAATTTGTAAGGAGACAAAGACTGGATGACCTAACAGGTCTTTTTCCATCTGTAATATCCATTACTCTGCAATTGTCTCATGTCCTCAATCCACACATTAAACAATACTCACATAGCTACAGTGCCAAATGGTTTTCCTTTACTATCATTTAAAACCAGTAGAGCAAATGCTACTTAGGAATGAAAATGTTCATAGCTAGATCAACAACAAGGAAAAAATATAATTCTGAGACCCAACCATGTAATTCCTCTCATGCCAGCAGTTCTCAAACTGTGCTAGTGTGCACCATACATAAAAAGGTACCATTAGTGGAATACAAACAGCTTCAAAATGATATGCAGCTCACCTCAATGCTTTTTAGTGACTTGTATTTGTGAAATCAGCATGTTAAATCCTGTTGCAAACTATGTGCATCTCAGAAACTGATAAAAAATAATTCTGTAAAATCTCGACCCAGTTTTCTCAAGCTGTACGTTGATGACAGTTTCTTTCAGCTACAATAATAATCTAAGCACTATCTACCTCTGTCTAATCCTCATCACTCAACCTGATTCTAGGCTGTTTACAAGTCTTATTTACATACTGTAGGAAGCAGCAGGAAGAGGGAGTACATTCATTGTTACAGACTTTCCCCCTGAAGTTCTTTTCTATAGCTCCATAATCCATAGTATTACTTAAATTGGAAAAATCAGAAAAAGCATTCTTTGATCAGGGGCAGCTATTGTGTTTTCATAATGGAGAAACAGCATCAGGTTTCATATTTACAGATTAATATGTTTCTGAGCATGAGTTTGATAAAGTGTAGAGACTCAAACATTTCTATCCCCACACACAATTTTATAGCTGTGAGATAGCCGCAGAGCTGGTCAAGGTATCAGCAAGTCACACCTTGCTCATCACCTGTGAGATTCTTAAATTTGTCTTTCTGTTTACCTAAGGTAGTACTTTAAATGTTTGCACTTAGGGGCCTTGTTAGTCCCATGATTGCTCTCTTTTGTTGTTTGTCATAAGGAACATGCCATATTTAGAAAAGAAATTTAGTTGTTTTGAACTACATTTTATTAAATAGCCATTCAAATATATAGATTTAATTGATTCAGTTTGATTTCCTAAATATAAAAGCTTTACTTTGAAAAGTTTTCAAAATATTTAATTAAGTACTATACAATCCAGTAATAACATTGTGTCTTTGTACAGTACATAAAAAATTAAAAAATATTTGATTTTTTTTTTTTTTTTACTTTTTATATCAACATTAACATGCTTTTTACATTATTTTCCACTTTGTTTCCTTTTATATTCACAGAGGGAGTATTAACCCATTAGCATCTTAGATATTTTTCTGCCATGGTACATGGAAGTTTGTACATGGCACAGGTACTTCCAACTTGTTTACATAATATAATTTACCAATGGATTTATATAATTAGAATTTTGTCCATGGCCATATTTATTCCACAATAAAAATATACATACAAAGATATGCAATAGTTTTAAATTTAGGATATAATATTTGTCTGTATACCCACAGTCTGTACTGTATCTGCTCTAAATTCCACATTTTTAAAACAGGGATATTTCCACGGAATCAAAAAACACAGAATGCTTTGGGTTGGAATGGACCCTAAAGATCATCAAAGTACAACTGTGGCAGGACAGTCCTACCCTGATATGTATACTATGCAAGCCATCATACGAACGATTATGAAAGTTCAACTGCAGCACCAGGATGCTGTCTTGGTGTTAAATTGTGCTAAAACCATCCTGTTTTACCAGACTTTGACTACACATCCTGCTTTTTGAAGCAGGATTTGACAGATAATCTAGTCTGCAGACTTGTAAATCTGTCCATCACTTTATAACTATAAGAGCCCAGTCCAACTTCCATATACTTCCTTGAAGTGTGGAGCTTCTCCCATGAAGCAGGAACATCTTTCCATGGTTACTCCCCAGGCGTTAAGAGAGAAAGAGCAATCTGCCCACTATCTCCTATGGTAGTTAGATCAATCTCTACTTAATGATTGTTTCTTTTGCTACCTTTGATACAATTGCTTTAATATAATTGGTGTCTTACAGTGCACTGTATTACTTTGTTATATAATGCCATACTAGTAGATTTTTAGCTTTTACGCTGTGTAGTAATTAGTCCTGGTTAAGATCTTTCATCTGTTCAGCTGTTTGTTAATTTGCCATAATAAATAATTCCTTTTATATAAATATATCAGTTTTGCCATCATTAAAACCTGCAGCACAAAGTGATTTAATCACATCTCTAGAATTCCTTAAATCTAAAGATCATCACATTACAAATTGACGCAGTCTGAGGCTAAGATTGAATTCAGCCACACCTAAACCCTTCTCTGAGAAACACTTCAGAAAGCAAGGGAGTCCTTTCTGCACCTCGGGATTCAACAGCAAGACTTTTTAATAACTTGTCTAAGCCTTCCACTCTCCCATCACAACAACTCCCCTGCCATGGGCAAGGACACCTTCAACTAGACCAGGTTGCTCAGAGCTCCATCCAACCTGGATTTGAACACTTTCAGAGATGGGGCATCCACAACTTCTCTGAGCAACCTGCTCCAGTACCTCGTCACCCTCACAGGAGAGAATTTCTTCCTAATATCTAATCTAAACCTACCCTCTTCTCTCATCTCAGAACACTTTGTTTTCACTGCTATTAGAAATTATTGTTAAATACTCTGCTCATACAGTTCAAAGCAAAAAAAAAAAAAAATTTTTCTAAACAGCATTGCACATCTAAATACACAGCTAAAATACTCAATTACATACATATTATTTGTATCTAACATAATCCAATAAAAAATATTTCCTACTTCTACCTGCAAGCTTAAAAAATACTGTTTTTAAAAATGTATCAAAAGTATGAGATGTGTGACAAGTAAAAAAATCCTGAACAAAATCTCAAGTTCATATTAAAAAACTGACAAAAGAGGTACACAATGAGGTTATGTTTAGACTAGACCTCCTAAAAGAAACCTTGTGACTGTCTTAAAGAAAAGCAATTCAGGAAGAAAAGCTATTACAATCTCGGAGAAAAAAAAAAGCTTACTAATCTAAACTGATGTGAAAGTACCAAATAAACTAGAAGTGAATAAAAATCCAAAGCGAACTGATTTATCTTTTATATTTACCACCTGTGAAGGGTAAAAGAAAGCAAAATAACAGTGACGTTATCTTATTTTTTTAACAGCACTTATTCCAGATTACTACCTATTACTAACTACCTGCTCCAGGAATCATTCTGCAAGAAGCACCGTGTAATATGGCAATCATGGCTTACAAAAGATGAGCAAAACAAACAAAAAAATTAATTGCTCACAGTACAAAGCAACATGTAGCAGAAAGTCCATGTCTTTGCATGCATAGGATGAAGTACATCTTGAAAATTATCTGGTTTTTAGCATCTTAGGAAGAACAACAAATATTGCATATTAAAAACAGAAAGTATCATAAATACACTAGCCATATTTGTTTTCACAATAAAGAATAAAAATATCATGTTGTATAGTACCTTATTTTTCACTCTTGATTTTCCTTCATAGAAAGTACAACAATCTCTGTTTGTATCCCATTGATACATTCTGATCTCCAAGTATAAATCACAGAAATAATATATACATAGAAGTAGATGAATATATATGTTGTTTATATGTGTATGTTAACTCACAAATTTAAAATGCATTTAAAGTTTAAATTGAAATTTGAAATTTAAGTAGTCAAGCTATTTGTATTTTAAATTGAGGGATTTATAAGAATGTTTTACTTTTGGATTTTTCTTGACATTTTTTATATTTTGAGTTTTTCCAGACTTTGGTGTCAAAATGAACAAACTGCTTGCTTATATGGTGCATTATCTTTCTAAATTCATTACCCCACCTGGATAGCTAGCGAAGCCATCTCCTGTAGTTCTAGAATACGGTCCTGGGGTAGAAACATTAAATATGCCCAAGAGTGATACACTACTTGTGAGTTCAATCAGAATTTACACTGCTAGAGATAAAGAAAACTAACAAATTATATTGGAGAGCATATATTATATATTACTTGGAGAGCATAATCTCTAGTTGTTCATAAGTCTGATAAAATTTGTTTCAGATGGAGAACAATTTGCCTGTTTATAATACTTCCTTTTTTGGTTTGTTTTGTTTCTTTTTTTCATTTCCTGTGTTTTTAGGTCTTCATTTTGAAAGTTTTGTTGGAGGAAACCACAATTAAATGTAGAGGTAAGCATCAGTACCTTCATGCAAATGCAATTCAGACTGTAAATGAAGGATGAAGTAAGTGTCTTTCTTTCCACCTCCAGCCCAGGTACTTTGCTTCCTTGTTGAAGAAAGACATACTAAAGGAGCTGAAGAGATGCTGAAGTTGTCACCTTACGTTCACAATCAAACCTTTTACCTCTAAAAATATAAATGAGATATCACTAAATGTACTGGTCATCTATACATCTACCAACTGCACACAAGTTAAAATATGATAGGCAGAGTCGTATGAACCAATGTTAGCATCATTTTTAGGTGCTTACTCTTTTTCATTGACTAGACCAGCAGTAATTAAAGTGAATTTGTCTGTCAGAGACAACATAGGCACAAAAGCTACTATATAAGGTAGATGAACAAAATCCATCATGAAACTAAATAAAAAAAATCTAGCCAAAAGCAAGAATTCCCTAGTAAAATATTAATTAGTTGCTCCAAAATAAATCAAAATGCATTATAGATTTTGTTGATGTTTCTTCCTTGCATGACCAGGAGAAATCCCTCAAAAATAAAATAATTCCAAGAAGGTCAAATGCAACTCCAAGGGCACACGGAGGCCATGCAATGCAGTGTTCACATTAGAGGCAACTGAACTAGCACTACATCATCAGCTAGTATATGTACATGCCATATTAAAAAAATATACAGAAGCACTTGCTTCACTCTTAATAACAGAATAACTTAATTAGTAGCACACTGCACATAGTCTTGCATTACAGGTTGCAGATGTGCTTTTAAAATCCCCTCCCAGTCCCTATTTTCAATGTGAATATCCTTCTCCTATTAGCTAATTGAGTGTCATACCTATGTAACATCATTCTGAGTAGCTTTCTAATAAATGAACGACAGGTCTTCTGTCACAATATCATTCATGTCCAGGTCAACTGTGTTCTTCCTATACCTTCCTTGCTAATTATTTTGCTCTTGCTCACATAGGTAAGAGGTCAAATTCTAGGTTTAGAGAACCTAAGGCTATGAAAAAAATTATGATCTTCTATGCTGACCTCCTGAATAATGCCGACAACAGAATTATACAATTCCAAATTAAAGATATAAACTCCTGCTAAAGCAACAGTTTATTGTATTAAATAACTTCCAATTTAAAAGACTTCAGGCTCTAAAGAGCTCATCATATTCCTGTACCATTTATTCCACTGGTTAAGTACCCTGACTGTAAAATTAAATCTTACCTAAATCTGTCTAACTTAACCTAACATTCATCAAACTGCTCAGCTTTCTACGAGATGCAAGGGCCTGCCACCAGAAATCTCCTCTAGAGTGCTCTAAGTTTTAATTAACTTTTTTTAAACTTCTTTTGTTAATTTAGCATTCTAGTTTATTTCAGTCATTTTGAGCTGAGAAAGATAATATTAATCCAATATAGCAAATACTTTCAAAAATCAGTAAACCCAAGTTTATAGAGAAACTTATGGGCAAAAAATATACATTGAACACAGGAACAGAAAGACAGAATAACAAGGAACCATAAAGCTGGAAAAATGATCCTACTTTAGTTATCTAGTCTGCTTTCAAAAAAATATTATTTGACTGATCAACTTCATCATTGTATTCTTTCAAAATATTCAGTTGTTTGAAGCAAAACTCTATTGTGATCACTCAGATCATTTACACAGAAATGAAATATTTTTATTTGCAAATGAATTGAAATTAAAAAAAAAAATCATTCAAAATTTTGGCATTTGCCATGAGTTAATATACTCATTCATTCCTAATCTTTCAACATTATTTCACCACTCCTTTTTTCCTAATTGTCATAATAAGCATTCCTATATCAGTTAATATGTACTGAAATAAAAACAATTAAACAGAATCAAAATGTTTAAAATGTAGCCCTAAGGAACAGCTGAGGAAAAGGGCAAGGTTTCTTACTTTTACTAGAGGTTTAGACTGAACTACAGGTTAAAGGTTCTGTAACACACTAACAACATGGTTTCCTTTAGGGTATAGTTTTTGGAAGCTTACCAAGACAAATTTTAGCTCCTTGTACAATTCTAACCCTGTTTGCTATACAAACTTCTTTGCCTCATTCAACTCCTTCCATAAACTCATGACTGCCACAGAGACTGGAAGAAGTTAAATTATTTTTCTAACTCAGAGTGAAAATATAATATTTATCATTTTCTACAGCTCTATCCTTTTCACCATGTGAACAGGATTTTGTCTCCTTTGCAAAACACCAACATAGTTTAAAGTATATAATGAACAATTATATCAATATTTTAAAGATCAAGGTTCAATACCACATTGTATTTTATAAATTTCCTACAAGTGAGCTAAGACAGTATCATGTTTGACCAAACCAGATTTTCACATGGAACTGATAATTATATCGTTATGCTTGAAGATTAAATCACTGAAAAAAATGATAAGGTTGAAACTTTATAATGATCAACAGAAAGAAAGATATTAAAAAAAGTACAGAACCAGGAAATTATTTTCCAGAACAAGAAGAAAAATGCTATCAGGAAGAAAATATAAAAGCAAAGTGACCTAACCAATTGTAACTAATGTAAAAATGAGACACTGCATTCAGAAAGAGGACTTTTTCTGAAGTGTTAAGTTAGTCAAAATAAAGTAGGCAATTTGAGAGAAGTCTGAAAGAACAGAAAGTTCAAACTTTAACAAGAAAATTCATGTGTTGACCAGATCTTATTCCTAGCAACTCTGAACCAAATGTAAGTCTTAAAATTTAGGTTTTTTTCCAAATGAGGAATTGCATACTTAGGAACTAAAGCAGCTACAGTGTAAGAGAGAAGAACCACTAATTCAAAATATAAGAGAGACAGGACCTCCAATGTTATTTCTCTGCTGGGCTTTCCACTCTAATACCACTGTTAAAAGAAACTATTAGATGCCTATATAAGACTAAAACCCACTGAAAAAAAAATTGCTCCTTTGTAGTAAGCACCTCATTCATCTCATGACTAATACTTCGTTTTCTATTAAAAAAAAATTAAAAAAAAAAAAAACACAAAAACAAAACAGCAGAGGAAAAGTTAATGCCATCTTTTTTTCTCCATAGTTTTTTATGGGGAAAAAAAAAAAGAGGGTAAACACGGTGCTGTTTATTCATTACTCTTGTTTTACTTCGCTTTAAATGAGCATATTCTACAGGATTTAAGTAGAAGGAGAGTGGTGACCTATATGGGAGGAGGTCATGCACTGCCACGTGCCAGTCAGAATTGGCTCCAGCCTGTTCTAAACAAAAAATCAATCAAAAAAAAATAACAAAACCCACCAAAAAAGCCCCCAAAACAAAACAAAACAAAACAAAAAAAACAAAAAAAAACCCCCAAAAAAAAACAAAAACAAAAAAAAACCCCAAAAAAACAAAACCAAACCCCCTCCAAAAAAAAGCTTCAGTCTACCAGAGGAGCACATGGCATCCTTGGTCAGACATATTTAAGACAAACAGCAGCAGGTGTGAGGGGCTGGAAACACACTTGGGGGAGATGGGACACAGACCTTCCTTTTCTGTATTATCTCCAAAAGAAGATCCCTGCTCAGCCAAGACAGCCTTCTGCCTTGCCTCCTTGACTGCTGACATTTCGGAATTGCCTGTTCATTTGCCCTTAGGAAGCAAAGCTTAAAAAGTGACCAGCACTGATGGACCCCCCCGCACCTTCAAAAGCATGTTCCCAAGGGACCTTACGAGTTCCCTGAGCAGCCTGAAGTCTGCTCTCCTCAGGTCTAGCACTGAGGTTTTACTGGCATGTTTCCTCCAGCCAACAGAGATTTTAAACTCAATCGCTTTGTGGTCACTGTGGCCAAGATGGCCTCCAATCTCCAGTTCGCTTATGAGACTCTCCATTAACAAGCAACAAAACAAGGAGAGCATCTTTCCTAGTCAGCTCTCTTAGTACCTGTACCATGTAGTTGTCATTCAGGTGTTTTAAGAATCATTTGGATCTGTTTGGACCACGGCAGAGGAGGACCAGTTGCTTATGAAAATGTGCGTCTTATTGGTTGTCATTTTCTTCTTGACCCTCGAGATTCATGTTTGATGGCAATAAACTACCTCAAGTAAAATTCTCCAACTCTATCTAGTCTCATGACTATTTTACCTTAAATTTTAAAACAGGGACTGAGTTCTACTGAATCTGAGAGCAACTGAGTTCACAAGGATATTACAGGTGTTGTGGTACTCAGTAAGTGGAGAGGACCAGGGGATAGAAAGGTAGGAATAATCTCTTTTAATTCCCTGGCTGATAGAAAAACAGGGAGATCTTCAGATGTTAATCATTTTAACAACAGCCAGCAGGCCATTCAACACACACATTCTCTGGAAAAAGTCAGAGCACATGACGCCTTTTGCCCAGCCAACTGAAGCACAAAGAAGCTGAGGGTACTACAAGCATGTTTGCAAAAGGACATGAGAAAGATGTAAACAACTGCAGTAGGATTCAAATTATATTGAGTGAATATATAAGGATATAAGGGGTACTGTTTTAGAAGGTCCTAGAGAGATCTACCATTATTACTAAAAGGTGCCAAAGAAAGAGTAAGGTTAGAAAAAAAATGGATTTTACAGTACCAGGATGTAGGGGATGTACAATACTCTCCCCCAAAAAACCAACCAAAATTCAAAGAAAATATACTTCATCGATTCTCACTGAACAAATTATTACACTACTCTAACAATAGAGTATTAACTAGCTTTAATTTCATGGTGCTTTGGCCACCAAGGATGGACAGAAAATGGGGTACCATTTACTTCTGCAGCTGCTGCCATAGGTAGTGAGGAAAGTAAGACACCTGGGATCAAGTATGATACCATGAAAAGTTTGCTTTCACATCCTTGTTCCCAACATTATTTACTTAACTCTGCAAGATACACTCTTACACTCTCTCAGATTTCACTGTAAAATGACAGAAAGTTATCTTTGATGACAATTATGGCATCTTCCTTCATCACTCACTTGCTAATTATTTTTTCCTAAAGATTTTGATGCTACTTCCCATTCTGCTTTTACTATTGGCAAGATGATCCTTGTAAGACTATGCTACACTCTTAACTTTTACTAGTGGGAAAAAAAAAAAGTATTTTACCAATAGAATATTTTAACAAACTAATTAGTATGAACTTGAAAGCTATTAACTTATTGAAAAAGCTATTAGCATATTTTCATTACGCTATCTTGCAAATTAAATATCTATGAGACTCCAGAATCAGGTCTTTATTCTGAGAGAAAACGTCTCTGCTAAGGAGATTAATTTTTTTTTTTTAATTAGAAAAATAAGGTAACTTGACAAATGTGTCTATGTATGTCCCTCACATATATTTGTAAGTAGTCTTCATTGTACAGCAAATGTTCAAAGACATCAGACTTTGACGTATTCTAAAACTTAGTATTTCAGCTCCCCAAGTGACAAATCCTTGCTTTTTGGCTGGCATATTTCTATGCTCATCCCAGATCAC
>VXBX01005192.1:104776-164776 GCA_013400415.1 Scytalopus superciliaris
GTCAGCCCCGGCGCCCTTTTCCTAGACAGTTGGGTGGGGCCTCCCGCACTCCCCGTGCCCTCCGTGCCCCGAGCCCCTCGGGCTCCCGGCCCGTGCTGCAGCGGGCAGAGGGACGGCGGGGTCCCAGCTAGGCCCGGGCCTGCGGCAAGAGAGGACGAAGCCTGGTGATGAGGTCCGTCGAGAAAAAAAAGCCTGATATCCTGTTAGAGGAGTGTTTTCTTCTGAATTATTAGTCTGTTGTTAGTTGAGAGAGTGAAGCGTTTATAATATCCAAGGGTCTTCCCTTGCTGTAGGTGACAAGGTTTCCTACAGGAAACCTGCTAAAGGTGAGGGTGGCACCTTTCCACTTTCTGTTAATCCGGTTTTGTGTAGCCTGTAAGCAACAAACCATTGATTTTCCAGAAAAATGAATGTGGATTTATTTTGAATGGGCAACGTGTTTTAACAGAGATGAATTCTGCTTATGACATTGCCCATACTGGGAAACCACAGCACTGTATACTTTCTGTGTGATCTTTCACCTCTGAGTGGGAGGGAGCTGTTCACCGAGGGCAAAGAGAAGTACGGCCAGTCTGTAGTAATATCTGACTCCAAAATATTTTGCCATTTGATTTTACTGGAATTTAGTGAATTCTCAAACTTTTTTGAGCTGTTACTGAAATATAGTTCAGCAATAGTTGCTGATAAAGTAGTCTCTCTAAGGCTAATAATATTTTTATTCTTTATGAAGATATGTTTTATCGATGCTTTGTTGTACAGATACTTTTTCATCTTTCTACCTCAGTTTCTACTCAGCAGAAGCTTGTTTTTCAGATCCTGGATGTCCATTATCACTAGTTTATCTAATGACATGATTAATAGAAAAACAGCTGAAAATGTTGTTGCTGGTGCCTTAATTAGAGTAGCAAATAAACTGTTTAGGGCAGTAAAAATTCATGTCTGATTTTGATTTTTTGTGTTTGTTCATGCTGCATGGAGTTATCAATTTCAGTTACTTTCTGCGGAGCTAAATTCATACCTGTAAGATACATAAATTAACTCATTAAAAGGGCTTTTTTTAATTCTTAATTTTTGGTAGAAATTGAATAGACCAACCAGTAGGGCACATAATCAAGACTACTGGGGGGATTTGAGTCTTGTGTTTTAAGTCTTCTGGAATTTACTGCAGGAATAGATGATCATGTTGGTATTGGAACATCCACTTTGGTTGCTAGTGTTCTAGGGTTCATTGCTACTAAGAATACTTTTTTGGAGTTAAAAAGTTGTGTTTTCCACAACCCCTTTCTTTGGAGAGAGTAGTTCAACACTTGTGTCTGTAGTGATGTATGTGGAGAAAAGCTAGTGGTATATGTGAGAGATTATACCATGAGTAAGCTAGTTAAGTTTTCTGGAAAAAAAGTATTTCCTGTATTTTGCTATCCTGTACGTTGCAATAATGTTTTTTTAAATAATTTGTCTTCTTCGGGGTAAATCAGATAGTATTTTTATTGCTAACAATTGTCAGAAGTTTGTGTCTGCCTGCGCAAACGTAAACTTCAGAAAGTGGCATTTTTTTGATTTTTAAAAGTCTTAAAATTTTAATAGCTTATGTGTTTCATCCCGCTTTACTTGACAGTGGTGAGGCCATGCCTCAAGTACTGCATTCAGTTCTGAGCCCCTCATTTCAAAAAGGACATTGAAGTGCTGGAGTGTGTCCAACAAAGGGCAACAGGTCTCGTTAACGATCTAAAAAACATTTCATATGAACAGTAGCTGAGGGAGCCGGGTTTGTTTAGTCTTGAGAAGAGGAGGCTCCGGAGGGATCTCATCGCTCTCCAAAACTGCCTGAAAGGAGGCTGTAGTGAGGTGGGGGCCCATCCCTTCTACTATGCCTACAGTGAGAGGGCAGGAGGAAATGGCCTCAGGCTGAGACGGGAAATTCAGATTAGGTATTAGAAAAAAATTTGTTGCACTCTTATGGTGGTCAGGCATTGGAATAGGTTGTTCAGGGAGATGATGGAGTCACCATCCCTGGAAGTATTTTAAGGGGTCTGATGCTGGGTGATGTGGTTTAGGGGCAGAGACAGTGCTGGGTTAATGGTTGGGCTTGATGATCTTAAAGGTCTTTTCCAACCTTGATGAATCTATGATTTACACCTTTAATTAGTATGATGCTTGTAGTGTGCTCCATATCATTAAGTTATTGATAGAGTTTGTGGTTTGGAAAGTGGATTAGATTTAAAGCTATTCTCTGAAGGTTTTGCAGGCTTGCCTACCAGTCTGGGTTGTATTGAGGGAGGCTGAAAGAGGTGGGCTGTTTGGGCCTTTTTGTAAGTGAATGTATATCAATATTTTTAAACCCCCAGTGTTACACATGTATATTTGCCATTTTTAAAGTAAGACTTGCATATGTTTATCACTAAGTACAAAGCATTGTGAAATTGCATTAATCTGGGGCTAAGGCAACTGAAATAACTCTTTGCTTTGCATCATGCCTCTAAGTTCTCTTAATTTCTAGGCCTGCCTTGGTTCAAACTGGTGGGTTTTTATTTGTTGAGATCATCCTTTTCAGCAAATGAAGAAAATCTGTTTCCATTAAAATGTTGGTATAATTAAGTAAATAATTAAAATTAGACATCTCTTCTACTTGTGTTAGAGATGTTGAAAACTGTAAAGTACTAGTGGCAAACATATCTTAAGTGAGCTACCCTTAGAACTCTTAGTATAGCAGTACAACCATAAAATTTCATCTTCTGAATTTATTTTTAGAAAAATTTAATTTCTTAGGTAACGGGCCTTCAGATACATTATGAATCTACCTGTTTATTAAATGGCTATCAAGTAGCTGAAATAGTATGCTTCGGTTCATGTTGGTAGATTATCAAGGATTAGGCTAGATATATGGAATGTCTGTTTTGTGCAAGGAGGATGTTTAGTTTTGGGAGGGAATTTAATTGTTTGACAGCTCCGAGTGTTTTTCTTCTAATAGATTCTATTATTCCCCCACACCAAGACTGTAGGTATAATTTCATTAGACAATGTAGTGACGCAAAGAAACGTTTTGATATTCAGGGTGATCCAGGACATGTAGGAAGTAAATGTTCCCGTAACGGACAAAATTAAATTCAACTAAAGCTTTCAAACAAGTATTAATAGTACATAAAGACTTGATTGTACCCTTCATAGAATAGAGTGGGAAAGGTAATTTCTATACTCAGTTAGTTTTTGATACTGTTACTAATCCAAGAACCTTCACTTGGCATCAAATGCCATTTAAGTCAGGAAACAGCTTCTCTTCTCTGTTTAACGTCTGTTAAAACGTCTTTTAAAGTGACAGTCCTGAAAATCGCTACAGAATCCTGCTCAGAGAATATTTGGGAAGAAAACAGGTTTATGGATATATATTATCAATACCAAAAATATAAAATAAGCTGCTTTAATATATAAATAGTCAAGATCTAGGGAGTGATGTCTGAATCCAGTATTAGCATGTATCTCGATATAGAAATGAAGCACACAGTCTTTTAGGAAAAAAAAAAAAAGGCATTTAATTATGTGTTCAAAATGCAAGAAAGCGGGGATGTCTTTTCTTATTTTTTTAAACATGAAAGTAGTTTCAAAGCTGTGAGATTCAGAGAAAGTAGGGAGAAAGAAAGAGATGGGCAGCTGTCTGAACAAAAACTAACAGTAAATTAAACAGTAGATAAAATCAGTCAACAATTTGAGATTATAATTCAAGTACTTTATTACCCATGTGTATTATTTCTATTATAGTTAAAATAGTTTACTCTTAAAAAAAATTTAAAAATCCCACAGCACTGTTGCACTTGCAATTTCTACATTTAGTCAGTGAAAACAGGGATCAGGAAGATATTAAAAAGCCAGTAAATTGTGTCCAGCTAACACTAACTGGTAGGTTTTAGACATAAATGGAATTTCATAAAATCAGTTTGCAAGCATAATGTGCTCTAATAATAAAAAGAATATATTAAGAAAAAGCAAATATGAATAAGATTTTGAATTAGAAGTTATCACTGTATTTAATAAGAAATGTTCTTCGTATATTACCAATAAATTTGTTCTGGATTAACAACAGTCTAACTAAGAATAATATGTATTGTATTACGTTTTGGGGTTTTTTATATCTGACTTCCAAAACTTTTTATGAATTTCATGCTTTTTGAGCACAGAGACTTTTTTTTTTAAGAGTCTCTAGATAATACTTTTTCAATAAAGAAGTTCACCATGTTTTTAGCAGTTTAGCAATGTTTTTTTTCAGCTGTATGGTCCCTGACAGAAACTAATGTAATCTATTTCTTATTCATCTGATTACTGATACTAGTGTCTGCTTTCTTTGAGAAAAGTATTAGAAAGCAAGATCATGCGCCTGTATTTCAGGAGAGCAGGCACTAGCCTCTTCAGGGATCTACTTAAGAGTCCCACAGGGTCAGACCCTGGAGGGATAAGGCAAATTTGATTTGTATTCAAGGGTCATCTCCTCAGAGCTCAAGAAAGGTCCATCGCAACAGGTATGAAGTCAGGCTAAAATGCCAGCAGCCCTGCAGTGATGAACAAGGAGCTCATCACAAAACTCAGACATAAAAAGTAAATATGCAGAACCAGGAACAGGTAACCTGGGAGGAATATAGAGATAGTGTCTGAGCATGCAGGGATGTGATTAGGAAAGTCAGAGTGCCTGGAGTTGAATCTGGTGAGGGATGGCAAAGGCAACAAGAAGTGCTTCTGTAAATACATGAGTAGCAGAAGGAGGACTAGAAAATGGGGGGCTCTGGTGACATGCAGGAAAAGACTGAGGTGCTGAAAACCTTCTTTGCTTCTGTCTCTACTAGCGAAGACCTTCAGGAAATGCAGAATGCAAGGAAAAGTCTGGAGCAGGGAAGATGTACACTGGAAATGGGAAAGAGGTTTAGGTCAGAGAATACATGAGTAAACTAGACACAGATAAGGTTCTAGGCACTAGTGGAATGTACCCAAGAGTGCTGAGGGAGCTGGCTGATACCACTGAGAAGCTGCTTAAAATATGGGCTGGGTGAGCAAACAGTGAGATCAACATAAAACTTGCAGAACAGGTGGACTGAGGGGAGTGGTGACCAATAGTGTGGTGTTGGATCCCAGGGCTCAATACTGAGTTCAATCCTGTTTAATATCTTCATGGGAATTAATATCTAATGGGGCAAAGTGTACCCTCAACAAGTTTGCTGATGACAGGAAAGTGTGAGGAATGGTTGATATGCCAGAGGATTGTGCTACCATCCAGAGGGACATAAAAAGGCTAAAAAAATGGGCTGACAGGAATCTCATTCAGCTCAGGAAGGGTAAGTATGAAGTTCTGCACCTAGGGAAGATTAGCTCAATGCCCTGGTGTTTACTGGGTGACAACTATCTAGAAAGCAGCTTTGGAGAAAAGTCCCTGGGGGTCCTGGTAGACACCAAATTCAGAATGAGCCAGCAGTGTACCCTTATGACACAGAAAGCTTGAGGGTACCATGGACTACCTAAGGAGTGTTGCCAGCAGATCAGGAGAGGTGGTTGTGAGTTCGCCTCAGCAGTGGTGAGGATACATCTGGAGGTACTATATCCACTTCTGTGCTTTCCAGTATAGGTGAGGCCTGGATATACTGAAGAGTCCAGCAAAGGGCCACAAGGTTGATTAAGGAACTGGGACAGGGCTCCTGTAAGGAAAGGTTGAGAGTGCTGGAACTGTGAAGCCTGGGGAAGCAAAAGCTCGGTGGGATCTTCTTGATCTGTGTAAGAATTTGAAAAGAGGGTGCAAGGTGGACAGAGCCAGGCTCTTTTCAGTGGTGCACAGTGACATGACAGAGGCAGTGGGGGCATGCCAAAATGCAGGAAGTTCTGCCTGGTGGTAAGGAAGTTTTTCACTGTGGGGGTGACCAGCCACTGGCACAAGTTGCCCATTAAAGTTGTGGAATCCCCCTCCTTGAAGATACTCAAAAGCTTACTGGACATGATCCTGTGCAAGTGGGTCCAGACAGCCCTGTTTGAGCAGGCAGGGATTGGACTTCATAAGTTTACAGTAAACACACTGATTCCTTCCTACTTGCCCCTGTTGTCACATATATGAGAAAAAAAGGAGAGGGTCAACTCCAATGTCTTCTCTTTTCATTTTTCTTTTTATGTTTTCTTCTTAGCTTGCAGTAAATACACAAGCAGTGTTTGGGCAACCCACTATCAACAGATATAGTTCAGGAAATTTTTAGAGGAAAACTGCTCTGTACCACTTTAGAGTGGCTGCAAATAAAAGACTCCATCTCTTGCCAGCAAGATTCAAGAGAGGCATGTTTTTCTTTAAATCACAATAAATATTTTATAGTCTGTATTGATCCTTCACATCATAAATAAGCTTAACTCTCTACAAATGTATTAGCCTTATACATTTGTTTAGTGTATACAGATCTGAAAAACTTACAAAATACAAAATGTGAAAAGGATGTATTTGCACTTGTATGCAATGTGCAGAGTTAGAAGATGACAATTTTGTCAATTAAGATCAGTGTTTCATTGGAATTACCCTAATGTAAACTTCTCCCTAGCAAGGTCTGGTTTCCAAATGTTAACTTTCCAAGAAAAACATCTCAATTCATGCAATTTTTCAGAGCATGCAGAGAGTGAATTTAAATTTTCGAACTAAATGATAGTAAGTTGTTTATGACCTAAAATGGAAACAGGCTCACTGACTATATTGATGCAGTTAATGATGACACACCCTACAACTTGTTACTTTCTTGGGCTGTAGCAAAAGATTACTTCACTACTGTGTTTTCAAGCAGGCTGCTTGTGCTCTTTTGGGGTTTTTATTGGGATTTTGTGTTTGTTTTTGGGGAATGGAGAGGGAGCTATGATAGGGTGGTTTTTTTGTTTCCTTTTGGCGCCTAGTAGAATGTATACTTTTTCACATAGACAGTGAAGGGAGAAAAGAAAGGGTGTGACTCCCCTTTTAACTGACTAATCTGCTCTCAACGCCCACTACTCCACAGAACTCCCTGTGAACTTAAAAGCAGCAAATAAAAAAAAAATAAAAAGGCCAGTGTGTTGTGCTAAAAAGCTGCAGGCTCATTAGTCAGCTTGTGCTGTATGTGGACAGAGAAGGTAGCAGGCTCTCTGTCCTGTAGCTTCCTGGAAGACCTGAATGGTTCCTGCAGCCATGCAGCTGACCTACATCTGCAAATATTGTCAGTTCACATCTAAACTTTACAGAAGTCTTAAGGAGAAGGAAGATAGAAAGGATGCTGTCTGTTTGTAACATGCCTCTCTCAGAGATGGTAGTAAGTTTTTTTTGGTTTGGAGGTGGAATACAAGAAATTCAGAAGTCTGATATTATTTCAGACGGTTTTCAAAAGGAAACTAAATTCGGATTTTTCAGATTAAGAAAAGGTAAACATTAAGAAATTAAAAACTTAGACAAAAAAGAGGATGAATACACAATATGGGAAGAGAGAGGAATTACAACTGGTACAACTCTTCATTCAGGGTTAATTCAGACTGAGTCTGGGCACTTCCTCCTTTCTCTGCATGGATGACCTGTGGAGATTTTTGGCCTTTAGGAAGAGTTTGAACTGAACACTGCTAACATTCATTGTGTTTGTGTCAGTAGCTGCCTGGGAATAATGTCCCTTAAAAATTTTGTGTTTGTCACTCTTTATCTTTACTGTCGTAGTTTTCACAGAGTCATAGAATATTCTGAGTGGGAAGGGACTCACAAGGATCATAAAGTCCAGTTCTTGAGTCAGTGGCCTGTACAGGAACTGAACCTGTGACTTTGGTGCTATTAGTACCATGCTCTAACCAACTGTGCTAATCTGTTGTCAATGGGGTTAAAAATAAAGGAGTTAATCAAAATTTAAATTCTAAGAAAATTTAAAAATATACATTTAAATTATAATATTCAAAATAATATTGATTTTATAGGCAGTGGAGCCGACAGAAAATATCCCAGGAGATGTCTGGCAAGGGAAAAAAAAATTCCCTGGAAAGGAAATTAATATATGGCCATGACACTGTGCGTCATAACTAAATTGTGAAGGGAAATTCATGTTGGAATTGCAGAGGGATTTTAGAAACTGTAGCAGCATACAGCTCAGGCTGCATAGTAAGGAAATTATTATCCCTTTTTTAAACTGTTACTTGTAATACATGTGTGCAACCATGCCAGTGGATTCTAAAATGCTAATGAAGTTATAGGATTGAGGAGAGTGTGGTGAAAGCATATCAGTCTTCCCTTGTGTGCTTAAAGTTACCGCAATTACTAAGTAATAAAACTGTCGAGGTTTGGGGACACTGAGTACATCTAATTTTTGCAGCACCTCTCTTAGTCACTATGTATGCCAAACATTTCAATGTACAATCATATGAAAAAGGTAAGAGTGGGGAGGGATCGCATAGTGTTATTTACTTAAACAGAGTAGCCTCTCGCCTGCGAGTCTGCACAAATCCTCCAGTGGACGTGTACGAATAATTCCTGGTTTTTTCTTTTCATTTTTGAAGGACAGCAAAAAGTTTCACGCTTTGTATTTACAAGGTTGTGCTGTTATGCTTGTGTATAACAGGTGGGCTTGAAGATCACAAGAACAATTCCAGTCAAACAAACGGCTTAATTTTCTGTCTTGCTGTTGTCTGATGGTATGATAATCAGATGAAAGGCCACTGGTTTCATGATCACCTGTTTTTCCTGACCCTGCCCCTTCTTATTGGTACTGCATACCTGATTCTGTGGTGATCCATTTGTGCACTAAATTTGCAGAATAAATTAAACAGGTGGGGGGTTTGCGAGTTTAACATGAAAGAACAGTTCAATAGGGAGTCAAATGAGTCCTGGCACTAGTCAGTAATACAAAGTAGGAAAATGGGAGACAGTGACTGTAGCTGTGAGAAATTACATCACTTTATGTTTCTATAGAACACAAGCCTTAAAAATGAGACATAAATGTCAGGTAAAGTACTGTTCTTTATCCTTACACCACTTGAGAGATCTTGATTGTAATTAGATACAATTATTCATGTTATGCCTTATAATAAAAAGGCTAAAACTTAAAACTTACAGTGAACAGGCTTGTCTTTTTATTGATGCAGTGCTGTGTTAGCTCTAGCATGTCATAAATATATGCAGTCTGTAACAACACTGTTTTTACTTACAATCCTCCTTTTGGTATAGATGGGGACAGGAGTTAATTATGACTTAGCTATGCATTTAGGACAGATTTTACTATTCTGATCTAGTAAGTATTTCTAGTAAGAGGTTAAAGGACCTTATGTTCCTGCAGTGCAGTACTTGCATTAGCATTGTTACACTTGCATATCACTGAATATTCTTGACTCTGCACTTGGTATGCATATGTATGTAAAAGGAAAGAAAGTGGGAATAAAATCTGGGCAGTGACTTTCACAAGTGATAAACATAAGGTGTTTAATGCAAAATTTCAGGATTCTGTCATCTGTGGTAAATTATATGAGACGATTTAGAGCAGGTGTTGCTTCTGTATCCCTCTTAGGTATCTTGTCAGTCTTCATCCTGGCATCTCCATGTGATCCATTCAGAGAGACCAGACAGGCAGGAGCAGAACAGAGACACAGCTGTGAAATGGGAACTTGTTAGATGACTTCTGTTTGTTTGTTTATTTTTACGTAGTTTTGAATGGAAGAAAGGTAAGGAGGGGCATAGAAAATATTCATAAAATTGCGATTGACCCTGCTTGACAAATAAGGCAATGTGACATACAGTGCCCTTAAACAGTGAAATGCAGATGTTGTATATGTCATGAGATACAAGACCAACTTTTCAGGTAAGTAACAGTAACCAGCAAAGGAGAAGTTACGGCTGTAACTGCCCACAGTGTGCTGACATCTGTGCATTCATGTTCTGGTTTTGGACCCTTTTGAAACAAAGCTGCATAACTCTGCCACCAGCTGATGTTCCATCTGCTTTATACAAAGGGTGGTATGTATACTAAGCTATACATCCTTTTCAGTTTTATACATGCAATGCAATATTATCTTGTTACCCATCTTTTTACCAGATCCTTTACTGTTATAACAACCACAACGTCTTCACATGCAAGGGTCTTCCTGTCATGTGTTGATGATTATCAGCACCTGAAACCTACATTTGTAGCACAAGGGATTCTCATTTTTCCCATGTTCCTATACCTCTTGATTTGGTCAGAAATCTTGCCCGACCCTTGCAAGGGGCTGTTCCTTCCCAGTTATCTATCACAGTTGCCACCCTGTTCAACTACTTCAATCTCTCTTCACCATTTTGGTTCATCAACAATAAAGGTAAGGCACTTCTCCAAAAATTCCCATTACCTAGTTCTTAAGAAAAAACAGTCAGTATTGTGTATTTGGTATATATTTTGCTCAGCATCTTGGTGGTCAAGGAATTTTTTTAACCATGTTTTTGGAAAGTCTGAGGTTACAATATAGCTTTGTTTTTTTAAGCCTTTGGGTTTTTGTCACTGATTTAATTAAAAGGAACAACAGGATTTTGTTTAGTATCTCAGAAAATGGAAATTTATAAGCAGAACTGGCACGTCCCTCTAGATATGAATTTGTAATTTTTATGTACTAAAGAGTGACAAAAGAGAGGAAATAAAATGGGGGAAGAAGAGAAATAGAATACGGGATTGAATCATTGAACATTAATTTGTTACATGTGTATCTTCCTATTTGTCCCAATAAATGAAAGTGAGGGCCAATCCAAAAAGTTGGTAGGATGATGCTATCTCTGGCTTCTATGCTATGGGAAACACAAGTGTACTTAGGGCTTTTGTAACCTTGAACTTAGCATCACAAATTTTGAAAGGTAATATGATAAGTATTAGTTGCATGGTAATTAGTCTGTCAAATCTGGTTGTTTGCATCTAATAATCTGTCTTTTACAAGTGCTGACTGATTACAAATTTTTCTGAAGTCAGTAGACACTCTTCGTGTTCAGAGTATCTTTAATGTGACCAATAATAGTCTTGGTTGCTAGCATTTCTTGTAGGAATGTGTTACAGTGTTGTGGGATTTTCTGTTTCCATCAAATGCTGACAGAAATGACTGATACACAGCTTCTAATAGTGCAGCACTTTCCTGCTGCTCTGCATACTCTTCTATCAATTCTGGCTCTTCTGAGCTGCTTTTGATTTTGTAACTTGAAGCCCTAATATTTTGACTTTGGCAGGTAGTTTATGGAAGGTAAATCAGTGGGCTATCATTACGTTTTCTTGCTGTCTCCAGGCATTCAGCAGTGGCTAATCTCTTATATCTCATTTTATGGCATCTAAGTTTTCTGAATTAAAGTTGGAAAAGCAATCTGTGATTTGAATATATCTTTCTCTTTGGACATTAAATGTAACTGTAGCATTTAGGATTCTGGGACTTGTTAGTAGCTGGTCCCTCAACCTCCATAATGAAAATCCTAATTTTATCAGTCATTTACTGTTTTCCTTGACTTTGTCTATTTTGAGAAATAGTCCCTTCTTCCAGGAATGTAAGAAATAAATAATAGTTTCTGTGATTAAAATGTGCTGCTGGCTTTTCAGTTAGTGTTAGTAGTTGTTCCAAATGGTTAAAGGATCGATTTATGTTCTTTAGAAAATGATAGGTATTTGGCTGAAGTATATAGAAATCCGGACAGTAAAACAAAATCAATCTTTTGTAAGGTTATTTGAGGTAATGATATAGTGATGAGTTAATTTTACAGTGATTAAGAGACAGCACAGTTGGGGCTCCCAATTAGACTTTGATCTGAGG
Organism: Scytalopus superciliaris; assembly: GCA_013400415.1. Classification (NCBI taxonomy): domain Eukaryota; kingdom Metazoa; phylum Chordata; class Aves; order Passeriformes; family Rhinocryptidae; genus Scytalopus; species Scytalopus superciliaris. Next base: position 116,528 of record VXBX01005192.1, read on the forward strand.
ATATTTCTCTCTACATTTGATGAGCAAGAAGGAGATGAGAATTAATGGTAAGACATGAGGTTTTGAGCAGCTGGGGTCCATGTTCTGTAGTATGACAGTTGATGTTAAGGAAGATTTTAAAGTTAGCTGAATGCATACAATTTGATTTCCCAACTTGAAAATTTATTGATTTTAAATTGACATCTGTAAAATATCCTCTGCTATTGAAAGGACCTGAAAAGAACAGTCAAATGGTACACATTTTCACACACACACACACCAAAAAAAAAAAAAAAAAAAAAAACAAAAACCACCCACAAAACCAATTTAAAAAATGCCTCACCCTACATTAGGAAAGCATCTCAGCATTCTTGTGGTGGGTGGAAAGGTTGTTTTCATTTGCTATCTGTTGATACCCTAACTTTATGAACATAAAAGAAAGGATAGTAGACCAAGGGTATGGCTTGCTCTTGCAATCTCTCACACACCTGGTATGGCAACACTGAATGCACAATGCCAAATGCATTATATCTCCTGAAGAAAAAGGCAACTGTGTGTTAGTTTTATCTCCAGAGAGGGTATGATTCCTAGCATGCCCACTCTGCATACTCTTTCCCCATGCCTGGGCCGTAGATCTCAGTGCTGGGACTTGACAGAATCTAGTCTGTTGAAAAGGCTAAAAAATTGTTATCTTTAATGTATGTCCTGTTGTTTCTTTTTGTTGGGATAATATCTTACTATAAACTAAAATAGTAATAATGAATGTTAAAGAGACTTTATATATCAGAAATTCTTCCATGGCCTGGAAATCTAAAGAGTTGTCCAGGCAAAAATAATACAAAATGATTAATGATGAATATAAACAAATAGCACAGGAACGTAAGAAAGAAATTTATGACTCTAAATAACAAAATGTTTCAATTTACAGAGCACAAGAAAGGAATCAGTGAAAGAGCCCAAAACTGTAAGAGGAGGCACAAAGGGATAGGTCCATTATCTAGATCTGTTATTAAATAAGAAAGGAGAACAAGTAACAGACTTTCAAAGACTGATTCTTTATTTCATACATTGTAAAAGAGATATATTGTGACCTGCTCCTTTCATAAAATTAATCTTATACAGGAAATAAGAGTGGAACCAAAGCACAGAAAGAATAGCCTAAGGAATCTTAATATAGATGTGCTCAAGTGGCAAATCCTAATAAAATTCATCCTAGAATGATTGGGGAATTAGGCACCACTGATTTTATTTATTTATTTAATATCCCAGAGGGTGAAAATAGACAGCAAAATGAGTTTGTGTGTGTCTGGTTTTGTGCCTGCTTATTCCACTGTAAAGAGAATTATTGAAGGTGTCAATTTTGATTCCAAATAAAGGTTTGGGAGTAAATAGTTTAGCAATTAATTTGTATATAATAGTGTGTAAAGGAGAGATTGTAGAACAGCAGCATGATTTGATGAGACCTGTTCGTAAGAAAGCTCAATCTCTATCCTCTCAGAAAGGATCACAAGTTTAGTAAGTAATAGGAAAACTTTAGATAAAATACAGCTTGATTTTAATAAAGTCTTTTCCCCTACATAGGCAAACTAGGGAAATACAGTGTAAGTACTGTCTCCATTACATGCTGGTACTATCAGCATCAAGTTGAAAAGTTGCCTCTACAGAATAATTATCTATAGTGCCCTGTCAAGATGAAAAGGCATTAATGAGTTGGATGATAGAAGAAAACACATACTTAGAAAAGTTACCCATGATAGAAGCTAGAGAGGGATTTAAAATTTGGTTGTTTTTCTTTTCCTTTGTTTTCAACATAAGATCTGAATTGAAAGTACTCTTGATGATTTTGGAGATAATATCTAAAATCAACAAGATGAAAAGCAATTCAGGCAAGTATGAAGCACCACATTTAACAGGAAAAATTCAAATACATGAATCTAAACCAGGAAATAATTATTCAGAGAGAAAAGCGACAGAAAAAGACATGAGGATATAGTAGACTTCAAGGTAAATTCTAATACACTGCTGGAGAAAAGTAAAGTTGTTTGTTGGGNGAGGATCATACCAGGGTGTTGTAGGAAAGTCTAGTCTGGCAAATCTGTGGGTAGTTGGCCCCCTCACATGCCTTGTTATTTTGTGCTCTTGAGAAGGTACAACAAAATGGATATTCTTCTTCATTGTTGTTACTGTGTTCTGCTGTGGAATGAAAACCATCCTTATTTGTAATAAAATTGTTTTAGATTGAACATGAGAGAAAGATTGTAATTATTAGGGTGATAAAACACTGGAACAGACTAATTAGACCTGTAAAATTAGCTTTTTTCATAGTTAGACACTTGTCAATATATTCTTGAGCCTGTGTTTGTGGTGAGTTAGGCTTTGGTAGTCTCTGCAGTCCATTTCATCTCTGCATAAGTACAGTGCTCTGAATAACATTTTTTGGCTATACAGGAAAGATTGTCTATGATTGTTGCAATTGTTAAATCGTGAACTCAGTGAAGTTTTCGCTTCCTAAGTATAGTTTTAATTTGGAGCAGTAAGGAACAAAGTTATCTTTGTTATGCAATAAATATGGAATAGTCTGGTGCAAAAAATTGGCCCCCAAGAGGTTACTTGGATTTGTATATTTCTGCAGGCAAATTTTACCAACCTGTAAATTTAAATGTAGAATTTTTGTAGGTAGAACGCATTGACAAATATGCCTCATGGTAATACATCTCATACTGATAGTTCTAGAACAGGTCAATAATAATGCTTGTATTGATAGCAGCAATGCAGGAGATGTTACTTGGTACTATAGCTAAAATCCATATTATCACCTTAATTATAATTACATTAATATTGACAGGCTGTTGACAATACTCACATTACTATTGATAGATTTCTGTCAATAACATGTTTCCAAATAAAATATATTCATTCATAATTTGTACAATGCTCGATAACAGCACTAATATATACCAGAAGAAATTCCTCTTTCCCTAGTGATATACAATCTTTTTTTTTTTGTTTTGTTTTGCAATATACTGTGCAACTGCTTGTTTAGTTTGAAAAGAAAAATATCCAAAACAGACAAAATATAGGTTATTTAAGAAAGGAACATAGTAGTTTTTTGTTTGTTTGTTTTTTTCTGGGAGGCAGTTCAATTTTTTTTCTATGCAACATCTGTCACAGTATAAAATCAACAGAGAACCTTTCAATTAGTAGTTTTTACTGGTTTATCTTAAAGAGTATTTATGTAATAAGTTAATCCACATAGAATTTATCATAAACTTGAGTGTTGATACTTGTCTCTTTCATTGCTGGGTCTATGATTCTGACTTTGGTTTTAAACAACTTAAGAGAGTTAAACAGGGTTTGACAAATAGAATTTAATGAAGAAACATGAAAGAAAAACATTCTCTATAGTCTCTGTAGCTCAACAGAATCTAGAAAATGCAAAAATAACATAAAATATATATACAAGTTAAATATCTTGACACTTAGTCTGTATTTTTCATGATCCATCATAATCCTGTGTATTTGACAGTTTCCCTGGACATCAGAAGATTCCTAATGACCCATTCCTTACTTGCTCAGGTTTTTTTAAGTACTATGGCTATAATGGGAGGGGGGAAAAAAATCTGTACACATTTAGTCTACCTTATTTATGATAAATCTACAGCAGAAATTTTTCCTAGCACCTGGCATAATGGAACACACAACAGATAGCTGGACTGATGTTGGTGGAGTGTCATCTTAGTAGATGGATCAAGCAAGCTGTTTGATAAGATGTCCCTTTCAAGTAACTTTAGGATTTTTAAAGGAGATTTTTTTGTATTGGGAATTGTATGGAACACTGAAACAAGTAGAACAGAGTGAAATGAGTAAAGAGAAAATGAAGAAGACCTTAAAGTTGTAGGGGTTATGAGTGAATAACACTAAACCAGAGTGACAGGTTCCAGAGCAAATGGTTGTCCTAAAGTGGTGGTGGGGTGAGATGAGTGGTCAGAGGATGGATAGTTATTAGTGCTGGAGTTCTTGAAGTGATGCAGCAAGGTCCAGTAGGAATTTAATTGACTCTCTGATCATAAAGTAGAGGAGGGAAGTTATTTGAATCATACTGGAAAATGTTTCTGCTACAAGAGAGTGTGAGTAAGACAGGCTTGTGTGTACAGCCTTTGTATGCCAGCTTTTTTGGCTCTGCGGGTTGATGCAATGAACCCCAAAGCTGTTTGACCAGAGAAGGAGGCCTAGTGCTATTTTCAGCTGTATTTTTGCCTGCTGTTGAGGAAGGAGTTTAAAGAAACTGAGTGGAGCCCTACCCATGTAGCTATCTTAGTTAATTGGAAACTACTGTTATACACCATACATTAAGTACAAAATCGTATTTCCTGTTAGCTTTGCATATTTTCCTTGCAGTGATAACAAATTAGAAGTATGGAAAAGAGTAAGAAATAATGTTTTATATTTTTAAAACTTTTGGTGTGTTCTGTTTCAGCAAACAGTACTTCGTTTAGAAGGATATTTATTTTTGTGTGTGTGTGTTCTTGGCATCATTAGCAACCATTCCTATACAGGATCCTATACAGCATCTTTTACTCACAGTAATCTTGTGTGTGTTACAACAGATTTTTCTCTTATAAATACAGATTTGAGGTACCACCATCTGTTATGTAAAGAATCCAGTTTAGAAAGTGAAATATGCTGCGTAGTACCTGAAATACATCACTTCTAAATCACTTTGGGTTTTTTTTGTGGAAAAAGGAACCAAAAAGTGTTTACCCCACAATTTCGCAATGAGGTGTTAACTGTATTTTGCTTTTGCAATTTGTTGTATTTATTTTCCTAGTCACAGAATTCCAGATGCAATAATAGTTAAAGGAAGCAATTTCTAAAAAGTAATTCTTAAGTTTGTTAGTATTTCTAAGACTTTACTTTGCGCTGCAGCTACTGAAGTGTTCATGTTGCTATATTTTCTGTCCACTCCACTGTTTTGTACTAGATTTTTAGATAGTATGTTCATTCTCTCAATTTCTCCATAGAACACCATAAAATGTTGCAATTCTTCTCTCTGATCTATTTTAAGGTCCAGTTAAATATTACAGTATTTTTTAAGTGTACACAGTGAAATATTAAATTGGTGGATTTGTCTAAATACCTGGAAGATGTTGAACAACTTTCTATAACCAAATCCAAATATTGTTTGTGAGAAATAGTCAAATTTAATTGACTTCATCTTTTGAGATGAAATTTTATACTGTTAATGTAAAGCTTCTTGAAAGGACTTGTACTGTATGAATAACAAATAATAGCATTCTGAAGATACTTCCTGTTTCCTGATAATATATTGCAATTTTGTTATCTGTAAAAAAAGGAGAAACAGGAAATGCTCCATTGCATTAAAATCTATGTGTGTTTTATTCCTAGAAAGTCTCTTTCTGAAGAAATGGCCTCCAACATTGGAAATGAAAAGAACGTGAATCCTGTGCTCAGAATAAGTCAACTTGATGCTCTCGAACTAAACAAAGCCCTTGAACAACTCATGTGGTCCCAGTTTACCAACTGTTTTCATGGATTTAAACCAGGGGTGTTGGCTCACTTTGAACCAGAAGTAAAAGCATTTTTATGTCTTATATTATGGAGATTCACTGTCTATTCCAAGAATGCAACTGTGGGACAGGCTATTCTGAATATTCAATACAAGAATAACTTATCTCAGACAGAGAAATACCAACCTCTGAGCAAACACCAGAAGTTATGGTATCTTATTTTCACTGTTGGTGGAAGATGGTTGGAAGAGAGGTGTTATGATTTATTCAGCAATCGTCAACAACAATCTTTCTGCAAAATTAAGAGCTATATTAGCTTTGTAGCTGGACTTCTTAAACTTTGTGGACTTCTAAATTTTCTGATTTTTCTTCGGAAAGGAACGTTTGCAACACTTACAGAACGCATTCTAGGAATTAGGTCGGTTTTTTGCAAGCCCCAAAGTGTTCGTCAGGTAGGATTTGAATACATGAACAGGGAGCTCTTATGGCATGGCTTTGCGGAATTTCTAATTTATCTACTGCCACTTATTAATGTACAGAAACTGAAACTTAAAATTACTTCTTGGTGTTTGCCTATTGGAGGTCTTTCCAATAGTGAAAACACATTAGCAGGCCACAGCAGGGAATGTTCACTATGTGGGGAATGGCCTACCATGCCTCATACCATAGGCTGTCCACATGTTTTTTGTTACTATTGTATTAAAAGTAACTACTTATTTGATATGTATTTTACATGTCCTAAATGTGGCTCAGAGGTACACACTCTGCAGCCACTGAAGTATAAAATAGAAATGGCAGAATTGCATGCCTGATATGAGGTTGATTTAGTTTTATATGATACATGAAATATGTTGAGGAGATTAATGGAAGAATTCAGAAACTATTGGAAACAAACAGCTTAAAGATGGTTTTGGAGATTTTGTAATGTGTCATAATATATTTTTACTGGTCTTAGGTTTTTTGTTGAGTAACAGTGCTGTAATGCCTCACTTGGCAGGTTTATGGGAAGGTTAGTTGGATTTACTCTGGATGGTCAATGGGATGAAAAACAAAATTCTTGTGAGATGCAATAACAACTTTTACTTGCAAACTGTAGAACATTCCAATTAATTAAGGCACTTCATGAACTTCAATTTAGCAATCTTTAACTTATCCAGACGCAACAAGGCACCAACTGGAACTTTTTGGTCTGGCTTGCAATATATTTTGAGAAGAAGATAGGAGAAGAGAGTGAAACGTAGATAGTCACCACCATAGGACGCGGGGTGGTTTCAGCAGCTTTTAAATCCAAGGTGGTGGAGTGTGCCAAACGGCACACTGTCCCAGGTGATGAATTGTTTATTATTACAAATGATCAGACAAGAGATCTTAGAATTGTTTACTGCACAATATAAATGCTAAAACTACTACTAGTATAGTATAAGAAAGGACAGCACATTATATTGAAGCAATTATTAAAGCAATTATATTAAAGCTAGCAAAAAGAAATAATAATGAAGTAGCAATTTGATGTGACTCACCCATACACGCTCTTGTGGGGAGATCTCTTTTGCTCAGCCTCAAGAAGTATCCTTGAGGGGCATCCCCAGCCCAAGGGAGGACTCTCCATACACACACCCCCAGAAAAGGTTATGTTAGAAGAACCTGACTGACTGGAGTGTTGTAGTATAAAGTGATTGACTGCTAGTCACAACTCTACAGGCCAGCTACCAGCTTATCTGTCACATCCAATTTTGAAAAGCAGCATGTGTGTTTGAAGTTCAGTGAACCAGGCTGGTTTTAGCATAATTCAACACCAAAAACATTACCATGGCACCACCAGTAACTCATCACAGGACAGCTTGCATTGCATGCCGTCTGATCGGATTCTAGGCCTTACTGGGATAGACCCTCCTGCCACACACACGCGTTGCCATCCTTTCATCTGTTCAGGTCTGCTGGGGCCCTTCCCCGTGAGCTGATGTTAATTTCAGCATCAGATTCTCACGGATGCATTTTACACAGAGCTAGAATGTTCCCCATGGTCCCATGTGGTCGGCTGCCCCCATTGTCATGAGGATGGACAGCAGTCCCCAAATGTGCAAGTGCTGTGCAGTGCAGTGCAAGAAGGCACAAGGGGGCAGGGGGAGCAGTGCATGGCCCACCTACCCAGAGGGTTAGAAGGAAAGAAAAGGAGTTCACCAGCTCTTCCACTCTTTTTCAGACTGCTTGATCTCAGTTTGGCACCCCTGTGTTGTCAAATGATTTGTTCCTAGATCTAGAGTCTTATCAGCCTGCCACTTCTTAACTGCATGCTATATGCTTCCCTCAAAGACAGAGAAGATGCCTAGTAAGCTTTTACCCATTTTGTGTGTTTTCTCAATCTTGTTATAAAACTTCGTGGCATTACCAACTTAACGAGTTAGGTGCATTTAGTGGGACAATAGTCCTTTTTGTGCCTTAAAGAATAATTTAAAATTTGTTTATTTTAAATTTGAATTCCAAATTTGTGGTGTTCCACAAAAAAAGGGAGATGTAAGACAAATTGTTGTTTCAGTGGCTTTTGAGTTTTCATCATGTTCAGCCATATAACAGGGTACAATACTAACTCAAAATTGTTTTCTTATCAATAGATAATAAACTTTAAGTGATCCACCTGGTAGACAGGTAGATACCCCACAGTTAACATGTGCCTACAGAGATATAACCACCTCTTGTGCAATACAGTGCAGCTTCTAGACTTTCATGAGATGACTGAACTAGTTTTCTCAGGTAGCTATGTCTGTAATCTTCAATGACATATGACCTTCCACTTCCATATGAATTTGAGGGATAAAGTCCATCATCCACTGGACTATATCAGCTGTACAGGGTAAGTGGCATTCTTCTGAGTCAGAGACACTGGAGAATACTGTTTACTCACAAGATACTGTCTGTGGGAATTGACACTCTTCTTTGGTGTGGTCAGAGTGGGTGCCAGATCTCATTAGCAGTTCACCTCCACACAGAAAGAAAGATCAAACACAGTTATGTGCATGTTAACATACTAAAATAGGTAGTTTTTCTGCTTTTTCCTTTCACTATTTGGTTTCTTAATTGGCTGTACAATGGTTTTATTATTCTGTTTAAACACTTAATCCATTTATTCTTCAGCCTGGTTTCATAAGATTATCTGTTTTTTATTTGCGGTCCCTTTATAACAGGAAGTCTTACCCAGAAGAGTCTCATCAACACAAAGAGACATTGCATCCTCTTTTGACTTAAATTTTAAAAAACATATACAGTTAAATTGAGTTAAATAACTTTGTGGTGGCTGTGTTCTTGATTGTCTATCATCAATAGTCAGTCCCAAAAATAGTATGGTAACAGCCAATCCAATATCTTTGATCTACTTTTATGAAATTATTTATTAGATTCTTCATTCTACATTCTGATTAAAACAACCTATTTGTTTGAAGATCTTAAATTTTAGGTTTTGATCTTTAGAGTGACATGCTTCGCTTTCATCTGATGCAATTAAATATAGTTAGGGGGTTTATAACTATCTTTAGGCGTCCTAAAACTTCATTAATTCTGCTACTGTTTTGTGAGTCAACAGAGACTTCAGAGCAATTGCTTCCAGATATTGTGACGCAATATTATTTGCCATCAAATGTATATATTAGCAGCCTGCCGTATTTCTGTTATTTGCTATTGCAACTAGACCCAGCACATGCAAATCTGTCTTTATTAAAAGTATCAAAACTGGCAAGTAGGTTGGAAAGTATCCTGGAGTTGCTTCCTGATCCTAAAGAGATTTGGTATGAATTGTCCCTCCACATCACTTAATATTTTTTCCCCATATAAATGTGTTATCAACCCTAACTTTGAGGTGTTCTAGTGTCTCCAGAAAGTCTCATCAGCATGCCATCTGCTACCTCTGTCTTTAACTATCCTTATTAATTAAGATTTGTTTGCATCCAAAGTCTAGTGTTTGTGGCATAGAATTACGGCAGACCTTTGTTTACTGTGGACTCTTCATTTATTCTGAAGTTGAAGTCACAGTGTAATATTTTGTCAAGAGCATGGATTCTCTATAGTGGCCTCTGTTAGGTGTCATGCCCTTCTTATGCAGGAGTTAACTTCTTTCCTATTTAGAAATGCTTCATTTTCCTGAATATTTAAAGAATGTTATCTACTTTTTCATCCCATCTCTCTCCTGCTGTTTGATTTGCCTACGCTGTATGAATTTCCTGAGGTTTGTTTTGTCTCTTGCAGTTTCATGCAGGTAAAATGTATACTCTGTTTTTCATCCCCGATACATTATGAGTACAAAACCTGTTCCCAGCAGTTCAGTACCTCTACTGTACTACTGTTTTTTGCTGGCTGTGCTGTGTTGCATTTGACCTTACTGTATTTCTTCTGGAATTAAAGTTTTGATACTTAACTTACGATGACTTACTAATTGGCCTACTAACGTAGCATCTCCTTATCATTGTGTTGGATTTGCAGTCCGTAGAATTGACTGAGTTTGTAAATTCTGTGTCTTACGGCGTAGCCAAACAGATCGTAAGGTGGAGGTTTAGTTCCTTTATTTTCCGTGCAAGTAAGCAGGTACCAAGCATCTCACAGAAAATAGAAGGTTTGGGAGGAGAGTCGTTCTTTTAGTCAGGGAATTGTATTTTTTTTTTTTTTTTAATTTACCATGTGGTGAAACCTCTTCTCAGTTGTAGTCACAGCTGAGATTGATGAGACCGAAGTTCCAACTTACATATTGAAAAACTAGTTTTACCAGGTTAGCTTTTTAGGACTTCAAAATTAATATTCAGTGTCTTCTATACCTTTTTTTAATAGTGTAATTCTGTTTTTTTGTGTCTTATTATATATAAGCTGTAGAAAAGGCTTACATGAAGTTATTACAGGAAAAAATCAGATAATTTGTAGACTAATCAAAGGATAATTAGTTTTACATACTGCTACATCTGGTGATGCTTCCTGCAGTAGAGGGAATAAAATTTATTTTGCAGTGTTAATCTCTAAACAAAAGGGGTTTAGTGTTCAGCTACCATGAGAATGTACTTGTGAGTAGTCATACATGCATCAGTGAAAGGGATAAATGCCTAGAATTTAAGGAAGCTAAAGGACCAGAACTTTTATTCAGGCTTGGATAGGAGTTACAGCCTTTTATTACTGGTTTTCTTTGTGCTCTGTTGTGCATGTTTGTGTGCTACATGAACATTTTCATTTCATCAAAAATCAAGAAATGTTGTAACTGAAACAGATCAATTATATTATAAATGTATGTGAAAACTTTTCACATCTTCATTTGAATGAAAATTACCAGTTGCCACAGGGTGTGATTCAGGAAGCATTCAGCTGAAAGGTTCAGTGAATGCTGATTCCTTGCTTCCACAAAGCAACACCACTCCATCTACTCTGTATGCTTTAAGAGAGGGTTTATTTAAGTTATTTTAAAAAAGACTTAAAAGCAGGTTTTTCTGTAAAAATACTCTGTTAAAGAAATGAGAATAGTATCTGATTTCTGCATTACCTGTAAATATTTCATTTTTCCATAAATATGAGACATGATGGGCTAAGATGGTCTTAACATTAGGGAAGAGAAGATGTGAAGAAAAATAAGAGATATGTGTTTCCTAAAGTCAGTCTAATGAATGTCATTATTTGAGAATACTACTACAATTGTTATCTGGGATGTATCCTTCTTATGACAACCAGGTTGACCAATAAATGACACTTTAACAGGAGGTTCTGAAGTTTGCCTTTTTCTTAGGAGACTTTTTTTTTTGGACAGGTAGTTATGCTTAGTCAGTGGGTGATTTCATACTTTGGTATTTATGAGACTAAAATGCTAAGTGAGAAACTAGTTTATAGTTAGTGTTCACTTTAAAACTTTCTTCAGTTTTAGGTTCCAAAGCAAATTATCTCTTTAGTATTTCTTCTTTTGAGCAGACTATTCATAGCAACAAATTATCAACTTACACTTTGCTGTCTCTTTGCTGGGAAGCTGTCTTGACTTGTACCAACAAGAAAATATTTGTGACCTTTGGCAGGAAAAGGCCATGTGCTTATTGCCACATAGTAGGTAGATAGTAAAGCTGGTGGTCATTTAATAACAAAATGTGGTAGCTTTGGATACTGGAGGTCACAGTGAATACAACCAAAACACCAGGGAGTAGTTTCAAAATGGTATTTTAACCCCTTATGCATTCCCAGGAAAAATTCTTAATAGAATTGGTTGAGTAGATTCCAGTCCACTTCCAAGGCATCTTGTTTAAAGATACGACCTAAAGAGTCTTTCAGGGCACACTGTGCCAAGGAAGTAACCCAAGACAGCATCTCCAAATTGTTTGTACAATTGGGAAGGATACCTCTGATACAATAACTGTGTCAAGAATATTCTTTGGAGATACATTAATGGAAAAATGAGTCACAATTTATAGGTTCAGTAGAAGTCCTCAGGCAAATAAACCTAATTCCCTAATGAAATTGCTAGCCTGCCTTCTGTAGTTAGTTCTCTTGTTTGTGGCCTGAAGACAGGGTGCAGAAAGTATCAGGGTTTTCTACCTAGAGGCAAGGCAGTCCCTGGGGCTAGGCCACTAGGAGAGTGCCTGTTGCAGAAGGCAGACAGTAAGTTGTGTTTGTGGCAGTATTGACTCTTACATGGAGGGCTAATTAAGCTCTTCTTGAAATGCTTTTGCATTGATGGAAAGAAGATTTCAGTGTGTTCGCACATAGGTAAGTTTCTTGTGAGTGATTACTGTAGCCAGTTACAATAGTCACAAAACAGTCTCTCTGTAATAAAAGTTTCTGTGATGTGAGTGCAGTGTTTATTGATAAATCCTAACTGCAGCCTCCATTGATGCCAATTCCTACTTAGGATTGTGGATTCCATGGATTGCCCCACCTAATAAGGTCACATGGTTCAACGAGCAAATAATTACCATTGCTTCAGGCTAGTTTCCACAACAGACTCTAATATCTCTATAAGTGCTACACTATCAGTAATAACAACCAATTCCTGATTTGTTCCATATTAACCCAAAGAATCAGAATTGGGCAAAACTGGAGGCAGTGACGGGTGCTGAACAAAGGAATCAGAACTCTAGAGGAATGTGGCTCCAGGGTAAAGAGCATGAGGATTTCAAAGAGGGCCTGTTCCATGCAAAAACTATGTCCTCACTGCTGTGCATTCCATACAGAGGGCAAAATGGGCCTAATTGGTGAGTGATATTTCTTCTTCAAAAGCAATACTTGAATGGCCAGAGCATGCTGCAAATGTAAGTGTGAGATGGGCAATTAGCCAAGTGTCACAGCTTCTACTACGTGCATTGTGGAAAACAGGGTAACAGTTCAGTTGTGCTTGGCTGGTTGTCTTCAGGCTTAAGCAAACCTGGCCATTGCAGAAGGTATAGATGGACCTGCAGCACATCATCTCAGTTACGTCCTTTTCACAATCCCTGTGACTGGTGGCAGCAGCATCAGGCACCATGCAACAGTTTTCAAAGGTGATAGATGAGTGGCAAGGCACAAAGGAGTGCAGCTTGCTCATTCTGTCATTGCTTAGTGCCACCAAACTCATCTTCATAAAAATACAAAATTGATCCAAGAAAAACTGGTACATTAGGTATGCTTGCAGAACCAATACAGATGTCAGGACAAGGAGATTAGAAGTATAAAGAAAATGGCACTTGAAATTTTTCACATACACAGCAAAACAGCTTTTGCTAAAGAAATATAAAGTGCAGTACTTATTAAAAATAGATACCTGCACATTTCCAATCACCTACAGCTATTCCTGGAAATACATGGTAGGGTCCAAAAAGAAATAACATTTAAGCAGTGAAATCTTTTACCGAAATGTCTCAAGATTCTAAAAGAAATTAAAGGATTGTAGCAATCAAATTCAACTCTTTTTGAATGTAAAAATAAAGCTATTGTTTTGGTTAAATTCTCAAAATTAGCTCCACTAATTAAATTGCAGACATAATAAAACTCTTAAGGTACATATGACTGTGAAAAGTTATGCACATGGAAATGGTCAGTTCTTACCCCAGAGCTATCAGTTTAACTCGCTTAAAAGAGGTTGTTGGTGAGGGGACATGCAAGGAAAAGCATATAATTGATTTTCCATTATTACAGAGAGACATTACTTGCTTTTTGTGGAATTGCTCATGAGCATGATGTTTTAGATCTACTTTTTGAAGCAGAATACTTTTTTTTTGGTAAAAGTATTCATTTTATTTTCAGATATGTTAACAAAGGTAACAGTGTTGATATTGTCCCTGTTTTGTTTTTTGTTTGTTTGTTTGTTTTCTTGTAAGGCCTTACAGAATGGGTGGAAATTTTAATTCTATTATAGAATTAAAGCCCTTTTTTGGCATTTTGTAAGTAGATGATACTCTGTTAGTGACTGCCTTTTCAGTAATGTGGTGGTCTAAATTCTGAATTCTATTATTTTACATCTGCAGCAACTGAGAGTATATTCTTTATAAACAGCAAACTTCACCTCATAAAAATTCATTACATAAGGGCATAAACAAGTACTTTTCCTTCCAGTCATTGGCAGTAAGTGATTCATCAGTTTTCCACAGAAAACCAATTTCATTGCAGATGTTCTGCAGACTCCTTGAATTGTAGAATCGTATCATCCAATCCCAGCACAAGGAATGTAGGTGGGTTTTTTTTAAAGTGTGTGGGGGGAGGAAGGCTGTGCTTAGTCTTTTTAATAGGATTGAATATCATTTGCTGTTTCATCAGTTTTGTGAAATAACCATGAAGTAATCAGCTTGCCATTCTTTCCTTTCCTGTACAGGCTATCAACTTACTCACAATGCTCATTTCATAGCAAGTGCATAAGTGAGTAACTTGCAGGAGAGAAAAATCTTCCTTTGAGGTTAAAGTGTAACTGGTTACATAGTTATCTGTTTTCTTCATTCTTTCTTTTCTCCTTCCTTTTCTTCTTCTTTTCCTCCTTCATTTCTTTCTTGCTTGCTTAATACTTCAAAATACAGAAATTTGCTGAAGAAATCAGCCACTAATTTTCCTTTTCTAACAGACTTGCCATTTTTTTCCTTTGTAAAGTATTTTTAAAGTAGAGTTTACTTTTATAAGAATGAGTAATTAACTATTCATTCAATTCTGGTTTTTCACAATGTGGACAAAATAAAGGATAGACCTAAAAACTACTTTTTGCAAGTGTATGAAATTTTGTTAAATTCTATTCTGTATGGCATATAGAGTCCACCCTACTATATTTCCTTTGCATTAAGTTATGTAGATATAAAATTAAATTCTGATAGCTGAAGGAGGGAAAGGAGACAAAGGAATATATTGAGGTGAAGGTGAAAAGGGATGGAGAAAGTTTGAAGCAGAGAAGCCAGAACAGTAGCTGGCAAGCAGCAGGAATCAGAAAGAAAATTTATTTTCCACTTGGAAGAATTAATTTCATTGGTAGCTCCAAGATGGGATTGAATTTAGCCCTTACAGAAGAAGATGATAGCAGCAAAATGCACAGATTAAGTCAAAAAGTAAATGTTTTTATACTGCTATTTCCCATTTTGTTTTCTCCATTGCTACTATTCTTAGAGCATAGTATTCTCTCTTCACAGAGAGAACATTCACCAAATGTGTGTGAATCAATGAACTAAAACCAGAAAGATCCAGTCTTAGAATCATAGAATCAAAGAATCATTTAGGTTGGACAAGACCTCTAGGATCATCAAATCCAACCATTGTCCTAGCACTGCCAAGTTCACCACCAAACGAACATTACACATCTTTTAAATATCTCCTGAGGTGATGACTCAGCCACTTCCCTGGGTAGCCTGTTCCAGTGCTTGACAACCCTTTCCATGAAGAAAGTTTTCTTATATCCAATCTAAACCTCTCCCAATACAACTTGAGGCCATTTCCTCTCATCCTTGAGCTTGTTGCTTGAGAGAAGAAACCAACTTCCACCTCACTACAGCTTCTTTTCAAGTAGTTATAGAGAGAAAAACAGTCCCCCCTGAGCTTTCTTTTCTCCAGATAAACAACCCCAGCTCCCTCAGCCACTTCTCTTAACACTTGTGCTCCAGACCCTTCACCAGCTTCATTGCCTTTCTCTGGACATGCTCAGGCACCTCAATGTGTATCTTGTAGTGAGGGACCCAAAATTAAACACAGTACTCGAGGTGAGGCCTCACGGATGATCACTGCCCTAATCCTTCTGGCCACACTATTTCTGATATAAGCCAGAATGGCCTTACTGGCCAGCCAGACACACCGCTGGCTCATGTTCAGCCAGCTGTCACCAGTCAGCAGAGGCAAAAGATCAGTGCCTGCCCCTCTTCCCCTGGAAGCTGTAGGCTGGTATGAGATCTCCCCTCAGGCTCCTCTTCTCCAGGCTGAAAAAGCAGAGCACCCTCAGCACTTCTCATACAGCTTCCCCTCAAGGCCTTTCACCATCTTCGTAGCCCTCCTTTGGACGCTTTCTAAGAGCTTAATACCTTTCTTATATTATGACACCCAAAACTGCACACAGGACTTGAGGTGAGGCCACACCAGTAGGACCAAGTCAACCAGGACCTGCCTTTCACAAACCCATGCTGGCTGAGCCTGATCCCCTGGTTGTGTATGTGATGGCACTGAAGATGATAAACTCCATGATCTTCCCTGGCATCAAGGTCAGACTGACAGACCTGTAGTTTCCCAGATCCACTTTCCATCCCTTCTTGTAAATGGGTGTCATATTTGCCAATCTTCAGTCAACTGAGGCCTCCCAGGTTAGCCAGGACTGCTGGTAAATGACTGAAAGTATCTTGGTGTGCACTTTCTCAGTGCCCTGTCTTGTATTGCATCCACAAAAACAGAATGTAAGTTGATGCTGAAAATGATTGAAAGTCCTAAAGGAGAAAGCTTTGTTCAGATTTTGAGAAAACAGCAAAATCCAGATCCAACTGACTTTTGGTGACCTGATCAGATTCAGAGTATCAACAGATAAAACAGCTACACTATGTCTATACCAGAACATGGAACCTATCAGGACCTGGGGTTTTTGTTCCTCTGTGCGGTCTACATGGCACAGTCCCCATCTATGTCTGTAAATTCACTACGCATCTTAAGAAGATGACTTTGAGTGCTTGAGCTCAGCTGAGTGTATTTATATGTATATCTGTATGCAACTACAGAGATTTAATTTCTAAGTAATTTCAAATATATTTCACATAGTAAGTATTTCCCATGTTTGCAACTATGCTCAAAGATTATAACTGAGCTCAGTAGTAGACAAAAACAGACAGAGGATGCATGCTGCCTTCTAATACTCCACACAAAAAGGACATCAGCAGAATGAGGGAGTCATAGAAGCAGCATCAGCTTCAACTTTGACATCGCTGGTGCTGCCGAAGGATCTGTGAGTGTCTCCAGCGTGCTCTCTGCTTCTTTATCGCTTCTCCAGTTTGCTTCTTTCCAGGGCAGAATACCCAAGTGATTTCCCTCCTGTGGCTGTTACAATAAGCAGAGGAGCTCAAACTGCTGGGGTCCTTGTTTCCAAGGTAGAATCCATGATTTGGTAAGAACAGAAATAATCTCTTCATGCCCATTCAAGTTCTTGGTGTGCAAGGACAGCGTGGCAAAGCCTAGACTGGGTTTAATCATGACTATATCTTCAGCTCTTCCTTTCCAAACTTATTTCTGGCTCCAAGCCACACAGGATCAGGATGTTGGCTATATGTCAACAAAGAAGAACTGAATTTGGCATACCTCCTAGAGGACAGTGCACTCAAGCTACCTCTATTTGTTCTTTGCAGATTATAAAAACAAAAACTTGAGCCCATACTAAAGCCCTCAGCATATGCAGACTCTTACTCAGACAGAAATCTACAAAATTCATCCTGTATGTCTGTAATTAATTGTGTTATAAACAACATAGGTGACTAGCAAATCTAAATTCAAGAACAGGATCAGATACTTAATTTCACAACTTTGGTATGCATAGAAAAGATGAACACTGATACTGTCATTAGTCATGCTTTCCTTGTGTATCCATGAAGATGGAGCTGGGGCCAACCAGCACAAGCAGATTTGTTCAATCCTAAATTCAAGTGTGGTGAAAAACGAGAAATTGCGCCCTGATACAAAGGCGCAATGGATTTCTTCTTATGTGAGTTTATACATACATAAATATATATATAGATAAATAGAGTGGTTTATTAACTATTATTTTTAAGGTCTACTGTTATAGAATTACAAACTTTCCTGTTCTTCTGAAAACAGTGCAACTGTCCCCCAGGGTGCCAGAGATTGTAAGATCAGACACCTAAGGAGAAGAGCTTACACAGTTTTGTAAGAATGAGCTGTGACAAAACATAAAAATATGTTCCAGAAGAAAAAAAGCTATAGACATATGGGCAGAAATAAAAAGAAGAGGGAACAATTTCAGAGAAAAGCTTAAGGAGGACTTGAAAAAGGAGAAGGTACTTGGCAACTGGGGACAAGAAAATTTACCTCATGCAGCCACTTGGATTGAGGAGAGCAGCATGTAAAATGAAAAAAAGTTGATTCTTACTGAGGTATTGAAAAACCTATTGAATTAAGTTTTTCCTTTGAAATGCCTTGCTGGAGTTTTCTGTGTGAAAAACAATCAGTCTGCTAACTGCAGGATCCAAGTGAATATATGGGAAAAGATTTTTCTTTCTGTGATATAGGTTTACAGTGACATGTAGAATGGAAGTTTAATACTGTACTTTATCATTAGTCCAATGAAATTACAGATATCAGCTCCTTTAACAAATTAAAGTTATACCACATGGAGAAAAGGATTAAACCACATACAGAATTAAGGTTATCTTCATTCTTTTCTGGCCTCAGACCATTGAAATGAAAGGAGTAGGTTCGAGAAAGTTGCTAGGAGACCATAATCACAAGTGTCAGAATAATACATTTTTATTTAAAATAGGAAATGTTGATTAATGAACATACTTAACAGATAATGAGTAAAGGTATTGAAAGCATCTATGTTCAATCAAATTTCAGGTGAAACATTTAATTTATAAGTTGAAAAGCTGATGAGAATTGAAAGTCTTCAAGGTAAAGCCAACCAACTCATGCAGTTAAAACTGAAGGACACAACAGTTTATGAGTACTTGATTAGAAGCCCCTAGATACTAAGAAACACAAGAAAATGTTTCCAGGGTGCAAGTCCAATAAGACTAAAACCAAAAAACAGAAAAGGAAATTGTTTAGCTGTTAGTCTCATGTAGACATGTTGAAACTAATGTAAGAGGTGCCAACTGCTTCGGAAGCACTTAGATACTGGAGAAGATGTATATGTAGCTCATTAAAATTAGAGAAAGCTAAACAATTAATTTAATTGATGGTAGAGAAACTTCAGCCTATATAATTATATAATTATATATTAGTTATACCAAATCCACTTGTCTGCTATGATAACCGTGTTGGTTTAATTTGTGTCATGACAATCTAAACAGGTATTATGCCCTGAAAACATTAGCATGGTATTTTGCATGCATGAATTATGATCCTTATGTTCTTGGAACCTGGAGTCCAAGTATGTTACATAACTAGGAATCTGAAATTGTAAGACATTGGCTCTTCTCTCTCACAGTTAGATGTAAGTGGCAATGCATAATAAACAGCTCACTGTGATGACCACCTCAGCTTCATGCACATAGCATGGATTGTGTCCTTATTGATTCATGTAATTGTCAAGGAAACCTATCAACAAGACTGTCCATCCAAACCACATAAACTAATTTGAATGCTGAGAAGAAATTGTCTCCTATATGCCAGTAAACACCAGCAGAAGACAGGAAATGAGATACTGGTCCAGTGTCTGGCTGCTGTTCACTCAGTCCTACTAGGAAAACCAAAATCTTATTGTAGATACAAATCTTGCTAAGTCTTCTACGGAGAAAATAAATCCATACTAATAGAACAGGAATCACAAAATGCTCTTGAAATAATAGTAGTTTGAAATAAAGTTATCTTTCCATTTTTAATGTGGAATAACCATAGAAGCATAATATATTTCTATGTTAGTTTTACTTGATAAATAATAAATACAGACATTTCTTTTTACCAAGCCATGACTTAGCTAATTCTGACTTAAATATGTCTAATTATTACATGCACAGGTTTATTTCTAAGTGCAGCATATATTATTTCTAATAAGGAAGGGTAACTTCTTGCAATGAGAAAACAGTCATGCCTAAAGCAATTACAATTCAGGAAAAATAGTTGGTGATGTTAGCTGAAATGACAGCTACTTATACAGAGAAAGTGTCACCTGAAATAGTGCTTCACTTAAAACAAAATTAGATTAATGTTATTTTAACAGTTGGCTCAAATTTTAGAAGTCTTATAAGAAGCACAGTGTGCAACTGATAGTTTCTCCATTTTTCAGTAGAATAATAAAATTAGGAAAAAAAGGTTTTGCTGATTTGTAATGGAGAACAGAAGTGTACCTTGTGTGTACAAAAGGAAAAAAAAAAAAAAAGACTAATTTGGAAATGGTTTGTACTTCCAAAGTTTAGAGTGGCTTGCATTAAATGTTCCAAGCCTTTTCACTTTTTACTTAACAATTTTACTTCTGATCTGAATAAAGCTTTCTGGGCAAACAGAAAAGGACTGACACAGATTCCTCTCTTGAACAGCTCCTTTATCACCAACCAAAACCAAAATTGAATAAGAAAAAAATTAATGTTTATTATTTTGTGAGGGAAATTGCAAACTCTAAAAAATATATTTGTTTGAACTCTGATCATATCATTATTTAGTCATCTTTATATGATATGATATTACTCTGGATTGCTTATTTAATTTATATTTAATTTAACACTAGGTCTTGAATCTGTATATTAATTAATGAATCCAAAATCACAACATGAGTAATCAGCCAACAACAAGCAAAATTAATTAATTTCTATTGTATAAAGGAAAAAAAAAGTAATGCTTTGTATAAATTAGTGCACTCTTTTTCTTCCTGCACATTAAGTCAGTTATTCGCTGAAATATGTAGCAGAGTTTGCTCTTCTTAGGAGTTTTAGAAAAGCAGTTACTGGATAAATTTCATAGTTAGTATATAGAGGGAAAGCAGATATGTAGAAATTAGTAGTTTTCTAGGAACATTTAAGGGAGAACTTTTTAAAACTATATTCACAAAAAGAGTCTTAAATCAGATAAATGTGATTGGTTCTTAACAGAAACAATCAGGTTCTAAGAGTATGTTCAAAAAAGTATTTCAGCCCCTAAATCCAAGACAATGATCCACAACTCCTATGGAATAAGTAGGCACCTTTCTTTCTGCCAGTAACTTTATTACTATGGTCTTCGTCTGGTACTATGCACTCCCAAAGTACAGATCTTTTGGGAGAGCAGAGCACAACAATGTCCACCTAGTGTCTAAGACAACTTGGGATTTGTAAATCAACCATTCTACTACCCATGTCTCCTGAAAAGCATGTTTGAGCAGTCATGTACCAGGATCTCCAAACATGCATTGACAGATGAGAGTCATACACAAAACACAGAAAGAAGCAGTGAAAGGTGCACCTGCCTATGTTTGTATTTTTTAATCTAACAAGGGGTAGAAGTGAGATTTGATTTCTGTGATTTACACCTCCTCGAAGTTCAGCTCACACAGGCTTGTGAGGAGACAGCACCAGTTCTAAATTAGGCTGCAGAGGAGGCAGCAGGCAAATATGTAAGAGTTTATACCATCTAGATGTGTCCTTTTAATGATCTGTTTCCTTTCTGTGTAGGTTCATCACTGTGCTTTCCACTGGAAGCAAATTATCTCTTACAGAAAAGGTAATAAAGTGCTATGTTGGCAGAACTATTTTATTAATTATTATCTCTTCTGATTACCTCTGCTGATTGCCAATTTTGTATCTTCTTGGAGTTCAGCACTTGGGAGATACTGAAGATCAACTTCCATAGATGTCAACGGTGACTGTCAATAGTAGGAGCTGATGCATGGCATCTGATGCACTTCAGAATGTAATAGTTTCTGCATTTATCTTTTTTCTTCTTCAGCACTGTGAGTTGCATTTCCTGCATGTCAGCTGAGCAGCGAGAGTGTCACCAAACTAAATGTGGCTTTTTCTGCTATTTCCCTCTCACCTTCAAACCTTTTGAGTTCAACTGTTCTCTTAAACAGCATTTAAGTTTGCCCTGCAAACACTACATGAATACCATGAATAAAACTTGGATGTGTAAGTTGATCTCTGTGAGACATGAAAGGACCAGCAGAAGGAGTAGCTTTGTGGGCTTACCCAACATATGGTGCCATCAATATAGTTTTACATGGACCATCACATGGAATTAGACAGTATACAGACACATGCTGGGTTTTGTTTGGACTTTTAATTTTGGTACTGTCATTTGTAAATATATATCTATCTGTTAGGGACAGAAGACAGAAAGAAAAGGAAGGAATGTAACAACAATTGCTAATTCAGACCACATGTTATTCTTAGTGACAAACTTACTTCATGTTTTCCCTAGAACTTATTTAACATGGTGGGCTAGAAGTGCAAGCACAATTTCCAAGGAGGTGTAGCACCTGCTCTTTCAATCTTTTTTTTTTTTTTTTTAACAAAGCGTACAAATTTTCATATTTATCCACAAATTTTGTTTATTCCTGCCCTCTGTACCAGCAGAACAGCAAAACCAATACTCACCAGATAGCTCATCAAAGTTGTTTCTAATTACAACTGCAATAATTATCCATTTATCTTTTTTGTTCAGGTGTGCCAAATCCTTTTACACAGGCTCATAATTCAAGGCAGTTAAGCAGGACTGGAGAATAGAGACTGGTATATTCAATCTCCATTTTTATGCAGTTGACAATCTTCCTGTTAAAATTTGAAAATTCCTCCTTCATGAAGCATTGTAGATGTTTTCCCTGTACAATGTTCAAATGCAGGTCCTAGCTAAGCTTTTAGATGTTGCACAGAAGTTCTGTAAGGATCTACTTTTGAAGTGGCAAAAACAGTAGGAAAGGTTCAAACAGCAGCAGAATTAAAATCAAGGCTTACATTTAACCCTTTTTCTTGTTCTTATTATATGTCTACTACAATGTTCTGAACATTTAATTTATGGTCATTTCATGAGTAAAACCTATCAGGACATTTTCTATCCTCAATATTGTTTTTTACTCTTTTGTTTCATAAACAAGTAAACCAATGAAATAGTATTGAGTGAAAAGATATTGCATATGTGTTTCATCTTGCTTTAAAAATGTAACAGAGACACATGCCTAGGATCTTCCCAACTCTCTCATTCTGTGCATAGACCATTTTCCAGGCTTTACTAAAAACTGGATCTATCACAGTAAACACGGTCTACATGTGAAGGAAAAGTGTACTTTGAAGATTCCCTTGTTGCCCCCATAATCTACACCAGTGTCTTTCTCACCCTCCCACTTTTCTTCTGTTGGAAACCAAACAGTGACCCAGGTGGAGTGGAGCATTGTCCTGGTTATAGTGGCCAGGACTAGTTTGTCACTGTGTGAGTGTGGCCAGGGCTGTGTATTCTACACCCTCTGTGTCATTTCTCATGAAGTGCTAACAGTGGATCATTTGCAGCAGCTGCCTGGGACACACCTGACCCCTCAGGCAACAAGCTGGGTGTTTGGGAACTTCTGTGAGATAAGGAAGGTTTCCTGTCTTCACACCCAATGACTCAGGTGTGATAACTCCCCTCTGGGGAGCCATGAGCACCTTCACACCCAGCCTGAGGGGTCATGTCTGCTAACGGGCCATCAGGGTTTCCAAAACATATGCCATGATTCACCTCAGAGTGTAAATCACCCATTGTGGAACTCCCCCCTCTGGGGGAGGTACTGGGCACTTCCACCTGAGCCTAAGCATATATAAACTGGAGGTTTGGGGACAGGGGATCTCTCATCAGAGCCAGAGGAGGACCAGAGCCTCAGCAGGACTGCGACTGCCACTCTCAGCCGGACCGTGACCGTCATCCTCACCAACAGGTTTCTCCTTTCCCTTTACTTTGCACTCAGGAGGGCCAGGTGGTGCTCAGCACAGGGGCTGACAAGCTCCATTCTGTTCGTGCCCAAGGGAGCTGGGTTACACACCTGGTTTTATGGGGGTGAAACGGGCTTTTTCCTCTGTACCCTTGTGATTATTGTGATCTTTTTGTTAAATTGTAATTCTGACTTGTAATCTATTTGTGAGTTGGGTTCATTCCTCCTGCCAATTTATCTTTAAACCAGCACAAGTGTTCAGGTTCTATAACACCACCAAAGCAAAATACAATTTGAGCTTTCAAAGGGCTAAGGAAAGTACCCTTCAATCTCAAAACATAAGTCATAAGCTACAGTTACAAGCCCACCTTTGTGTCTCAGCTGTATTGAGTGGATTGGCTGATACGATGAGATATCAGACATCTTTTCTACACTGGAGAAGAAAAAATGTCTCAATTTTTCCCTCCTCTGACAGAAATTCAAGCATCTAAGCCCTAACCAGCATGACTGGTCTATTTACCAAACCCAGATAAATTCTGCAAGAATAGAAGTAGCACTGTCTCCTGTTCTACCAATGTTTAGGAACGAAAATCAAATAAACATTTGTTAAATTTCTTAACTGAAGCTGCAAATCAATAGTGAAGACAGAGGAACTGTAATAATTAGTTTGTGCCTTTTAATATTAGAAATAAATGCTTTCCACTAAAAAAAAAAAAAATACAGAAAGACTTGAGCACCAAACTCTACCCTTTTAATGAAAATTTATATCCCATAATATGCTATATTATATACATGTCTAACAAGACAATTGAATTATTACTGTAGTCTTGCTTGTTCTCTTTGGTGTTTTTTTTTCCAAGTCTACCTAAATCCTCAATTTTTATTTTTTTTTTTGGTTTGAGAAATAAAAAAGACTTTCTAAAACTGAACTATTTTCAAGACGTGTCAAACATTAAGATGCTGGAAAGTACTTCATAGCAGGGGTTCCAAAGCAAGACACAATGATCCTATGGTCACTTTTGAAAATCTTGGCAATCTAATTTTAAAATTTTAATCTAATTTCCTGTGCTTATTTATAGAATAGAGCAAGCTAAGCCCTTTGTGGAACTGCAGCCATCCTGTGAGTTTATGTTATCAGTTATAAAAACGTACCCTGCCCCAATTTCACAAGTCCTTAATTACTCATCTCCTCCCACAGAAACCATTAGCAAGTGATACATGATATGTATTTCTTAAAACATAACATGAAATGCAAAGCAAAGTGTCAGGCTGTTCAGAAGCTATGCATATTTTGGTGACTCAGAACAATGCACAACAGTATAAGGAGATTAATAAAATTAAGAGTTCATTTTCGTTCCCAGTTCTAATTGGTCTAATTTAAATGCTGGGCTGTCCTAAGGTTAAAAATAAGCTCTTCTAGTTTTAAGCTTTTAAATTGTAGCTTTAATCCTTTGTCTCATTTAAATTTCATGGACTACATTCAATGTAGATAGGTTATAAATATTCATGATTTATTTCTTTCTTTTGTTAAATGTTGCCCATTGCAAACCAAAGAGGTCAGCAAAATGCGATTTGATAACTTTCCAGTGATTATTGAAATATATTTTCCACGTGACCACCAAAAAATGCTGTCTAAATCTTGTTTTCATTTTTCAACTCAATATTTCCTCTCAGAAAATGAATCTGGTAGCAAGTCTTTTTTAAGGAGTTCATCAGATTGTGAGTCATATTGCGTTTGTTGCAAGAAAACAAACACGTTGTGTATATTTAAGGAAGGGAGATATGTGATCTAGGTAATTACAGGCATAGTAATCTTACCTCCGGGAGATTTCAGAACAAATCTGGATCAAAGTATAATTAATCATTTAAATCAGAAGTGAAAAAAATTCTAGGTAGGTTCAGCAAAATCCAGTTGTGGGGTAATTGTACCTTTCTTGGCTAAATTAATAGGTTTTCTAGGCAAAGAAAATGTAGTAGCTAAAATACATCTGGGCATCAGCGTTACTACAACCTCCTGTAGGAAGTTGTTTATTAAGTTTATTAAGCTAGACTAGTGTAAGAATTGAAATATGGGTAAGAAAAGAGTGTAGGTGATACTGTTTGTGGAAACTGTTAACATGAAAATAAAATAGTTACAGTGATACTGAATTAACACGGAAGATGTCCAGACTATCAGACAGAGCATAATGAACAACTGAACACTGAAGTGTAAGAGCTGGGATGACATACAACAGTAGGAAGTGTGAGGTTTAGGACAAATAACAAGACTTTGGTGTTTGCAGAATGGAAATAATAGAGGGAGAAGATAAACCTTTGTACTATTAATCAGTCACATAAAATATGTGAACAAGCAATGTGAAGAGGCTATCAAAATGACAAATATGAAGTTGCGACAAGTATTTGCAGTAGAGAAAGGAAAGTAATATTTCTATTGTAGAAGACATTGGTGAGATCTCACCTCAAGTACTGTTTAAAGTTTCTGCCATGTGTTACCAGAAAGATGTATGGAAATGAAAAGAAGCATAAAGAAGTGGCCCTGAAATATCTGCCTACAGAAAAGAGTGTGTTAAACTGTACCTATTACATACAGAAAAGCTCACTTTCCTCAGCTCATGTGATGACCTTAGGGTCTTTAACTGTTTTAGAGAAGTACTTTGAGCTGATACAGTCAGCCTCTGACAGAAGTATGTTATTTTAGAAAACCTTGACTAAGAAAAAGAATGTAGAATGTGTAGGCAAAAGAAGTGTTCCTCACAAAAGTGGTCTTTAGACTGGAAGGCTAATCTTTCTTTTCCCTGCAATCTTGCAAGTCTGTGAAAAAAGTTTATCCAAGGAATGATTGAGAATGCATAAAGTTAAGCTACTACTCCAAACTAGCTGAACTTGGAGTTGATATTTCTGTGTAGTGTTTTTTTCTTTTGCAGTATTCAGGCATGTATGTTTAATGTAAATGACTAGGAGAACTTTGGAGAACTGAAAATTATGGTTCTTGGTGGAAGTTTCTGGTATATTTTACTGTCTAGCTACTTGGGGAATGCAGGCACCAGACATAGACACAGCCAGCTTTTTTTTCAGAAGATGAAGTGTGTCAAATTGTTTTATCAGGACACTCATTTATAGTAAACCCATGACCTGATTCATGGATGGACTGTATGAAATGTGAACTGTTGGAACCTGGGGAATGGAATTTCTCCCAGAAGAAGAGGGAAGATGAGCTGGTCTACCACTGTAACCTACATCAAAGTGGAAAATGGGAAGCTGCACTTGTAGAAGTAAGGGCCATATACACTCAGATCAACCGCATCAATTTATATTCCCCCCTTCTAAAGAACAAGGGGTATATCCAAGTGAAACTCTACTATCATTTTAAATTAGATAGAAAATAACATGAAGTTTATTATAGATTTTTCTGTGCAATTAATTGGATAAAATAGTATATTATTGCCTAGAAAATTTTTATTTCTTCAACCAAACTGTCATTCTTTCTTCTACAGTGTTTTAGGAAATAATTGGTGTTGTAGCCTTCATCAGTAGAATTTCAGTTTAACAAAATCTACTGAGTTAACTGTTCCAGGAAAAAACTGAGATCACTAGCTTGAAGTATTTTATTTTACAGCATGTTTTTATCAGGATATATATCAAAAACAAATAATCCTCAGGCTGAAACTTTTTTATACTCTGGAGCTTTTTCTCCCAGGAATCCATGAGAGATTTGCCTTGATAGCTCCTATTAACACAAGTGGGAGTTGCAAGCCAATCCCCTATGCATTATTTGAAGAACTTATCTCAAAGCATTGCCCAAAGCAAATTTTTATGATAGCTTAGCACCCTTGGGAACATGGATTTATAATGGTAACAACTGAAAAAGACCCTAATCTATAGTTTAGTGATGGGAATAAGAGTACTGTGATAAGTTTTCAGTTATTATGCTGCTGAACTTGAACTCCAAATTGTTTCCTTCTTGAAGAAATATTTGAAGTAGTTTTATTGAAATAACTATTGTAATGCTTTAAAGTTTCTAAAGTATTTTAATATTGTCGCAGATTTCAACTTTTTTCCATTCCTCAAACAGCAAAATATTTAACAACATGCATTATTAACAGAAACTATATAAAACCCTTGGAAAGTACCATGCAAAGCAACAAACACTTCTATGTATAACGTTAAAATAATGTTTTCCTAATAGCTATACACTTAATCTATTATTGGTAATTTTTTCTGTGACAACAGATCTAACTTGTTCTTTTGATAATCATCTCTCTTTTAAAAACTTCCAAAAGGAAATAAGAAAAAGACTTAAGCTAAATGTCATGAGTAATGCTCTGCAAATTATCTTGTCAATACTACAGTCCAACATTTAAAATCCAAGGCTGATAGCAGCATATAAAATTAGAACTCTGATTAAGTTCAGTATTTTTTAAAATCTTCAACCATGATAAATACTTGCTGGTTTTTAATTTTAGAATTTTTGCTGGGTTTGAAAACATACTAATGAAAACAAAGCAAGTTTCAAAAGTTAATGAAAAGAGTAGGTTTTTCATGGCTGTATTTTTGGATCTTATGAAGACAAGAAAAAACCTTCTTAAAGTACATAATGGTGAAGTATTTTGTTTTCCATATGAAGTAAGAATTTTTATTTATAAAGACAGGTTTTGAAGAACCTTGAAAAAAATGGCCAAATTTTTATCTGGTCTAATTCTCTTTGATCCCACGTACAATAACATCATTAGTAGCTTAAGTAATACACTTTCACTAAAATGATTCCTCTCACTCAAAGTCAAAGAATCACAAAGTGGCTGAGGATGGAAGGAAGCCTCTGCAAGTCATCTGGTCCAATCACCCTGCTGAAGCAGGGCCTCCTAAAGCTGGTTTCCCAGGACTACATCCAGCTGCTTCTGAATATCACATCCCTTGACCTGCCAACAACACTCCTGCTAATGCAGCCCAGGATACCACTAGCTTTCTTTGTTGCTGTGGCGTATTACAGCTCACAGAGGAGTCTCGGGTCCTTTTCTGCAAAGCTGCTTTCCAGATAGTTGACACCCAGCAGATACCAAGTCATGGGGTTGTCACTCCCCAGGGTTTTATGCTTCTGACATATCAACGGCTCCTCACTGTTTTGTGTCATCATAAACTTGCCCCATCATCCAAATCATTCCATGTTAATGACAATGTTCTGAGTTATCTTCTTTCGTTGTCTCTAAGCATCTTTCCCTCTTTCTTTCCATCCTTTACCAGATCTTTTGTGCTCTCAACAACAGGAGCTGTTGTTCTGAGCTCCAGACAATTCAGGCATTCTGGCTGGTATGAATATTCAGAAATCAAAGTGAACTCTAAACTGTGTAAGGAGCAAGAGAAAATCTTAAGTGAGGAGGAATGTCAATCTAGGTCATACTGCAGTGGCAGAAAAAGGTTTAATGGAAAGCCTAAGTTAGCAGCCAGTTCATTAACTGCTGTTGGCTCATATATATTCACACATAATACTCCAAACTGCAATATCCTTGTTGATGTCTCTATGTAACGTGTAGAAAACAGAGGAGACATTTCATCATCAGGTATTGGGGGCTTAAGAACTAAAAGTTTCAGTTAGAACTGTGCTTCCATGTATTAATGAATTTTGTACACCAACTCAGCTGGAAGCTAAGTTATAACTTTGAAGTTATAACTGTCTGAACAAGTCCTGGTAGAACATAGGCTTAATACAAAAAGAATTATGAAACTGTGTACTCTCCTCATAAGAATATATTGGAATGAATCCAAGATCTATCAAATTTGCTGCATTTACTGTACAGTTAGAGCAATGATGAATTTGTATTGTTTTTCTGGAATCAAGTTTTAACTGGATATCAGGAAAGATAAGATCATGCAAGTAGAAACTAATTTGGTCCACTATTTTGAAATGTAAATATTTTAAGAATTGAATGTCTAAAAATATCTGGAATTATTAGACTACATGAATGTACTGTTCAGTTAAATTCTACTTGTGGGAATATTGGTACAGCTAATACACTGTTTTCTGTCAATCCTTGTTCTTAAATGGTTTTAACCTGTCTTACTTACCTGTGCAAGAAGGTTGTATTTTGAACAATTGTAAAACCCAAGTAGTTAGTTTGGTTTTGTTTCAATAAATTACTCCCTGACTTCTTTGTCAAACTACTAGCTCTTGATGTGTGAGCTCTATGTTCTCTAATATCTGCATAATATGCCGCTTCTTCATTCTAAACACAGATATCTGTCTATCAAAATTACCTTCCCTACTTTATATACTATTAACTTGCAAAGCTTAATCTTTCTAGCAAGAACCTAACAAATTTCAGGGCTTTTCTTTAATGATAACCACACTTTTTTTTTTTTTTCCCTCTCCTTCTAACAGTGAGATGAATGATCCGAAATGTTTTGTCTGAATGAAGATGACCAGTCTCTTTATCTGTGAGTTCTTGCACCCATAAAAAATGTGCTACATACATTCTTTTTTGCTGTTTTGTATTTGTCTGAAATGCATTATAGCAGTTTAATTTTTCTTGGTATCTACATTAAAGCCGTATACCACATAAATAGAAAGATCCCACTGACCCTGAATATATTTGCAACACTATTTCATATTATGGATGTATTCAGATTTCATTTACACTGGCCTCCACCTAGGGAAGCTGCTCACGAAGGGAATAAATTGAGAAAGAAACACAGATCATTGTAATGAAAATCAATGTTAATATATATCCCATACTTTCTGGGAATAGAAAGCAAACAGGTTGCTGTCCATTTTGAATAGCTGCATAAAAATTTTTTACACAAAATAATCTGTCATGAGCTTTCTGTATTTAGAATAAATATTTCTGAATTGTTTTAAACATAGTTCCATTATTTCTTGTACAAGTAGAATTCCAGCTTATTTATTAAAACCTGAGGGGCCATCACGTGATAGGTTGTAATCAATAAAACTTGTGCCAACTGATGTTATTCTTTATGTCAAGTCATATTTCTACAGTTCTGTCTCTAAGATGTTACAAAGCACTAGCTTGTTTGTGGTGTTCTTTTCTACCTTCTTAGCAATGACTCAAGAATTGTTTCTCATAACTATAGCAACAGGAAAAGAACCCAAATCATATTGCATTCATTTCTAACAAAAGACAAAAACACATGAACAAAAGCAATAGAAAATTCTGTTCTAATGCACTGTTACTGCATTGCCTCCGATGTGTTACGCAAACTAAATAAATTACCTTCTGGTAAGAAACTTGCATGATCACTCAGTCATATCAGCATGTTGCCAAACTTGACTTCTCTAAGCAAACAAACCAACCAACCAACCAATCAACCCACAAATTATATTTGACATTGTCAGATTATCTGAAACACTACAGCATTCATCCAGATTAACTTGGTGTATATGTTTTAAGGAATAACCT
This sequence comes from Scytalopus superciliaris, assembly GCA_013400415.1. NCBI lineage: Eukaryota > Metazoa > Chordata > Aves > Passeriformes > Rhinocryptidae > Scytalopus > Scytalopus superciliaris. The sequence goes on from VXBX01005192.1 coordinate 147,409, forward strand.
AGATCTTACATGTAAGACTTTTCTGCATTGAGGAAGCTAGGGGAGAGAGGGCTCTTTGGAAGGTGAAAGATACAAGAATAAAATCATGTGGTAAGTTTTATGGTAGAGATTCACAAAGGAATGATGAGGCCAAGGTACGTACTGTCCCTAATATGCACTACTACCTGTTCCATGACTCTTCAGGGATCAGCTGTTTAAAGCTGGTTTTGTTAATTTAATATGCATTTACATATATCCAGAGATCGGAAAGAATTTCTGTTGCCATTTGGTTTTTGACAACTGGTCTGCTATTTAGTTCTCATACATTCCTTCATTAATGTCTTGGACATCGCAGGAAAAGAAGACAAGACACCAGGAATGTGGTTTAAGTAGGCCATGACTTCATAAATAACACATCTGGGAACCATCTGGCAATGACTCGTCCAGTGCAGGTCATACTTCCTTTGTAATCCATACCATGTGGTGGCAAACTGCCATCAGCCCTCCACCCTGCTAACATGGCCTTAGCATCACTCCTGAGATCCATGGCCCCCTTTCCCCTGAGGAGGACTGAAAATAGAAAAAAGGGGCTGTGTCTCAACTCTCATGTATCCCCAGCCTTCTTTGCAGTCCTCTGTTCCCTCCTCACTTCTGTTTAGAGTTTATTGTAAATCAAATCTTTAGTTAATAATTACCTTCACTGGAAATTTGCTGCAGTGAGGCAATAACTTTTCTACCCCAGCCAAATTCTCACATTGTCAATAATTGTTTCCATTAGAGCAGCTAGTATCATATTCCTTTTCAAGTCAGAAATTTGAATAGAACATAGAATTCTATTGAGAGCACACTTCAGATGAAGAGTTACCTGATTTTTCTCCTCAGTTAATTTATAAATCAACCAGGGTCCTCCTGTGATCACCTAAACTTTCTGGTGTGGTGTCCTGAAATCATGTCATTTTGCTGTAATATGATCTGGTTGTACTTACGACCTCTTGTCCTAATCTCAATTCTGCCATTACTTTTCCCTCTGTTTGTTTTATCATGATTTATCTTGATCAATTCATATGGCCTCTCCCTCATCCCAAATGAATCAGAGTTATCTTCTGACCCCCTCTATGCCTCTTCAGCTGGCCTAACTCTTACCTGAAAGGTAACTGATGAACTTCCAGAAAAATTAGATTCCTTATGCAAGCCAAATGCACACTATTAGCCAGACAAGTCTGACATATTCTGAAAAATAGGCTGAACAGGGACATTACTGAAACTGTCCCCTCCGTACTCATGTGTCAACTCAGATATTACATCAGTCACAACCACAGACTTCTGTTTTCCTATTGGCCATGTTTGCTTCAGACACCATAATATCCATTTGGAATGAAGAAGAACCCAGTTTATGATGATAATGGCTATAGAATGTGTTGTTTGAAATTATTCTTTATTAATTAATTGCCTTCAATGGGAAGCAATGGTAGCATGGCATCGTTGGCCTCCATTCTTGTAACATGTGAATAGTTTGATTGAAAAGCTCTCACATTATTATAACACTGGAATTTATTTCATCATCTTTATTTTTAAGACAGTATTCTCAGAAGCAGAGGAATTATAAGATGTAAAGGCAGCTTTCCTCCATTTTTGAAAATGCCTGAATTGTAGATGTCTAAGTCAAGAATCTACCTGAATGTATTTGGCCAATTCTTCAGAAACTCTGCAACTATCCTACACTCAGACCTACTTAAATCTTATATAGAGTTTCTCTTAAGCTGATATACTCCTAAAATAATGATGATCAATACTGTTGCAAAAGGAAATAATGACAGATTGCCTTGTATTCCTAACAAATAAAGATGAAAAATGGATTTTGTAACATTTTAGGACAGATTTCTCTGCTTTGGAAAAAATGAATAAAATTATTCATGCTTACACACTTCTAGATGTTTTGCATGTTGGCAAAATTTCAACCAGAAATCAAGCTTTGAGAATAAATAAGTTCCTAGCTGGTGATTCTGCCAACCTCTAGCTCCTTCCCTCTGACTGATTTGAAAAACACTTATATGATTTTTCACTATTCCTAAAAATCAAATTACTACCAGTTACGTAAATGTGAAACTTTTCTTGCCCCACAATATATAAAGGTATGTGAAATGGCTCTTATGGTTGATTATAGACCTACTCTCCCATTTATGGTTTGGAAAAAAAAAAAATCAGGACCTCTCCCAAACCAAATACCCTGTTTTTCTTGTTTTGTCCTTAAGAAGAAAATGAATCTGGTCATTACTGAAAACACAGCTGGTGGGAAAGTATCAATTTCAAAGGACTTCCCAAAATAGTAAAGGTATTATATCTGTAGTTAATCTTTTTTAATACTGTAGTCATCTTTATGATCTTAACAATACTAACAGCTTTAGTGAGCATTTAATCTAGTTTCCAGCTGAACTAACTAATGCAGCACTGAATGAGAAGGGCAATTCACTACTTTTCATTTGTTGACAATATCCCAAACTCACTGGCGAGAACAACACAAAGGCAGCAAACATTTGTCCTCTTATGAACTCTTACACTGAAGAGAAGTTCACTATGGTGGTTGCTTTCATAAAACCTTCAGCTTTAGCCAGTCCACATATACTGATCCATATTCATACTATAGTGTACTTTTATAATCAGTATATATCTTGGTTTGATCTGCTGAAACAACCTGGACTTTTCAATAAAAGCTGGATTTAGACACAAAACTGCTTAATAACATTCTAGCTCATCAGTGCATGATGCACAATGCAGAAAAAAACCCAGTGAATTAGACTCCAGGCCCCTGGGTAGTGATGGGAGACATCATTTCAGGCTCTCAAACTTAGTCTGCAGGTTAAATGTTGCTGCTAATCCTTTGGACACACAAAAGCAGTTAAGTATGCTCCTTGCCTTCTTACAGCTGCTTCTTCTTCTAGGACTAGTCAGGTACTGAGCGAGAGATCTCTAGAAATATAGCTGCTTGTGTATATATATATAAGTAGAATGTCTTCAAGAAAAACCACTCTGTGTATGAACAGGATCCAAGAAGCCAAATCCTCTGCTTCCAGTCACCTCCTCCTGTCTTATGTATGCTTGAGAAGCTGAGGCTCCAAAGAGAAGGTGGGTTGAAGAGAGATGATATATACAAATTGAAGCTTCTGTTGGCCCAGACTGCTTCCTGAGCCTCTGAAGATGTGTAATGGATTCTCTAGATGGACAGTACAGAAGACACCTCTTACAATGTAAACTTAAACAAAAAAAAAAATCTATCACTTTGATTTAGAAGCTTTCTCTTGTTCCTAGAGCTTCATATAATCATATCATTCCCTAATTGCTACTGAGAGAATGTGCTTTGAGTTGCAAACTGATGAGAAGAGCAATAATTAAGAGGGTATACCAAGTACATCTGCCTTAAGCAAAAGTCATTTGCAATGCTGAATTAATGTATTCTTTGTCTATCAGTGATATTTGGTGCCACATTTGCTTCTGTTATTGTTTTGGGCATATTTATTCTGACTTACTCTGTCTCCCCTGAGTGTGTTATTTCCCCAATCTCACTTTCTTTTTTTCCTCAATAAATGCAAAAATAAATATGCCAGAAGAATGCCTCTCTGTGATACCCTACACAAAATCAAAAGCATTTTTTTAATTCATATTTACCAGTAACTCATAAAACACAAACATATCTTTTGATAGAACCAACTCTTCTCTGAGATGTAAATTATTTTTTAATTAATTTTATTTAAGTAGCATTATTTTCCTCCTAATTTTATCTATTTCAAGCTTCCTTTCCACTATTGTTGCAATAAGCTTTCTCATGATTCCAACAGATGCAACTACTACAAGATCAATTTAATTTTTTTGAGGACACTATTTTAGGTATTACTTTGTTTAAATGTCTCCTGAAGATCTTTCCACTCACAGATTGGCAAAGGATACATCTGCAACAGGATTTAGATTGAACTGCAGACTATTACAACATTTTCAGTATCCTACCATCGTGCAATTTCCCAGTGCAAGGCATGAGGTGAGTTTGGTTCTTAGCAGTTGACTCAAAGCAGCCAAAAGTGAGTGAAGAGCCCTCCACTTTAAGCTAGGAATATACACAGATAGCCTACACCATGTCTCTCACAGGGACTTAACTGAGTGTGGATTTAGACTGCAATAAAGTGCTTCCTTCTATTCTGGAGTCACATCTGGAAACCCTTTCCTGAAAGAGGCACCTATACCAAGACAATCATTTCCTGAAAAATAAAATCTGTAGGGAGTTTTTGGTTCCATTAAACCCAGCTGCCTAGTGGTTAAAGCATACCTGACTACTTTAACTACTTGAAAGGATGTAGGTGATCTATGTTTAACTGTCTTTCCATGTCCCAGTCAGACCATAGTCCTCCCTGTTGGGATAGCACACTAGCCACGAGAGTGTAGTACATTTTAGGGGAAAAAAATCTTAGTTGCTTTTAAAGCCTTTTTGTATAAACTACTTACATATTCACTTGGAGCAAAGAGTAGGAGCTGGATTTCCCTAGTGAGTGATTTAAACACCAGGCATTCTAACTCCCTCTCTGGCCTAATGAATATTTCATATTTTATTCTGTGGAACAACATATTATGCAATCATTCAATTAAGCACTGTCTCATAATGCATATGCACAAGGTGTTATTCATGAATAACACCACTGAAGCTGAGAGGCTTGTTTTGTAAAATAAAAAATGCTGTTCTTCATTATTAAGCACTACATCTTGATCGTTCTGCTGTTGAAAGCAGAGCTCACGTTTGGAAACAGTGTATCAACCAGCCATTATTGAAAATATCACTAACTGCCAGTTAATTTCCTAACCAGAATGTAGAGGTTTGGAGAAAAAGGATCGTGGTCTTTCTTCATCACCTAAAACACCTTCACCTATTTTAAGGATACAGTCAGCTTCAAGGAGAGGGAAGACAAGAACTGTAGGCCAGATAGCAAAAATACTAATGATTTGGGTATCGAAACAGGTATCTTGTAAATGGATGAGGTAGCAATTACAAAAGACAGAAATGAGTGAGGAAAAGGAGAACAAAGAACTAAAATTTCAGGGCTGAGAGACCCAGGTCTTACAAATACCCTTTTATTATACTTTTTCCCGAACTGAATAAAGAGAATGAAGAAGTTGATGCCATTGCCTCATACTCGGGAAAAATGCCAAAGTAAAGTAAAGAGGAGAGGAAGATCTCAAGAAGATAGCTTATCTGGCAAAACTGTTTGCTGTTTTTAAGGAACTTAGCTTGCTCTGCTTTCAAAGACCACAGGTGAAGACTGGGGAGGCCTATGAAGAGGAGACTGCTTGAACTTTTGGCTTAACAAGTGTCAGAAACAGAAAATGCTGAGACTCTGAATGAAATCACCATACTAGAAAACTTTAACTTTTGCATAATGCCTGTACAATATTTCTTAAAACACATTAAGTGTAATCTGCAAAAACCTAACTATTTTTTAACAGTACTCTGACACGGATTGAAAAGTACTGGAATCTGTCACAGATGAGTGTGCTAGAATGGCTACAGGCAGCTGGAGGTACCTGCTGAACCTCATAAACACCCCCATTGCTCATGGAGCTTCCTCTAGGCCACAAACCTCACTGAACATAAATGTTATGTGGGTGGGTAGTAAACTGTTGTGAGTCTGCCAAATGACAGTGGAGAAAAATGTCAGGTTTGCGTTGTGCTAAGAAGTCACACTAGAGTTTGATTTGTAGTTAAAGGAGAGACAAGGGGAGAGAAAACAGTGATGGGGACAGTAAGTGGAATCAATCTGTCCTTTAGCTCCTTAGGTAAGGTAACATAAGGTCATGCACAAATATCTGTTGCTAGTGACAGGGCTATTAAAGGACCTGACCCTCCATTACAGGAGCTCTTATGCTTCAGGAGGGGGTTTGTGTGTACAGGACCCTTAGGAAGAGCTATGTTTATGGGTTTTCCGTAACTCTTTTGTTTAGGAGGTAATTAAGTCTTTAAATTTTCAAATAAAGACATATTTTTGTATTCAATTTTGACCTTGTAGAAAATAGAAAAATTGTGGCAGTGACATCAGTCAATTGCAATCATGAGTGTTTGTCATTCTGTACCACCATGAAGAAATGAGAAAACAGGGTAGACAAATGTTTATAAGCTCAGCTTGCACAAAGATACAAAACTATCATTTTAAAGTCAGTTTTCTCTATAATTTAGTTGTATTGTATTACTAAATGCTGGCATGAAATCAAGATCCCTGCTTTTTACATTTTCATTCCCATACTACCCACTTTAAGTACACTAATTTGTTTTTTCAAGTTTTAAAGTATTCTAACCTTTTGTTGTCCTGTTTCAAAAATAGCCTGCTATAAAAAGTTCATATTGATCCTCTGCATTAATCCTTGATGAGAACTCCTGTATTGAGCTAATTTGGCCAAATTTCCTTTCCAAATTAAGTTACTCAAGGTCAAAACTACTACTGTTCAAGCCATTCTTTTCAAGCATGATGTATAAAACTAAACTTTCGGCTTGGACTAGAAGTACTATTATTCCACAAGTTCCCAAGTCTTTGTGCATTTCAGTTTTTACAAAAGTTATGCACTTGTGCAATAGAGAACTAACTCTCCCACAATTCTATAATTAGAACTAAAACCCCCATGACTTTATTACATCAGTCAGCATTTCCTCAAAGTTTCAGAGAACACATTATCTTTTGAGGTAGTATTGCAGCCTACAAATGACAAACTTGAAAAATTGCTGATATTGTCAGTGATCATATTGAATCCATAAACACATTTCAGATTGTATTCAAGAGCATAACAAATTTTTCTGTACACTTAGAAAGGAATGCTGTTTATGGGCTTCAATTAGAGTATTTCAGAAAGTGATCAAAACTGAAAAATCCACACAGTGTCTTGAATAATTTAATGAATTTTTATAGCCATAATTGTAAGCACTTCATGCAGGTGAGATTTAGTGCTAAGTTTATCAAGCCAAAGGAAAGCTTTTCCTCAGTGCATTGATTAGGATCTTTCTCTCTAATCAGTCAGTAGTCAAGCCTCACATTATTCTGCACTGCATTTTTGGGAAGCTAAATGATGCTTCCTAAAGGAGATGCTATTCACTTTTAATGTGCCAAGTCTGTGGACACCTGAGCAAGGCTGAAAAAAACCACAAGGTAACTGAGTAACAAGTAGTTTGGCATTGAAATTGTATTTAGGGGCCTAATCTAAGAGTGTGATTTTATAATAATTAGCCTTTTAAGTTAATTTAGGGTCCTTAAAATTCACACAGACTGTGGGGCCTCTGTTTCATAATTATATTCATAATAGTATTCTGGTTGTAAGAATAAACAAAACCAGAATCAGATGTTCAGGAAGAGTGAAGATTATAATCTCCTTTCAGCACATGTATTTAAGAGCATCAATGTTCACTCTTTTTTCCCCCGAAAAATGAGTTAATTTGCAATTAATAATTTACTACTAGCCTTACTGTGTGTTTAATTCTAAATATTTTATACCATCCTTTTAATGGAAATTTTTTTCTTGAGCTTATTTTAATGTGATTTTGTGCTATACAATGAGAATGACAAATCATTAGTTTTGGCTTTTTCTTTGTTCCCCTTTTCAGTAAAACTCTGGTTTTTATTAAAGTGTTGAATCACACTAGAACCAAAACTTTTTCTGCTAATTTTCAGGGGGGAAAAAAGAATCCTAGCCAGTATTTTAAATAAATTTAATTTCCAAGTATCTTAGAAATACTCTGACTTTTTAATCCTTCTTCCTTTGCTAGACTAGGGGAAAAAATCCCTCTTCTCCTTGTATCTTATGCTGTCACCACCACTACTTGAGGTTAACATATTGTCTGTCTACTTTTAATAGAAACATTCCTCATGTATTCTAACAAATCGCATATATCTGAATTCTACACACAAAGCTGTAATTCCATCGAGAGTTTGTAGTGACATTGATAAATGATGTCACTAGAACCCTTTGCTTGAATTACAATCTTAATTATGTACACCTGGGTTCTTATTATTTCTTATATTATTTCTGTCATAGCACTATCTTGTCCTATTCTTACTCTGATGCTAATTTGTTTTATCAGTAGCTGAGGCACTGCAGCTTAGCAAAGCCTGTCCATGGTGTTTAAATGACTATAAATTTCTTCCTTGTTAGTGCTGTTTTAAAAACAGAATTCAGCTGTAAACAACAAAGTCAATGAAGATGATGCAGATTTTATGCAGGTTTTTTGGGACTGTTTTTGTTTTTCACAGAGTTTTTTTTACTTAGGACTATCCAGCATTTCTAACTGCTTCTATTTGCTTCATATCTCTTGAGAAAAGAAGAGCAAAAATGTTTGGTTCCTCAGTTATTTTGGGGGGAGAGGAATTCCCGTATGGCCGAAGGTGGGAAGCACTGTGTATGGTAAGCCTGAGAATTGGAAATACAAGTTTCTTCTAGTTCTCATTCTCTTGGTATTTTTTTCTATATTCACCTTGTGAACCTAACCAGTATTACTTTTGTCACAGAAAATATAGAAGAGTCTGCTTTGAGTGCATGTGTGGCCAATGGAATCCCTTTTAAAAATGAGGCTGTGGCTTGCTTTGCTCTGGAAGCCCATTGAAGAGACAAACTTACAACAAAGCTGATTAAAAGCTCACAAATCCACTTTATCCTCCTAACTTTTAAAAAATATGAAGAAAGCTTAGACTTTTAGGATGTAACTTGCCTCTGTTCATTGTATTTATTTAACTTGAAGAATATAAGTCCTATCTTGTACAACACTCACAGTTACACACTTGCATAACGTTCAGAGCTAAATGCTAGCACATTATTTTTGAATTTATTCTTTAGCCAGGCAAATGTACTCAAGAGTTGGGTCAGACTTGAAAAGGGAATTAGAGGATTTTGGTGCTTACAGCCATTTATTCCTCCCCTTTTCCCCCCTCCCCCCAGACCCCACCCAAGCTTTCTCTTATCTCTAGCTGTCAACAAAATCTGAATTGCATCCTCTAGAAAAATGTACATTTCTGCTTCCTTCGTGGTCAGATTGTTTAGGACTGAGTATTAACACTTACCTTCCTACCCATCACTAGTGTTCACAAATTCGTTTCTCTTTTTGCAACAGCAATCCTCAAAACATAATAAAAAGAGACACCAATAGACACCAAAATGCTCTGAATTTGGAACAATTGTTTACTGGAATATCAGGAGAAAAACAGAAATAAGAAGAAGCATGGATAAAAATCTGGGCAACCCTATCATAAATATAATTCTTGTACCAAAATTGTTTTAAACAAATATTTACTTATTGCTTAGTTTAGTCAGCATTACTAGTACACTTATGGCAGTTATTTACTTATATATGAACAATCACATGTGCTCAACCATACCCTACAGAAACAATTCCTTCTTGTCTCAACTCTCTGCCACTGAAAATTTTTACTTATATTTTTTCTTGACAATTGTTACATTCATCTTTAAAGTCTCAGTTCTTTCTCATGAGATACATAGGCCCAAATGAGAACTTTTCCCACACTGTTGCTTAAGCATTAGGTCTGGTCTGATGGCTCTTCCTGTCCCAGATGTATATGACAAGCTCCTTCAGAAAACATTCAGTCTTTCATTCAGTTCCCTGAAGAGACTGTAATTTTTACTGTTCCACAGCTTCTAAAATGCTAATTAGACTCTTGTCAACTCTAGAGTTGTAATCCTGAACTTTGTATGTTTCTCAGTAAATCCAGCCTGTATCACTAACCATGACCTTCTGGAAACTGCACAAACCATCACAACAATGAATACTGAAAATTCTAGGAAGGTGGCTCAAAAGCCAGCACTGTTGGGTGAGAGAAAATCTAAGCATGCCTTTACTTTGCTAATCCTTTAAATACCTGGATCAGTTTTCAGTAAACCTTTTCACACTTTGCAGGGATCTGATTTTCAGGTCTTGGGATCCAAAGCTCACTTCAGCTTCAGCAAAGGTTTGAATTGCATGTTAGTTGTTTAAAATATACCATAATGTACTAGTCTCCCATTCTGGTACACTTTACATTTTTGAGAGTGTATATCAGGCTTTTTTTTTTCCACAGCAGAGGATCCAAAGAGGTCTTTTTCACTCCTTTGTTGATATATACGTGCAGACACATGATAATTTGTGTAGGTGCTCTTAGTGAGTGGCCTTTTTTCTGTCATTCCAAAGTCTGAGACACGCAAGTTATTGCCTAAAACTTGGAGTCCACTCTGAAAAAAAAGTCAAATGAAAAACAAGATGAAGCACAGATACTGTTATAAACTGCTGGAGAGATTTGAAAAATGTAAGCTCTTTCTGATTTCCTAGTTTTACTTTGATGTTTCTGTGATCACCAGTAAAAAAAGTGAAAAACTAGGGGAATAAATATTGCTGGAAACATACATGGCCTACTAGGCAGAGCTTAACCCAGAAAGATTTCCTTAAAAAGCAGTGAGACGATAAACCTAAGTTAAATAGTGAGAGTCCAGACACTTACAGCTCCATTGAATCAAGTTTTACAGGATTCCAGTACTGACATACATTTCCACACTTGGCAAAAAACCATGTACAAAACTGACTCATACTAGAGGGAAGATGCAAGGGAACAGATTCCTGTGGTGAAGATCCAATTCTGTAATTTTTCTATGAATTTTTGTTTGTGAAGATGAAAGAAGTTCTGATGTAACTAGAGAACCTCCTTTTAATTTTAAAATGCATTCTGTTATTGGCTTAAGAGTAGTTCATATAGAATAGGTATGGTCTAGAACAGAAACAAATGAAACCATCCTAGTACTGTTTATTTCACTTGTTTAAATGAAAGATAAATCTCAAACTGGTTTTTTATTTTTCTCAAAAACTGTGAGTTAGGACCAACAAACTATTCAGCTTGCTGCTTTAAGTCAGCATGTGAACTTTTCTTACTTGCCTTCTCTGTTTATTATGAGACATTAATTTACTGATTTTTCTTCTTTCCAGCTCAGTTGGAAGCCTATTTATAACTGGGATCCAAATGAAGGGGTAGAACTAACCAATACTTCACTGAGCATTCCTAAGAACACTTTACTTGAAAAGAGCTTTGCTTTTTCCCTGTATTTCTTCTTTTCCTGTCCTTTGTTTCCTTCCTCCAAAATGCACTTCACCTGTCTCTTCATGCTGGAATGAACTCTTTCTCACACAATAGATTTATTTTTCCTCCAAAGTCAAATGAGATCCTAATTAGATAAGGGTCCCTTTAGTGTTCCAGTACTACAAAACATTATTAATAACATCAACAGCTGAAAGAGAGCAATGATCCTGCAATCAAGCACTTATGACCTGTTCTTGGACATGAGGTGTACATGAATGCACTTTGGGTTAGATTCCAAGGTCAGTTACCCAACTACAAATTACATTTAACTCCTCTGAATTTAAGAGTTTTAATTTGTCCATGCCCTTTTTAGTGGGGCTGGAACTAGATGATCTTTAAGGTCCCTTCCAACCTAACCCATTCTATGATTCTAGGAATGCTAATACAGATGAGTACTTGATCATATTTTTTACACTTTGTCTCAAATAGTTTCCTTCAAAACTTTCCCATGCTGACCATTGAGTCTTTTGGGGTCATGGAATGCAATCTCAAAAGCTAATATTTAAAATTATTTTTTTAGTAAGTCCTATACAGTTATTAAAAAAAAAAATTAAAAAAATCAAGAACAAAACTCTGTATCGGTTAGCATCTTGGAAGACAGATTTTCCAATCTTTCTTTGCGATTCTAAAATTAAACAATATATATACAGAATACGTTGGTCAGTGGCCCTTGCTCTGAACATATCTGGGATACCAGCTTGCTCAGGCATCAGTCAGAGCTGAGCCATGCTCAGTCATACTGGGTGGCTCCTGCCTCCACACTTCACAGTAGGAAGAAAATTATTTCAATCCTTCTTGGTGCACTCAAGATGAAGGAATGGGAAATGTCTTGAAAGCAAATTTCTCACAAAAAGGGAGAGGACACGGATTTGGAAAGTCATTTAACTCATTTCTTCACTTCCCAGAAGTTGTGTGTTTGCCATTTTCTCCAATTACTGTGCAGAACAAACTTCTTTCCTCCACATTCCGCCTCCTCACTATGATTTTCCTTCCCTTGTGAGGCCCAAAACCAGAGACCCGATAATTAATCTTCTTTTCCAAAGTGTTTAGGTCCATGAGATCTGGCTTTAATTACCATCCATGAGAAGAACTAATTACCCAGGCCTAACAAAGACAGGACGGCGGAAAGGGGGTGATGTTGTGAGGATCTGACAGTGCACATTTTGGCATATTAGATATTCCCATCGCTACTTCTCTGTCACTTGAAAAAAAGATAAAAAGACAAGTATGCAGAAGTTACTCCAAGTTTATAAATGACTCCAAAGATACCTCTGTGGGAATGAAATTTTGCCTCGTGGGAGTACTTACAGAGTGCAGAGCAAATAGATAGCACTTCAACAGTGAATGCATAATCATAATGAGATGACCAGTGACTCAAAGCTGAGCTATGCAAGCCTAAAATAAGCATTACCAATGTGGGAGCCTATAATTCACAATCAAGGGACAAAATGTTTCACTGCTTTAAATGTAAAAAAACTACTTATCCTTCTGTCAGCTGAAGTTGGATGGCCACATCACTTCTGAAAAGTTCTCATTTTCTCTGGATTTGAGTTAGTTCAAAATACATTTAATATCTCCAAAATACACCCTTTTGCTTTAATAATATTCTTCTTTCGCGTGAAAGTTGAACTGGAACACTGACTTACAAATAAGCACTCTCTACTGAATGGAGCTACAGCTTGTTGAAGTTAAAGCACTTCCGTATTCCAGTCCATAGAACACGTTGTTTCTCTGATCCTTCTATGTCTCTAAATGAATTGACTGGGTGCTTTAAAGTATCGAGTATATCAGGAATAGCATTTAAAGGGAAAGATGTGTATGGCAACTTTATGTTACTTAGTAACTGGGACAATAACACTAAAAATGATACATGAAATGGGAGCCACTCCAGGAAAAATGCATAGTGTCTGAGCTTGCAGTGTAAAACGTCTTGCAGAAGGCTTGAAAAGGCTAAAGAGTTTGTAACTTCTCTGGAGAATCTGGCATTCAGCTATTTGGTTTGGTGGTTGTTGGGTTTTTGTCTGTTTGTTTGATGGATTTATTTTGTTGGGGGTTTTTTCTAGCTGAGAACTGTGGCATAACACATCTGACACAGATTTGGCATGGTATGGACTTTTTGCTCAACAAGTCATCAGTTATGCCTCATCTTTCCCTGTTCTCCTAGCCTGGGCAGCTTCATCCTCTGCTGTGCTCCCAGCGTACTCAGCAGTTCCTCCTTAACTGAAGAATCTATATCAGGGATGTTATAGATGCTTGGAAAACACCACCTTGACAGGTATCATCAGTCATCCTGTGCTGCTTTGTGATTTTAAGGTATCCAAAGTGGTCCAAAACGTAAGAGTTAGCTAGCTGGGTTTCCAAAAGCAATGTTCCTATGCTAATGTGCTGCTCTGCCTGGTGTAATAGAGGCTTCTTTTTACCTGGTTTTAATGTTGACTCCTGAAAAACATTTACTCTTTTATTGCCCAGAATGGTGTGCAGCAAGCCCTTTCCTCCCAAGTGCCTTGCCTGCAGAAGCTGTCTTACTGTGCCATCACATCCAAAGTATTGGATCGGCTTAACCCAATTGCAAGGTGTTCTGTGCTACCTTACAAATTACTGCAAGGTTTTTAATGTTTATTTACTTCAGTAAGATTTTGTTCCACTTAACTATGATTCATGACTCAGTCTATGATGCAGAATGAATCATATTTAATTGTCCCAGCTATGGCAATTACATTATGAGAATTAGGAACATTGTGCCTATCTGGTGAGTATTATTAACCTTGCCCTTCTTTAAGGCTGGACTTTTCTTTAATTGATTTTGTTACAAGGCTTACCCTTTGGGAAATGCTGTTCAGGGTCAGTAGCATTTTTATATCATTTTACTGGTCTGGAAGGGGTAGGGGAGGGAGAGCTTGTATGGTAAAGTGTCCTGTGGGATTTATACATAGTGTGAAAATAGTTGTGTCATCGAAGTTCTTAGTCTGAAATTGTTTTGTGTTTTATTTTTTAAACACACCTAAGCTGCTCAAATTGCAAAGAAAAACTATTTTCAATTTCCTTGAATGCCTCCAATCATTACATCTTCTGGACAACAGACAAACTGTGTTGAAGAGCTGCTCTGTCAATGGTTTATGTTGTAGCTGACTCCTTGTGAGTTTCATGCATGCACAAAAGTAAACAGAGAAATTTTTGTTGATTTGCTGAGTGCTATGCAATCCTTCATCTATCTGAAGAGATCATCCATCTGAAGTCATGTACAATAAATGCACTAAGTAACACATTATCTAATGCTTTTCCAAGTCTTATCAATAATGAATGCTGCAAGTATTTGTATATTCAGGTTGCTGTTCAACTTTCTGTGACAATCAGAATCAAATTACTCTACCATGAATGGCCTGTAAGACACCTGGGGCAGTAAGTGATGCAGACTCTGCAATGGCAGAAAGGAATGCATGTTTCTGAGCTCAGTTCACTTTGGCTATAGACAACCATTTATTTTCTGCATTGTGTGAAGGAATAAAAGAAGTTTTATGGCCTGTGTAATGCAGAAAGCAAACCTCTCTGGTCATAATTGTCTATGAATTCCAGACTAGGGACTCCCAGTCTACAAATCCCAGCTAATCTGTTTTTCCCCCCTCCTTTTCATGGGACCAATGGTCATTGGGAGTGGTGAGTTTCATATACTCAATTAATTTCTCCACTTCCTGTGCCTGAAATTTAGTGAGGTGGGAAAGATCAACCCTTTCTGTCAGACCAACTAGAGCAATGCAAGGAATATGTGTATCATAAGGAGGGAGAACGGGAGGGAAGGAAGGAAGGAAAGAAGGAAGGAAGGAAGGATTTCAAAAATTCCTTAAAGGAATAACAAAAAATTAAATGTTTTTTAGAACATCATGTAAGATTCATAAATCAGTGAACAGAGAAATCAACTAAAAGATTTATGAAATATTTCTTATAGGCACAGTTTATAAACTATATTTTAAAAAGAAAGGTAGCAGTACATGAAAGAACGAGGAACAATTTAAAATAAATTTCAGGTGGGGTTTCTTCAACACTTAATTACTTCATGTTCAACTTTCTAGTATGTCTTCAAACCAAGCATTTTTAGAAGTTTTCCTTTTTTTGAATTGAAAGCAATGATTTAAACCAGTGAGCCCTAATGACTCACCATTGCATTAGCTCCTGCTTATTTTATGATTGTTTAAATTGTTTAATGTCAACAAAATATATTACCATATCATTTTCACACCATCTGTTCCAAAATAATTGTCTTATTGAAGTGACGAGTTATTCCAATAAAAATCCTAAACAATTTTATCAGTTGATTTTTATGCAATATGAACAGGATTGTCAAATACATAACGTGGGTAACTACTTGATAAAGATGTGTAAGAAATAAAATAGCAATTATAGCAATTAATAGCAATGGGGAAAAAAAATCCAAAAGATCTATGTTCTGGCAAGAGACCAAAAGACTATATAGATAATTAATTTTAAATGCAGATAGTATTTTTCACTGTAGAAGGTTCTAAACTGGTATAAGCAGTCTCACTGAAATGCATATAATATATGGTGTAGAGGAAAAAAAGAGCAGCTGTTCATTGCTCTGCAGCAGTGCTGCACTGTGTGGTTTCGGACAGGAAATAACATACTTTCTCTCTGGAAACAAGTGGGGAACTTGAGGGTACAGGATATTTTTACTCACACTGATTTTGGGACAGGCCATCAGCTTTAAGACCCTTGGTTTCATAAATGTGACATGAGATCTCAGAAATTCCCATAGGCAGCAAGGATAGGTCTGTCTTTATAAGAATACTATGTAAGTCACAGTTTCTGCAAATACTAGTTGCATCTGTAGGGTTTCGAAAAAAGAGTCCCAGAAGGCCCCACTCCCACCACCTCCCAGTTCTGATTTATTTTGGGAAGAAGTTGTTCAACTAAAACACCAACCAGGACTACAGATGCTCAAGTCCTGAAAATACATGTGTTGTGAAAGAAGGGTTCACAGCACAAAGTGGCCCCATCACGTGGTGCAGGAGTACTAAACAACAAAACCTATCACTTCAGTCATAGTAAATAGCTTGTAGATGTGTCTATGAATATTAAACTCACTTCAAACAGCAGGGAGCAAGCAACCTACTGTTTGAAATAAGAATGTGTGCTTACAAATCATCCACTATTGAGAGACTTTCCCGGTCAGACTGCAAGCCAGCAGGCAATCTAGTTTTTACTTTAATGGTTCCTACAGTGTTGAACTGGTTTTCTTGCAAGACCCCATTCATTTCATCTCTGTCTGTTTTTGAAACACGCCCCTAAGACTTTTGCTGCCCATAAGGTGTTTGCAAAGTTATGGTGTCCATATATTAGTTTAGATCTAAGGTTGTCTGGGGGTTGCCTTTTGGGTTTTTTGGTTTTGGTTGTTTCTTTTTTTGTTTGTTTGTTTGCTTTTTTCACATTTTGTGGGAGTTCTTATTTAAATAATTTCTTTGTTATGTTTGCTATCACATCATTTACCAAACTTTCCATATAGGAATGATAAATAATAGCACCATGGTCCACTACAACATGGTATCTATTCCTAACAGAATTCACAGCAACCTTGCTGAAGCCTGTTGTAATATTATTGACCTGAGGAAAAATATTTTAATTCTCACCTGACCAGCCAAATTGGGAGAAGACACATTTCTCAAAAATGCATCTTCCCATTGGGTACAACCTGAATGTTACTAATATGAAAGGGAACAGATGGGCTTTACCTGAGAATGTCTTTCTTTGTATGAATTATGGAAGTCCCATACTATTTTACCACAGTTATTCTAAACTAGCTGATTTAAGGTTCTTTAAAAAGCTTAAATATAAAAGGAAAATGAGATTCATCATTTTCGCAGAGTTCTCAATCTATACATTTATAAAACATAAAATCTTTAATGCAAGTAGCCTACCACTACGCTAACTGCTTTATTGGGAAGGTCTGTTCTCATTTTCAGTGGTATCTTTTTGTATCACTACACATTCTCCTTACCTTCCATGAATTTTAAAATTTATTTTAAAAGAACAAGCCAGCTCTATGCTGTACTAACACATCAGTGCTAATCTCTTAGTTAAACATTAACTGTCTCATGAGCCAAATGTCATGAAGGGTTCATTTTTGTGTGAAAACTATTCTGTATGAGTATTTTGGTTAAGATGGATTCCCTACCTAATTTCACTACACTAATTTAAAAGAAATAAAGAAACTAACATGGACAGTCATGCAAAGCCTGTGTTTTGAA
>VXBX01005192.1:172276-181398 GCA_013400415.1 Scytalopus superciliaris
GTCATCAATGCACAAGGCAAAATACGTCTTGTAACATTCAGCATTTTTCACCTGTTCTGGAATTACCTATAGCATGAACAAACCACATTTTAAAATGGCTTTTAGTACATTTCTGTGAGTCTTACAGCTTTAAATTCATAGGATACAATTTACAACAAAACCAACAGCTTTCACTCACTTCATAATACTGATTCTACTAATATGGGGGTCAAGCATGAACATCTGCCTATAGGAAAGTCCCACAAAAGGCAGTGGAAGTCAACCCAGCTCTATTGGTGGGATCAGATTTATACCTGTAGAAACAGCACTCTCTTTTTGTTTTTTTGTTCATTTTCTTCTGTAGGCTTGGTAGTAGATTATTAGAAAAGAAGCATTAAGCACAGTGAGAGTGCTTCCCTCTAATTGATACTTTGAGAGATCTCTACTTTGTTGTTCATTTTAACTAATTTTTATCATGCCTCTGGGATGATATAACCCACACATCCTTCACCTAAGGAACCTGGTAATTATGGTGCTCACTACAAGTAATTAGATCTCAAATAAAAAGGAATCTTTATCCAAATTGCTGGGGGGGGAACACAATAATGATAAAGATGTTTAGATAAGTAAATATCAACAGGAAATGACTATTCAAAAAACTAACAGCAATCAAGTCAATGCTATTCATTACAGGGACACCACACAGCTTACATTTTCATTTTTGAGAATCTGAACAGAGCTTTTCTTTACCACAACAATCAGGTCAATGCAGTCTTTGCTGGGAAATAAGTGTAATAGCACTAAAGTACTTTGACACAGGAATGTTGCTGTTCTCAGTTTACTTGAAGCATGCAGGCATGACGTCCTCCACCTCATTAGAGACAGCAACCTGAGGATGGACTGGTTATATGTGGAAGGTGCACACACCCAAGAAGTATGCCTCGTAACTTAATGGAAGAAATCTTTTCTCTGTTTCAAGTACCAGATATAGTGCAGTGGCTGGTAATAGTCTATTAAAAAAGCAACTTCTGTGAGATGTATAGTTGGGTCAGAAAATGAAATGACGGCACAGGATAGAAAAGGCGACTGACTTTAAGAGGCTGTACATTGCACCCATTGTCATTTTCTCAGGCAAGTAAGGTTGCTAGAAAAAAGAGCACACAAAGTGTGTCATATGCACAGAACTGTAGAGTTACATCAGGAACAGTCTACTAGTGCACAGAGAAGAGGACAACAAATGCAGGTTCTGTAAGATGGGAGGAGGGGTAGAATGGGTATTAGCCACAAGGAATCACTAATGGGAGTGAACAAGAGTAACGTTTAAATCATCAATATCCAGGTGCTTAGCATTACTTAAGAATAAAGCAATTAAGATTCAAAGGGAATAATTATCAGATTTAACAAAGAGGCCATTTAATGCTTGTCACTGTGTCATTGCTCCTATTTAATGGTAGGGAAACACTAAGGAGTTAAAATGCACTGTGAGCATGAATTAGATAGTACAGTGAAACAAGTCACAGGAGTTATAATTAAAAAGTGGGTAATTGCCAGAGTTACTGCACAGTAAGATTGAAGATACTATTACTTGCCCCTGCACTTTCAACAGGAAGTAACAGGCAATTGTGTGTGTACCCTGCTGAAAATGTATTAAATAATAAATAGTGTAGATGGAAAATACACGAATGATGCAGTTAGAGTATGAACTGTTGCCCCAGCTTTGTTATGGTTATTTGGGCTTGCCACCTATGTAGGATTTTTCTTATTTCTTTTTATTCTTAACCTCTTCAACCCTTGTACATCATGTTGTCTTCAGTTTATCCACACTAATGATGCCCAGAACAGCCAAGATCTATTCCATTTTCCAGATATTTTTTGGAATTCAGTTGAAACACACAGAATTCAGTTACATATCCAGACAGGTTGCAATAGAACAGTGAAATCTGTGTGTTTTATTGCAAGTTAAATGTGGAACTGAGGTTTTCCAAAACTAAATGAAGAAAACCTGATGAAACTAATACTCTATTTTCAGACATGAGAGATATAGAATAGAAAATTCACATCATGAACAAACATGCTAATCATGCTAACTCTTTTAAGTTACTATCAAAGAGAGACTTCTCTTTCACTTGGAGGAATTGGAGGGCTAAAAATATAAAAATGAAACTGCTACCAGTGGGCCAAAAGCAAATAGAGAACAGAATTTAGTGCCCTAGTAATACAGAAAGTAATTGCTGTTGAATCAAATTTCTCTCTTGATAAGATTTCAAAACCCACTAAGTACATATTACTCAGTGATGTGTGCATTCTTGGAAAAAGCTGTTGTGAATCTTCAAGGTAGCTTAGGCTTAAGTGATGTGCAAAGAACCTATGGTAATGATGATGACATTAAAAGGTTCATAGAACCAGTATTAATAGCTGGAAGCAAGATGAAGCACTAGCTTTCTGCAAGGGATCACAGGCAAAAACACAAAGCTAAGAAAAAAAGAGAATGTGAATTTTAAGAACAGCTGAAAACAGTAGGTGAACTCTTCTATCTACAGTCACCTAGAAAATAAGAAGGAGATTGAAGAACAAAGACTAGCTGGAACTAAAATTCTGTATGAATTAGAATTCCACCAAATAACCGCTTATTAGGTATTATGCTGAGCAAACACAGCAGTAATTTTGAGACCTTGCTCAGCACTTGATGCCCACAAGATGGTAAAATTACATTATCTAGAGAAATGTATCCCATAGGTGAGAGAACTGTGACATATAATCTCAGAACCACACAATAATTGTGGCATTAAAACTCATTGATTTAGAACAAAAAAACTTGAACTTAATGTATCCTTTCACTCAGAAATCAAGCTATCTTATTTTGCAAAATCTAATAGTATTTGTAAATAATAGTCCAGTTTAAGCATTAGATAAAGAAGATATAATGAACTCTAGTTTGAATAGTTCCATCTTCTGTGAATTAACACTATATTCAAGTATTCATTTCAAATGTTTTGCAAAAGCAAATATTGCATTTTAAAAAAGCATATTTTTTTGCAAAATTTAGCTGGATTTCCTGTATTTTGGAAACCCATAAAAAATACTGGACACACAAACATGAAAGTGAAATCTCTCATAAACTTGTATTACCCAGTGAAACTAATCAGGATAATTTCTCTGTCTAGCATGAATAAAGATAATCACAAAAGAGAATTTTAAATATGACATTTACAATTAAGTTTCACTAGTTTTCTGTCTTAGCAAACACGTTCTTTAAAACTGAGGATCTTACTAATGTTAACACTGTCCTTTAAACATACCCATAGGACAGAATGGATGGGCTTTGCCACAGGAAATACAGTTACCAACTCTGTAAACATCAGTGAAAACAGGTAAATATTTCTATATAAGGGATCCCAATGAAGCTTCTTCTGAAGTGCATTTGTGGGTTTGGGTCCTATAGAGAAGAAATGACACACTTGCAGTGGAATTCACAAGAAGTACTATACAAGAAACTATAGGATAGTGAGTCATCAGGGAGTTAGCTTCAGCAAATCCTTCATGCAAAGAATGACACAGAGCAATTGTCCTGCTGGCTGAGAATATACACACTGCCAGAAGAACTGCAGCCAAAGAAAAGCTCGCTTGAAAGCCTAGTTCCAAAAAGATACTTCTTAAACAATTCTTAGCATCAAACATGAATGTGAACTATCAGACATAGCAGGGTAGAGAAGAAAACAGAAATGGGTTAATTAGGTGCAGAAAATACTAGTGCTGAGCACATACTGGAGATTTATGTATACAAGTATTTGCCAGGCAACAAAAGGGGGATGTAGGGGCTATTTAGCATATGGCAGGAAAAGAAGTTAACAACTAGATCCTAGTAGCTAGTTTACACAGTGGGCTTTGCCCACAATGGGCTAATTAACCTTAAGAAGATGAAAGAGGGTAAAAATCCATCTCAATTGGCAGTGCACTGTGCATGCTATGGTACTAATGATTTAAATTTATCTCAAAGAAGAGATATTCAGTGAAAATTAGAAAATCTGAAAATGGAATTATTATGGACTAGTTGGCCTGTAATAATTCCTCTTGTATTATTAGCAGGACAATTTACAGACTCTGAAGCTACACCGATACTAGTGAATTAAAGGGTATTAGGGAGTATTTCCCAGAAACTGAAACTAAACCTTCTCTGAAGTCCAACACTAAGAATGGTCACTGAAACTGTTTTGGCCTGAGCCAAACATCCTTCTCCTAAACAACTCCACAGCACAGCTAAGAAGGTATTGTGGGTCCATGACCATCCCCCAGACTCACTTTGCCTGGGGACTTCCAGTTTTGAAGCTAAAAAAATATATTCCCAAATAAATTTCTTTTAGCAGTATAGACAAAGCCCAAGTTTTTTGGAGCCCATTTTTCTTGAAGGTCAACTTAAGCAAAGCTATTTAGCAGAGTTATATAGGGAAACCATATCTATAATTTTAATGAACAACAACCAGCCATTTTTGGCCCAGGACACTGTATGCCATTAAGAAGGAAATACAGCAACTTTATATTTCCTTTATATGCACTCTCTGTGCCAATAACTGTTTGACAAAAGCCAGAGGGCACTCAGCCAGAGACTACATTGTGGAAGGAAAGTCTTTCAGATCCAATGAAGAGAAAAACAAGATGCTTTGACCACCACTTAGGGAAACAATAACATGATCATCATCAATCAAAGCAGACCTGGGTAGCAGAGAAGACATTGCTGCAGTCTTAGTATGTCTAATAACACTTGTGATTATGCCTCTACTTTACTTGCCAAAGTGTGCTGCTTTCTAAAGCAAGGTCTAGAGATCAACAGCAAGTGGGATTACTGGATAAAATGAAGTGAGGGGTCGTAACCAGCTTCCTAACTCTGCTGTCCATATATTTGATATGAATATGCAAAGTTAGAAGATGAATGGGAAAGCTTCAATCTGCAAGGCTGCAGTTACAATGAACCCTGACTGCAAAATTTGAGCCAAATACAAGAAATAAATTAGGTTCACTCTTTGAGGACTAAACAAATCATGCTGCAGAAAACTTGACTCCTTAACATCAGTGAAACCTATTGCAAGAGGAAGTGCTTTCCAATCTGAGCAAAACCCAGAGTCAAACAAGATTCAAAACAGTCAGCAAAACAAGAGTCACATGTTCAGTTAAAAGTGCAAGCCCAAATTAAGTGGTTCATGTCTGCGATGACTTTATAAACTCCTGGATTTGGATTACAATGAAACTGACATTACAATTCATCTTCAACAAACCCCTTTTTATCATAGCAGGCAACTATTTAGAGATATAATTGAGGATCCTGGGCAGCATTTTATTTTAAATACTTATTCTGGAGTAAACAACAGCCTGGACTGGTCTACGAGGTGGACCAGATGCTTGATGAACTGGTAATGTGAGAATCAGTTTTGTGCTTCATCAGATGTTACTTTAAATATTTGCATACAAAAAATGTACATACAAAATTCTAACTTAAGTTTTTACTAAAGGAGTATAATTTAAAACAAAAAAACATAACAATGCTAGAACCCTATTGCTTTTCTTACAAAAATCTAGTATGAGCTAAAACCATTTTTGTCAATTAATATTTTTTTTTGAGAAAATATCATCCAGGCTACAGCAACAAGTGTGCACTGAATACACCTTATAGCAGTACTTTTAGACAATCACACCAGTTTAACAAGCACAATATCAACATGTGATATGTGGTGTCTTGGAAGGGGATGATGACTAGGCAAGATGATCAAACTAATAAAATGAGAAAATCATCCCCTTATAGACTTACTGTTTGAACTTTGTGGAAATCCAGGTAAGGAGGATGGACCATTCATTCCAGGCAGAAGAACAGGAGGAAGGCCAGGGAGACCTGGATAAGCTGCTGGCAAGCTGATACCATGAAGAGAACTGCTGTCCATCATGCCTGGCTGCTGTACTGTTAGTCCTAGCACATCAGTAGCCTTCTTTATGCGATCCAATTCTTGCTGTGCCATCAGCTGTCTAACTGTTGTAGGAGCTAAATAATCTTTCTCCCGATCTAGCTGACTTCCCACAGTTTCTCTCACTTTTGTAATATGTTGTTTGGAAAAGATATGATCTCTTATGGACAAACGTGCAGAATATTTCACACCACACAGAGAACATTCTGGCTTTGTCCCATCAGGTCCAGTCTGATTTATCATGAATGGCTTCCCTATGTTAATTTTGAATTTCTTTTCTTTAGCCCGGGCATTCTGAAACCAGACCTGGACCACACGTTTGGGCAGCCCAATCTCATTCCCTAGCATTTCGCATTCCTGCATTGTTGGAGTCCGGTAGTCACTAAAGCAAGCCTTGAGAACTTTAAGCTGAAGGTTACTCATTTGTGTTCGGAAACGTTTGTGGCCTGGCCGATCACTGTTTTTGGATTTAAAGGGATTGCTAGCTCCAAATGGGTTAGGTGAACTTGGATCAGCTATGCTTGAAGTTTCACTGCGATCGGCATTATCATCAGGGTCATCAGTAATGTAGTAACTTTGGTCATGATCACCATCTTTTTCACTGAAGTGTAGTGAAGGGCTAGTTAGGGAAAAGAGAAATTTATCATCAGTATTGTCATTGGTAGGTGTAGTTGCTGCTTTTGGTAGTGTGTCATTCACAAGTGGTTTTGGTTCTTTGGGGGGTGATGCAGGTTTTGCATCCCCTGAACTGCCAGTTGTGCTTTCCATTTCATTGTTGCCCTCATCCCCTGTTGTGGCATCACTAATTGCTGTATTAATTGATGAGGTCTCATCAAAGTCAGTCTTGTTTTGATCATATCCAGAGTCAGCAGGAGGAGCATTCAAATTTTCTATATCCTCATTAGACTCCGCTTTAAAAGAAGAAGGACTTAAAAGGTTCTTGGGTGACATTTCTGCAGTTTTGCTTACAGGGGTTGATACAGTGGAGGCTAATTCATTTTCACTTGATAATTCAGTTTTTGCTAATGACAGTGGCGGATAATCAAAAAATATGTACTTTTGTGGACTTTCTCCTCCATCTTCAGTTGATATCAAAGGACTCGGAGGCAAACTATAACCAGCCTGTTTCCCTTCATTCCAATGTCGAGAGCGAATGTGACTTTCTAAAGCTGATTTTGCTTTAAATAGAGCTCGACAAAAAGGACATCTTTTATGGGACTGGGCTGGACCAACTGCACGGAATTGTCCCTTCCTTTCTCGGGCTCTTGTGTTCTGAAACCAGACTTGTACAACTCTCTTTTTCAGTCCCACTTCACGTGCAATGTGATCTAGCATCTTTCTGGTGGGGTTGGAATCCAGTAGGTACTTTTCATACAGTATTTCCAGCTGCTCTGGAGTAATTGTAGTTCTTAAACGCTTATCACGATGTTGATCTTCTCCACTGTTTCCTCCCTCCTTCTCACTACAGTTATTGTCTTCTTTATCATCTAGTTTTCGTTTCAGGGAACCAGAAACTGTAGCAGGATGTGTCGTATGTGATGAGCCAGTTTGTGGTGGCATCTGAGCAAGAGAACTATTAAGTAACTGTCCAGTCATCAAAGGATTATTTGGGTCAAATATCATATAGGGCATATCCATTGGTCTTTCTAAAAACTGTGAGTGAATAAATTGGTTTTGGGCTGCTAGGAAATGCATGTGCTGGTGCTCTTGCCAAAGTTCTAGGGTTGGAAAGGCAACTGTACACTGATCACATTGGTACTGTAATAACTGAGGAGGTAGACTGTTCTGTAGAGAAGTCACTGAAATTGGTAAAGGACTGGAAGGAACAGGTGTGGTTTGTGATGCAGAAGGAGGTCTTCCTACTATTTGTGATTGCTTTTGTTGCTGTGTTTGAGAAGCTGAGGGCTGAGGGTCAGAAGAGGTTACTGGAGTAGACTGTACTGGTTTGGTGCTTTGGGAAGTTGTATCTGCTTGCTTAGTGGTTGTTTCATTTTGTTTTGGTTTTTCTGTGGACTCTGGTTTAGGAGAAGCCTTCTCAGGTTCTGGTTTCGGTGATGGAATCAAAGGAGTACTAGAACCAGAGCCAGAGCTTGCTGCGGTGACTGTCAGGCTTTTTGATGAGTCATTTTGGCCAGAAACTGTACAGCTCTTATACACTGTTTGATCAGAGGCATCCATAGAGTCTTCAGTTTGGCTTTCATCTTGAGCATCATCATCTTCGTCTTTATAACACTGCTTTTTCTGGTGTGTAATCAAATCAAAGATCCTGGGAAAAACCACACTGCACTTTTTGCACTGATACTGCATGTTACTGGTTCGAATGTAACGCTCATTTGTCAGTTCCCTTTTCTCATTGTCTTTAGTTTCAGCTTGATTTTCATAACTCTTGCGAGCTTTTTGTCGTGCATTTTGGAACCATACAACAATAACTCGGGTAGGTAGGTTAAGTACAGTTGAAAGTTGTTCAATTTCATCATCTTTTGGATAAGCATTTGTGTCAAAGAAGTCTTGGAGGACACGAAGCTGGTAGTCAGTAAATCGAGTCCTGGATGACCTCTTGCTGAAAGATGCATCAGACTTGTAGGGCTCTACAGCTGAAGGTTGAGGATCTATTCTGATATCTTCCAATACTGTTATAGGAGGGTTGCTGAAGTTATATGGAGAATCTTTATTTCTCTGTCGTTCTTTAAACAGTGTATTACGAAACCAGTGCTTGATAACTTTCTGTGAAAGACCAGATTTCTCAGCCATTTCTTGGATCTGCTCTTCACTTGGAGAATTGTTAATATCAAAATAAGCCCGCAATATTTTTAACTGGTCATCTGTGATTCTTGTACGTGGACGCTTGAACTGAGAGTGCCGCAGGAAATTGGGATCTAGTCCCAGCTGCTGCTGACAAAGCTGGGTAAGATCTGCAGATAAAGTATCCATTGGTGGCAGCTGGAGGGCAAGCTGAGGAGGCAATGCAGGATGTTGCACTGGCTGCATCATAATTGGAGGGAAAAGTGGGAGATCAAGTGAAACGGGAAGCTGGACTTGAGGTGGGGCTGATGGTGGTGGTGGTGGAGGAGGAGGTGGTGGTGGTGGAGGAGGCGGTGGTGGAGGCGTAGGTGGTGGAGCCTGCAAAGGTGTGGGAGTTGTGTTTTGAATTTTTCCAGCCCCAGCTGAAGAGGGCTGAGAAGGAGTTGGAGT
>VXBX01005192.1:183922-225883 GCA_013400415.1 Scytalopus superciliaris
CAACGGTACTTATAGACATGGCGGTCAGAAACAGACAGCTGTTGTTTCTTCTGTTGTTCGTTTAGCTGATCCGTCATAGACTCAGCGGTCTTTACATCTTTACTGCTGCTCTTATTCCAATCTGGTGTTTCAGTAGATTCCTTAGGTGGCTTCTGTTCCTCAGTCTTAATTTCCATTCCAGTTTTTGATTCATCAGTCCCAGGGGTACTCTTCTCATCCACAGGGCTTTCACCTAGTTAAAGAAAGTGAAGTGTCTTTTACACAAGTAGAAGAGAAGAGCACATAGAATTCATTTTAATTTATTTTTTCATCAGAAATCAAGAGAGGCACCTGATATGTCATGTGTTGGCTTAGCAAAATAAAACAACCTATCTTTGCCTCAGAAAAAAAGCAGGCATGACTAACAGGGGGTTAAAAAGAAGTACTAAAACCCATACAAATTGATCAGACTGGCAGTGGCAGCTGGCCTAGGAGTGGCATAGGGTTTCTCTTTGTCAGAAGGTAGGAGTTTAATGGTACAATGGGAGCACCAAAGAAAAAAAGCAAATAAAGAGTAGGAAACAGAGAAAGAGTAAACATTGGAAGAATACATAGAACAGATAATTAGAAAGGAGGAGAAAAGTGAGAAGTGAGAAGTGCAGAATACAGTAAGTGTCCAGGATCAGAAACCTACTATTGGAATTGCAGACAAAATACCTTACTAAATGTTTCCCATTGGTGGTGAACTGGGTTCCATTTGCTGGCTGAACATGAGGGATCTTTCCTTCAAAGTGACTAGGCACTGCTGTTTAATTTTACCTCCACCAAAAGCAGTTTGGCAATATACATGCATTCTAGTAGCTCTGCAGAAGCCAAATTCAGACCCCTTGTTACATTTATCTTTTTATCTCTGTGGCTATAAGCAAGCCAAAAAACGATTCCCTTTACTAAGAAACAAGTAGTTTGTTTCTAAATTGCCCATACCTAGCTTTTGTATGTCTGGGCTTTTTCTTGCATACCTGGATATTTCCCAGATCCCTCAGCTGTAATGGTTGCAGGTGTGTCACGTTCAGATTTCTCTGAAGCAGCTGCTGGCAACAGCATACTATTGGGCATCATGACATCTGGTACAGGAACCTTTGAAAACCAAGAATATGGTATTATTACAGAAAAAGTCACATTATTTAGTACAGTATGAAACCTAGTGAAATTATGAAACAGCAACAACAGTATGAAGTTATAATTAAAAAGATCCATCATATCTGGATGAAAGAATGTCAGTACTAAACCAAGATCCTGATTCAGTCCTTGATAATGCTTGGTGAAAGACCACAAATCCAGAACATCCTGTCTCCCTTGGTGGAGAATCAACTCAAACCAAACCACAATTAAGGTGATGCTGTAGAACTTCTTACACTCAATATTTCATTGGTCTCAATGTCACCACAAAGAAGGTTTTGCTGACTATGTCAGGGTCATCAGATTTATCAGGGAATTCTCCTTGGACATCTTTCAAAGATGGATATCATGTTGAGATATAGTCACCAGACATTTCCTGACTGGGAGCATTACCACTTCGCTTCACTTGTATTGTTTTTTACACAAATGTTGGATCTTTGAAAGAAAATTATGTTTATTTCAATACAGAAATAGCAATTTAATTCCATTTAAAATTAGATTTTTCTCTTTCTTGACTTCAGCTGGTTATATATCTCTGTTGTGTTATGCTTTCAAATTACAGACAGAAATGTTTGAAGGATGTATTCAGCCTGGTAGCATTCAATTTAGCTAAGTTGACATGAATATTTGTTCAACATTTCATGTTTTCTTTTCACTTTGATCTGTAAAACAAATTTGTATCTGAAATATAGGATTGTCCTATGAAGAGTTAGCAGGACTGGGTTGAGGCTTCTGCATTGCCGGATTCTGTCTGAAGGACCTTGGGTAAATCAGTCCAGACTGTGCTGCAGCTCCTCATCTTTAACAGAAAGATAGTATTCCCTTCATACAGAGGTAAAAAGAAGAGATTTTTGAGTTGTAAATAAGTAATGGAAGCTACATTCATTATGAGGTATGAGTAAAAGAATCTTTTGTTCCTCTTTAACAGTTTACCAAATTATTTTAAACCTTCTTTAGGATACATAAGAATTTTGTATCTCCATCTATACATGTAAATTGCCTATTGGAAAAAAAATATTCTAGAAATTTTTTTAAAAACTGGCTTTAGTAGCTTTGTAATTTAAACATGGCATTAATAGCACCCTCTCAGAGGACTACTGACTTTGAGTTTACTTGGGAGGGAAGGACTTTAAAAAAATGCATAGAACTGTAAATGTCCCAGAGAAGAAAAATTTGCTATAAATGGTATTTATTTTGTTATCAGAGGGTTCAGTTATGGACGGAGAATATTAGTGTTAGCATCTAGGACAATTTCAATTATGCAAATTACGTTTTGAACCTCTTTCTCTGGGAAACAGACTTCTTTTTTTCCCCTCTCAGAAACAGTGGGACACCTTCCCAGCACCTGGTGAGGAAAAATTTCAAAGTTGCCCCATTATCAACATAGAGGGACTCATGGAGAACTTGAGAAAAAAGCTGATGCTGCTCAATATGGAGGAGGAGGTTTTTCACAACTTTCCAGTTTCCTAAAAAGGTCTGGGAAAGTTAATTTTCTACTACATTTTCCTTTCAGTGGGCCAAAATTACATGTTCAGAGCTACAATTAGTACAAAACCAAGGAAAAGAAAAACTAATCACCAAGTGTGTATTTACTCATCAGCTCTAAGGACCTTGAGTCAAGAGTCCTTTCAATTCTTTCTAATGTTTTTGCCACTTAATTTGGGAATGCAATGGTAGACGTACAACCACATCCGTATAAATGAAGGACTCATCTGTGGATACAGAAATAAATATGTGAATTACTGAGATTTCCAAGTGCATTTCCTTCTAAAAAGGCAGGATAACTGGAACCAGTGTGTCTTAGGAGATCCGTTTTCTAACTGAATTTATGCTGTAATAACAAATATGTACTAGACCTGATTGTGTCTTTACTGACATTTTTTTGAATGGTTGTTTGAATTGCTATTTTACAGTGAATTTCATGTAATATAATGTACAGTCGAGCTATACACAGGAATACTCTTATCTTTGGGAACTGCATTCTATGGATAATTCTTATTTTACAAACAGAAGTCAAAAGTCTTCTGAGACCTGGATATTCTCAGACCAAATTTACAGATAGGCACTTAGAGACATGGACTGCTTTGGTTTTTCCAAGGTTAATGTCAATGAAGAATTACAGTTTTTCTGCATCTTTGAAATCCACCTTCAGTCATTTTCCCATGGGATATCAGTCACTGGATGAGCTGACAAGAGAACCTGAGAGTCCTGACCCATTCCCCTGCTCAGGCTACCTGAGTAGTATGTCACAACAAAACACTGGCCAAAGGCCCAAGTACGTTTCTGTAGCATATGCATCAGCATTTGGAACACTTACTGTCATGAGCAGTTTCTCCACACAGTCAGGGGATACACTGTGCAGATGGGTCAAATGAAGCTGGAGATGCATTTTGTTGCTGAGGACATCTTGGCAGAGGGGGCAGCAGATAACAGGT
This sequence comes from Scytalopus superciliaris, assembly GCA_013400415.1. Lineage (NCBI taxonomy): Eukaryota > Metazoa > Chordata > Aves > Passeriformes > Rhinocryptidae > Scytalopus > Scytalopus superciliaris. Next base: position 187,516 of record VXBX01005192.1, read on the forward strand.
TGCATTGAATGCTGTGACAGGACATGCATCTGGATACGATTTGGGTCCCTACTATTGTAGTTACAATAAGGACATTGATAGAACTGAAAAAAAATCAAATTAAGATGCAAGCTATTAGTCAGTGTGCTTTTTATAACTTGCTGATATTGCTATTTTAACAGTATATCATCTCTGTTTAATTCTTGAGTTATTTGCAAGAGTTCTAGAATGCAATTAAATTGTTACATTTCCTTTTACCTGCTCATGACAAAATTTATTGTCCTCTGGAGGCTTTGATTTTTTAGCTGCACCATCCTCTTCTTTTGCTAGAAGAAGCTGTTGTGCCCCTACAACAGTGTTCACTTTTGGTTCCTTCTCTGGTGTGACTATTCCTGTTTTGAAAACATAATTTTTAAGAACATGTTTTAAAATATCCTGGTTTACAAAGAGGCTCTGACTTCAAAGGTCTGAATTGTCTTTGAGGGTCTGTTTGTTTTTTAAACTCTGAGAAAAAAATGAAGTTGAATAAAACAACTCTGGAAAGCACAAAGGTGAAAATACACTTTTATCCTTGATGGAGACTCTATAAATACGTTTAAAAATTGACTATTCTCTCCTGTTTAGATAACCTTAGGTTGCCTTTAAAGATTAATCAATAATGTTCTTTCTTTAGCAGCTCAGTATGAATCTGTGTATTACATTAAAACAAATCAGCTTTTGCTTAAAAAGCCTGTTTTCCAAAATAATTAATTTGCTGCTGCTTAATTACCCTTTCTCTTCTCTAAACTGTCTGAGCAATATGATTATTGTGCTGTTTTGATAACTCCTGGCTGGTTACAATTCTGAAGCTAAATATAGTGAGGCTTTAAAAGAAATACTGTGGAGAATTGGATTTCAGAGCTAACTTAATATTAATTATATACAAAGATCAGTCATTTGGGATTGCTTTAGATGTTTACACTGTGAATTTTTATGGTCTGGCATTTGTGATCAAAACCAGAATATAATTGTTTTCTATAGATAGTTGTACTATTAAGTATTAAATACTATATTTAATATTATGCCTAAGCTAGCTGTGTAATGCGGCCCAGTCTTGCACACATCAAAGAAAAGAGTGCAATTCTAATTTCCCAGTCCATCAGAAAATTCTTTCCAGCGTCAATTTGCCAGATAATCTCTTCTGCTAGGCTGGATATTACAAGAGCATTGGGTAGGCATGTCACATACATCTCACGACAAACACAAAACCTCATTTACCAACCATTCCAATCTCATCATAGTGCGGCATCATCTGACCTTTTTTCTGCTGTTTATTATGAGTATTTCTAATTTTAACTTTCAATTTTCACCATCTTCCAGTCAATTTGCAACTAAATTATTTCCAGGGTGAGGACACTATCACTGGACACTGGGTGCAAATACATCTTGAAATGCAATGAAGCTAAACCATTGATTGCTATCAGACCCAACGTAAATATATAGTCCAGGGGTAATCTGATTGTATGCTGTGCATGAAGATTTATCTTGATTTTTTTCAATCCACATAAGGTTCATATAAATGAACAAATTGCACCTCATTGCACAATAACCTAGGATTAATTTAAAAATAAGGTCATGGATGTTTTGGCAACAAAGTAAACATGAACAAAAAGAACCCACCTGTATTTTTCTGTAGACAAAACCAAGAATTTTTTATTATTATTATTTTCATAGATTTTGTGCAGTATTTGATCTTACAAGGGCAACATTAAAGAGAAACAAAATAAGAGAACAGTTTTCAAGGAAAATACCAAATCCTCATGGTAGAATGATAACCAGTTGAAAGCTGAATCATACAGGGACATTTTCTGAAGGGCACGTTTTTAAAAAAAATCACAAAACATACAACTTATATATTAATGGTGATTTGTTCACACACTGATTTTCATTCCTAAGTTGCTAATTATTTCTTTTGGTGTAATTTACACCAGTAATTTCTGCATGTTCTAGCTCAAATTAAAGCTTACTCCTGTCGCATTGCCCTATTTAATGATCAATTTGTTACCATTGGTTTATTATCTGAACAAGTCACTCTTTGGAGCCCCCTGAATTTTTACACTCTCAGGAATAGATCCTGGAGGCCTCTTTTAGACTGCTCAGTCAGTGCTGGGCCAACAACCCAAAGGACTACCTATGCTTAAAGGTAAAGTCTAAAGGATGCCATCACATAAAGCACTATTTTATTACTCACTTTGCTTTATTGTAACGGAGTCCTCCCTGGACTACCTGTATTTACGTATTATTTAAGTGTCTTAACTGTGAATTATGGGAAGTAAAAAAGTGACATACTATATTAACAGAGAAAGGCTGTTTCTCAGGTTTTAGAAAGATAGGTTCAAATTATTAACCTCTCTTCATTTTCAACTGTCAAAAATGTCTAACAGTTGACTACTGTTCCTTACCTTTATCATATGTCACTTTTAAAATTTCCCTTTTTAAAGACAAATGGGCCAGAATCTCATCTGGTGTAAACAGATGCTGTTATAGCAGAAACTGAATTTAAAAACCAAAATGATACAATTTCAACTTCTCTTCCCCTCATCATGCTAGATTGTTCTCAGCGGGTTGTTACAGAAATGACAAACCAAATTCTACCACAAAATTTACTTCTGTGAAAATGCATTTAACTGTGTTGTGGCAGTGGTATTTAACGCTAGTGAAATTTAGCTTGAAGAGCAGTCTGTGTGTGCCTGGACACACACAAGGTTAATATTACACATCATCTTCTACCACAAGATGGAATAACTTAATTACTTCAAAGGGCCCATAATAATCATGAAACACATAGTTCTTGTTTCTATAAAAACAAGGGGGGTTTCTGGTTAAATTTTCTTTTGCGGTTAATATAATAAAACCATGGAGTTATAAAACACTGTGCTGGGGTCAATAAATGCATAACAGAGAACAGCTTTTTACTATGTTTACTATGATATTTATATAAACTGTCAAAGTTTACAGAGGCTTTGTTGTTTTTGTTGTCGTTGTGGCTCTGGATTCATTCAACCCCAAGCACTGTTACTTATATGACTGAACTTACATCTGGCCAATAGTAATGCAACTGAGTTTGTAACTTATGGCGAGCTTTGCAAAAAAAGGAAAAAAAGGGCAGTTGATTTTGCCCTGTGGCATAGGGGAGTCACTCACCCTTGCACATGGGGAAGACCAAAGCTCCCAAGCCATAGTGTACATGCCAAAATCAAAGGATTTTAGGATTGCTCCTTACGCAATGGTCCAGCTACTACAATTCAGTCACTTGTCATGTTTTATCAATACTCTGTTTTCCATGTTGCATTCGTGTTTTAAGGAGCTTCTGAAGGGAGGTTGAAAAAAGTTGTGGTCTTATAGAAAGTGTACCGAAGGAGGAGGGAGAAAGGAAAGAAAATACTATGGTCTTCAGCATGCTGTGTGGCACTGTGTTCATAGCTAGATGTTTCACTGGCATGGCATTCTTACTAGGCAGTTGTAGGAAAAGAATAAATCGAGTTGTTATTCATGTTTTAAACACCCACTTTTTATTCTTGAGACATGTTATTTTTAGATTTTTTTTTCAATTGTGAAACACAACTGCTTTTCTTTTTATAATATAAAACACAGAGCTCATTTTAGATGAATAATGCAATTTCAATACAGTTAGCTCAAAAAAAAGTTTAATTATAAATAAATGCAATGAAATAGACTAGTCAATGGTTGTCTGTCAGTAACAGAATTATTTAACTTGTGTAAGATTGCTAATATAAAAATGACACAATTCACTGCAATTCAGATGTCATCACCTTTGTAATATTTTTGAAATCCAATATAAAAATGTTTGTGCGACTAACAAGAAGGGGAAAGTTAATAAAGTACATATACTAATGAGAAAAAAATATCCTGGAAAAGCCATAATAAAAACACTGTTTTCTTATTTATGAATCTTTGTATTTGATAAAGATTGCATAATTTAAGACTTCTGACACATCAGATGATGTTATTCAGTCTCAAAATAATTCTAAAATTATAATTACTGGTAGAGTATTCTTTCTAATTAGAGTAGAATGAAAGGATAATTTTCATTGCAATAATGAAGGTTAATTTCCATCCTTTCTCATGTTTACTACCTTATTAAAAAGTGCTCCCCTTAGCCATGGCAGAGACATATTACATTTTCAATGCAAATGTATTAATCTGGATAAATTCCATATTAATTCTTGCACTGCATAGAGCTGTAATTTGGATTATAATTAATCTAAAGTGGCACTAGATTTAAATGACAATATAAATGAGGCATTAGTAGGCTTTTCTATTCTGAATGAATATTCAACAAATATAACTTGCATATTGCCAAGTCTCATTTTGAAAGCTCTACTCCTTGAGATAAGGTAAGCAATACAGCACAACAGCTTACACAAACACACTGTTACTAAATACATGTTAATCCTTTCTCGTCTAATAGATTCTATGCTAAAGAGGGGTCACACCACTTTCCTGTCTAACTTGTTAGTATTGTGATTAATTTATTGGTTTTCCTGAGATTTCTTTGGCAAGACTTGCAGCACTCAATTCATGAGAAAGCCCAAATTAACATTCAATTATACATAAGCAGTTATGCAGTCATTAGAAATACTTGTCAGCTGAATGAAAATTAAGATGATGGTCTGGATGTTACATATGCAGAATTAATTAAGATTAGGAAAATAAAAGTTTCTGAAAGATTTAGGATTTTACAGTGTAAACTATTTTCTGCAAAGCACAAAGGCAATCATGTATTTCAGCCCTTGTTTTTATATGAATCTTACTGCAAAGTTATTTGTGTAATTGCTGGCACGGGAATGTAGAACAATTACGCTGGTTTTTTGTAGTGCACCCAGTAGGCATCTGGATATAGGTTTGTCCTAATTAAACTTGGCCCTTATGAATGGCTAATCCTGATGGAATTTTGAGAATTCCCCTTCAGTATTTTTTTTCTAGATTACATTCTTTCTTGAACAACTATAAATGGACCTGCCTAAGAAAAAGAGAGGGTTGATAAATTCCCTGAAGCAGCTCACACTGTCCCCTAGGTAAAGTTTACGGTAGGAAATGCAGACTGCAAGTGGCTGTCACCCCTCTCCTGGGGAGTGTTCAGGCCAGCCCCTGATGAGACTGCACAGGAGGACCTATGTCAGCTTGGGAGCATGGCTTCACTGCACTGCAGACAGTTTTTACCACGTCAGAGAGCCAGCCAAGGGGAATATATATTTTAAACCACAACACAGTTTCTTGCTCGACATCATCCTTGTCATCATTGGCCTTCCCTCAGTCTCTTGATCTCAAAAAATAAAGCAACTAAAGAGCAGTCGAGGTTGTAAACTGCGATGGGTACTGACCTTAGCACGTCAACAAGCAAGCTTAAAGGAAACTTTAATCTTCAAGCCAGTCTTCTGAATTGACATGGCACAGAAAGGGCCATCTATAATACTTTTTTAGTAACAAATTCAAAAATGTTTAATATGTAAAGAACAAATTGCAGTATGGGAGAATTTGGGTGTAAGAAACTCATATGCAAAATGATATTTTCTCTACAACTGTATGTCTTTATGGATAATACAACTTCCTTTGTATGCTGCTGTCATTGGCATACAAGGAAAAGATATATGACTACCTGAAACTAATAGGCTTCAACCTGTTTCAGCACTTCTTCTGCTTCAGTGAATCCAACATAATGTAACTAGGTATAGCGTGCGGCAAAAATAGCCAATGTAATATTCATTGTGACCATAGATTTCCATCTCATACATAAAAAGCATGGGCGAAGTCACATATTTGCCAAATCAAACACAGAAAAAGCCTTGGGTATCATATCTACACCAGATGCTGGCCCTGGGTCTGTTTGTGCACAAGTAAATGTCATGACATAGGGGTTTTGTTTTCAAAGACAGTAGCTTTCATTACTGGGCTTTGTCTATTCCAGGAGATCAGAATTACCCAACCCATAATCCGTTTTCAATGATATTTCCTCTTTCTTAGGCTGAATCATCTGTAAACTTTTTCTCTGGATTTTGTGTATTTTTTTGAAAATGCTTCAAATAAATGCCCAGGAAGAGGCCAGATTCTTGCAAGTAACTGATCAGAGAGCAAGAGCAAAAAATAATAACAAAACCCCCATATTCTTTGGGTTAAAAGGGGGGCAAAACCTGATTGAAGAATAAATTCAAGTGGTACCTAATCCCATGCTTATGAAAAATTAATATGCCATCAGAGGAATCACAAGTACAGCTAAGATTAATGAAAGGCGCTTAAAAAATTACAAGCACACAAACTGATTTGATTAAAAAATAATCTCACTAGTCGTCCTGTAATATTCTTCAACTTATCCGCATCTATCCTGTCAGATGGTTATGATTAAAAATAGGTCAATGGGAGGCTACTGATAGAAATCACATGCAAAATGCACATGCAATGAATAGTAGTGGGAATGTCCAGACAGTTTAAAATGAAAAGAGCATTTCATAAGTTAAAAAACGGAAAAAAACAAAATTCTAGCATCTTACCAGAGTCTTTACTAGATTTTTTGCCTTCACTATTGTCTCTCTCACTTGAGTCTTTATCATCAGCCACAGCCACTGATGTACTTTTAGCAGACCCTTCTGTATCTTCACCTTGTTCTTCTGTGGACAAACACAGAAAAGATCTCAGGGAAGAAATTCAGTGACCACTTAACAGCAGTTAAAAAATATGTCTTGTAATAAGAACAGCACTAACAGAGGGTGGCAAAACAGGGGAAGAAGGGGTGGGGGAAAGAAAAGGAAAAGAACAGAGCTTTAAAGAGGTTGGACATTAATTGCAAATAATTTGCAATATTTCAAAATCTGCCCAGCAATTCTGACCATGTCTTTGCCAGAGTACCCGCTTTCCCTCAGTGTGACAGATTTAAAGCCTGTCATTTCACATTCTTTGGCTAGAAATGATTTGTGTTAAAATACACGCACATGCATGCACACACACATACACATACATCCATCCCCTCCCACCCCCAAGCTGGAACAAAAGCAAGCACATGTAAAAATGCATCTTGAAGCCAAAAAAAAAAAAAAAAGGCAGAACTCAAATATAAATCCTATTAGTGCAGCAGTATCCCGCTAATTGCAGTAAGTAAGTATTAGGTATTAGGTACTGTATTAAATATAAACCTCTGGCTTTGCGGGAGAAGTCTCAAATTTTGTCTCCAGGGGGAGCCATTCAGGATAAATGATGCAACTTGGTGTATGGCTTCTGAGGAAGCAGCATTACCCACACCTCACTTACGTGTTCACACCAGCTAGATTACATGGAAATCTTCACAGTAACTCAAGCCCATTTAATTATTCGGTAAATCTTAGCTATGCTGCTACTGGTGGATTAATCTGTTTATGCAGTTAGCTTCTATGCTGGGGCTGTGTAGCACTAATCCGTGAAAGGCCCACTGTTCCTTTTCATCCTGTGATCATTTGTCTCTCACTGTGCTGATGTCACATTTTAATGAATTTTTAGCAATCTGAGTAATGCCAGATAACCAGACTTGCAACTTCCTACAGCACAGCATGCTGTTTTCATTGCAGCACACACATGCAAAAAACCAAAAATCATATTTCCCAGTTCAGGTAGGAATTATATAAATTAGGAGGTGAAGGTAAAATGGGATTCAAAGCACCAGGCCGCTCGATTTCATAAAATCTTTAATGACCATATAAATTAACCCTGGAAAGGCAAAAGGTCACAGACACACATTTGCATACAGTCTTCTATTCACTTTTGATAAGCAGAGCTTTTATGCAGGGAACATGATACAATTAACCCTTCAGGAACCATACAAAACGCAGCTACCGACATTTTAAGTGTCAAGCATTAACTGAAAATTACACACTGCATAAAATTTTCATTGTAAATGCTATAGTGATTGAAAGGGGAAATAGTGGCCTTCTTCGCACCCCATGTTTTATTAATAACATTCTGACAGCCGAATGAAATATCCTCTGTCATATGTAGCAGCTGAGCACAAAAAAATTGCTGCTTATTGCCTTACTTGCCAGCCATACGCTGAAACCATATGCCTAGGCAAACAACCTCAGATCGATGTGGCAAACCTATCCGATTCTCAACTCTGTGCAAAACCTTTTGTAAATCGGAAGAGAAAAACACAGCTGCAGTTTTGGAAACAGAGCTCCCCCCCACCGAAACAAAAAATCTCAACCGCAGATCAATGTGTTTTGCATTGCCATAGAAATACAATAGGTTAGGACAAAGCATGCATGTTCACTTTTTGGAACAATGCAGGGTCCCTTCTTTTAAAAATAACTGCACATTAAAAACCACATCCATCTGAACAGAGAGCACCCTCGTGCTGTGTGAGCACTCTCATCCCTGCAGTCCCCCGCCTCCTCCCACGATGATAGCTAATCAAACATGTTAGGCATCCCTGCCGCAGCTGGAAGCGGGGCTCTGTTTGTCAGGGTGGCGGGAAGCACAGCTCGGGATGCTGCGAGCCTGTGATCATGCCTGGCTCGGGCTGTGTTAGTGCTGAGCGTGCACACATGAGGCTCGTATCCAGTGTCAGGCCCCACGGCCTCACAGAGCCGATGGCAATCCCTTTTTGACTCATCCCTAGAAATGGACGCATGGCTTCTTTTACTAGATTTACTGGCCCAATCCCCCTGGGCTGGAAAATGAAGTGTCAAAGTGCTACTGAGTGTCCTTATCTTGAGGGGACATAAAATTGTAAGGGCTATCGTGGCACACATTAATAAAACATTGTGTGTGTGTCAGGCAAAGAGAAAGAAAATTATGAAGGTACTAAAAGAAAAGCTACAGTATCATCTGGGTCTCATCAGACAATTTTTGCAGGGTGCTCTCCTGTTTTTCTGGTATGTGTTTTAAGTGTGAGAGAAATTCCCAGACATGTTCTCCTATACATCATCGTGGTGTCTGACCTCAGCCTGACCCTGGCAACAGTTTGAGAAATCTGAATGTGAACAAAGACTCTGTGTCAGCAGCAGGGAGAGATTGCGGGATAGACTTTCCCCATCAACTTAATCGCAAACAGCAGTTCTGAGGCCATAACTTTACAGGGCTGCACCAAGCCACAAACACATAACCTTTAGAGGTGAAACTGCCCCCCGCTCCCCACCCCCTGCTTCTGCGATTTTTCTCAGTCTTGTGGTGCTCTCTTTGATGTAGCAAGGCAATTAGCTCTAATGTTCAAGTACTGCAGATCTGTTTTATGGTTTGGAAGGTGAGAGCTGTTTATTACAGGTAGGCTCCTGGGGGCCATAAAGGCTTTGCAAATTTTTAATCATGCAAAAAACTAATCAAAATGTAACTTATACACACCATAAAAATTAATATCATTATTATGCATGGTATAAATTGCCTGCCTTGGCTTTCAATGGCACTCACTTCTAGAAAATGCATTTGGCATTCATTTCTGAAGTATGTATGGCATTCACTTCAGAAGTAAATTTCATAGACAGAAATGATAATACAACTTCTGTTTTTCCTTCAAAATTACAGAAAGGTTGTATGGATTCACATTGTCAGGACATATATCAAAGGGCTAAGATGGGAATACAACAGCTCTAACTTNAGACCATTCATCAGAACAGATACTGAGGATACGTAGACTAAGTGTTCTATCAAAGACATTACATACCTATGCCAAGATGGAATAAATGTCTTTTTTTTTAGTAACGTTTGTTCTTATTTCATATGCTAACCAAGAAGGCTACTATTCAAAAAATAAAAATGTGATGATCCCTCCTCAAAGACACAAAATTCTGAATTATTATGTATCAACAAAACACAGGATGAGGGGGCTACAGATTGCAGAGAAAGTCTTAATACTCTGTTCTAAATTTACACAAGGTTTGCCTATACACATTTACAAATATCAGCTTTGAAAATGAATAGAACAACAAATTCAAATGTACTTTACTGGCTTTAATAACAGTATTTCAATAAGATATCTTATTCACATTTGGTTTTATTTTGTCCAAATGCTGAAAATTTCTTTTGATCTTGGATGTCTTAAGTTTACCCATTATCAACCTTTTTCCTCACAACTGACTTAGAATTAAGACCCAAAAATGAGGTTAGTAGCAGTCTCCACTAACACTGTAAAATAAGGAAAAATGAAAAAGTTATGTTTCAGAGGTAACATTAATCAGTTAATATTGTATATTCCATATTCTACGTCATATACTTTAATATGTTAATCTACATGTTCATGCCCTAATTCTGTACTGATTTAATGAAGTAAAACCCTTATGACTTTCCTCAGGCCAATGAAATCAAGATGTGTGATGATTTCAGTTGCAAATCCCAGACCTCTGCCAAAGCTGAACAGCAGATACCAGCAACAAAATTAGCTGAATATTCACATAGATTAGAAAAGCCTGACTTACTGAAATACGATTTAAGGAACAGATACATCTACCATAAACAAGGGAGAGTATAGAGAAACATATAATATTTTTTGAAATTAAATAATGAATAGTTAAAAAAAGATATGGCCAAGTTGAAGCAATCATCTCTCCTTTAATTTAAATGCACTGTGATAATCACAGGGACAAAGCAATCACCTTTCCCTGTGTCTTATTAGAGAAGTTTCCCTACTAATGAGCAGCCTGGCAGTTTGTCTTCCTATCTATTTAAAAAACATATTATTTTCAAGGGTTGACTTTGGTTGGTTTGGTTGGTTTTATTTTTTTTACATCACTGGTATATCAATTAACAGACAGCAGTTCCTGTTTTGGTCCTGGATTATTTTGTTGTTGTTGTTGTCAGTATCCCTTTCGCCCTCTCCAAATTGCAAGAAATTTCTTAAATAAGGATGATCTACTGGTTGTGGGTGAGTAATTGTGGTTATGAGAGAGAAAACAAGATTAAGCAAGTGTTTGTGGCTGAGGGCCGGATGGATGGGGGACAAATAGATCAATAGACTAAAGCAGTAAATAAATAAATATGAAATGAGGGAGAGATTTTAAAAAATAATTGGGAGTTGTTATTCAATATGTTGAATAAATAGCTGAATCTAAGGTACCCATAAGTGTTCAGCACCAGTGTATCCCAGGTTCAACTGGTAGACTGAATGGCTTGTTGAGATTAATTGCCCAGATGAGAAGGTAACCATTAGCAAAGAATAATAGTAGGGTGGATTGGAGGGATGGACAGATGTAGAGAAAGGTGAAACAACTGAAAAGAAAAACAAAGAAAACCCCACAGTCTATGCAAAAGAAGAAAACAAACAAAAGTAGAGCTCGTGGCTTTACTTCTGGATGATCTTAGTTACACTACTTAGATGATAAGTTCTCCCTGACCTCTTGATTGCCATTTGTTCACCCAAATATTCCAGAAAGTATTTGTTCTGTATTCTGGCTTGCAAATGGCCTTGCAGAGCATGAGCAAGGAATAGGATGCCTCATTCATCCAGGATCTTGACTACATCCTCTAGTGGTCATATTTCATCTTCAAACAGGATTTCTAATTTCTCCTTTAAGGACTCAGGGGGAATGACGGCACCAACCCATTAATAACTGTTTTTAATCACTGTGTTATATTCAAAAGTATAGCTATTAGAAGGCTGAACTTTCCGCAAACAAGCCTATAATTAAGTGATGATCGTCACATTGACCAGAAAGTGCTAACTGGCAGTCAGTATCAAATTGTACCGTTTTGTTTTGTGGTGCATCATTTGAATTTTTATAGCAGCCTAATGCTTCTCATTGAAACGTTTCACCGTGTCAGAGGAGGCCGACTGCAAAGCTGGCTGAACAGAGCGTGCGGTGATGGAACCTTCCCAAGGAGTGTCACAAATCACACCCACTTTATCCACTCACTTCACTCCACCCAATAGCCTGTATTCCCCACTTGCCACGCTCAGCCTCACCCCTCTGGCTGATGAGAGCAGCTCTTACCTACCCTACTTGTTTTAGTTTCTTAGCTTCTGAAAGTAGAAAATATTCATTAGCACCAGCTAATCTACGAAGCACGTTTTATTTCCTAATCTAGCTTTTTTCTACCCTTTTTTTAAAAAAAAATGCAATCTAATTCCAGCTGCTAGAGAAGGAAAAAGAATGTTCTCTCCAGCAGTCTGGAGGGGTGGGGTGTCCTTTCCAGTCCGGCTGCTGAGTGAACTCTCACTCTCTCTCATTGCTGGCTCTGGGATTGCCTGCTTTCTAGTCTCCCTCCCATAGTCTCAGAGTAAATCAGGAAGCATCTTTTACTCTCATAATGGTGCAAAATGTGGAAAAAAAACCCTGTTGTTAAGCTTATGCTGAGTCATACCTGAGAAAATAGGAAAATTTGTGTTTTGTATTTTTGTTGTTTTATTTCTACATTAATATTTTATCAAATATTTTGCAAGAGGCAAGAGAAGCATACGCTGACAAAACCATTAACAGAGTGTCAGCTATTCAGAATGAAACTCAGCAATGCTTTCCAGATGTGATTGGAGATGTACAGTTAATCATTTATTATGCAGAAAGGGATACTTTTCCTACTTGGCCATCTCTAGAAAGGCATTGAAGCATGAAACTATATTGAGAATAGTCTAACTTTTCCAACTGATCATTACTTTTCTTTTGGCTGCCATTATGGTTCATAGAAAATGCTGTTTCCCCCATCAGCATAAAGCATGAAGAGCACTAGCATTGTCTGACTTTAAGACTAATACATTTCCATCAAGGTTATTTGGAAAATAAAATTAAACCTCATTTTTAATTCTTATTCAACATGCTGGATACACCCTGTGTAATTTCAGGCACTGCTCTAAGTTTATTCTCTACGGAGGGAGAGACAGGTATCTTAAGGGCACAACTCTGACTTTATATAGATGAATTACTAATTCCTTCCTGAAGTTTAGTGTTTGAAGTGGAGACTTTTCACCTTGACACAGCTGCTAAATGCTGCAAGTTATGTGGGTAAACCTAAGCCTAACCCAAACCTCAGAGAGTCAGTGAGGGTCTCTTCATGTCCTCATGACCTTCACCAAGTGTACTGGGTGCTCATGTCAAGCCTGGCAGTGGGGCAAAGAAAAATACTGGATCTTCACAGTATCATTCACCTTATTTTACTTCTTCTGCATTGCAGTTCAATCTGTGCCTTCAGTGTCCCTTCATATACAAACACTTCTACCATCTCTGATTTCTTGCATTTTTTCCTACTTCCTACATGAGCTTTTTCCAATATGTCACGTAAGTGGTGAGACTGACTCTCTCAATCAGTTTCCAAAAAAATCCTTTAGAGTGTATTTACAAAGAAATCCATAATATTAATTAACAACTCATTTAAAACATCATTTAAATTACATATTTTACTAGTGACTCAGTTTTGGGGTTTCTTTCAGAAATACACTGTAAAATCCTTTTCATTTACCTTCCAGACTTTCTTTTTGAATTATTCACCTCTTTTTGGCTCACTAACAGTATGTCTGAAATTATCTGTAAAGAATTCCGTTAGTGCATATATTTCTTCTTTGTCTTTTGAGAATACTAGAGTAAAAGAATTTATTTTCTTTGCCATCTCCTGATCATTTTGGAATGACTCTTTATTCTCTGGTGGTCTAGCAGACGTAATGACTCCTCTGCAAGCTTTCTCTGAGATACTTGAATGATTCCTGTTTAGCTTTTCTAAGTACCTTCACATATTTGCCCCCTATAGTCAATCTCTATATTCAGTTTTATTATCACTTTGGCTATACTTCCACTTTTAAGGATACTTTTTCTGATCTGAATAAATTCTTGTACTGTGTCTTGTAATGTAGCTAACTACAGCATTCCAGTTTAAATATTCCTCTTTCTTGATGCTAAGTGTCAAAGGCAGAAGTAGGTAATCTATTTTTAGGGAAGAAAATTTTCCCTGAATGAAAACACTTTCTGAATTTTTTAAAAAATAATGTTTACAGAATTATTCGTTGGAGGGGTTGGGGCAAGAGGAGTGTTGTTTTGTTTGCGTTCCACAATTACCTGACAGGTATTTCATAGTATATATAGAAGTCCATGGATTTCTTTACAAACTTACTTGTTGCAAGTATCACTTAAATTCAAAAGTTTGGCTTTTTTAACATTTGCACACATGAAGTGGTCTTTATTTTTTTTGGAAAGACAACACAGGTGCTTTTAGCTTTCCCTCCAACCCAGATCACCATGGTAAGAATCTTCACCACGATGTTCCCCTGCAAATTACTCCAAAAATCTTCTGTAAAAACTAGATCTCCTGGCTCAGCTGTAGCTGTACTATTCAAAATATAGTATACTGACACATGGGCAAGCTCTGTTATTGAGACAGGAGGAAGAGATAAAAGTCTGCTCATCAAAACTACCAAAGCAGTAAAAAACAGCAGTACATTCCTGCTTCCTTGCTGCCTCCCTGCCCCTCTGGTTTCTGTTTTCCTTGCCTCCTCCAGTCCCAACCCAGAAAATTCAGAGAACAAACTTTTGTGTCATTACTTGCATATTATGCAGCTTTGTGGAACGTTCCTGACTCATATTATAGTATTTAACGTGCCATAACATGGAACATCTCGGTCTCCCTCACCCACAGTAGCAGAATCTTTTCAGTTTCAGTACTGTGCTTCAATACCTCAAACTAATATTTTCTTGCTGCATTGTTTGAAGTCAGGAATTACACTATCCTATTGATTAATCTGAGGCTTGAATCTCAAGTCCACTACCAAGTTTGTTGGAGACACTTTGATGGCACACTCTGAAGATAAGCAACATCAATTGTTTCTTAGTACACTAATGGGTGACTCACAAATACTGAAGTAGAGTAGACAGCAGACAGAGATCTTCTGAATTAAAAAATGCCAGTTATACGTAGGGGTTATCCCAGGGCCAAGTCAAGCATTTCAGATCACCCAATCTTGCTGTAAAGCTTCTTGTATCATAGCAACACAACCGCATGGATGGCTTGATTTGTATCCATTTTATTTTATACTAAACCAGTGCGACATAATAGATAATTTCCTTCATCTTTCATTTCCTCTTTCCTTCAGTTAAGTTTTTTAATTCTTACTGTTCAGTATGCTGCACAACTTTTACCTTTCCCACATGTTTGTCTAATTTGAAGGCTCTTTCTCCCATACATATTTTAAATAGCACATCCCCCAACTCCCCCAAATTAATTTTCATTGTCAGCAATATAATTCTACTTCTGTGGAAGCAAAGGACATCCCTTGCCTATAGACTCCTCACTCACAACTGCCTAATGAACACAAATCTACAGTGCCTGTTAGGTAAAGCCCTGAAATGCTTTCTGAGGTGGCTCTGTTGATACCACTGAAAATATCTCAGAGAAAACTTCTGAACAAGACCTGAACTTAACATTTGTTTTTAATGATTTTAGACAAGTAGATAGGAACACCCATTTGTAAGTTTAATCCAGACTTCCCACCATACATATGCCTCTTCATTTGCTTGTAACTTCAGTAAACTCTAAGTGCTTGAGCTGAAATCAGCTGTGCTGAATCCCTGCTGCAAGTTGGACAGCATAGGCTTTTTTTTTTTCTTTTTAATTTCAGCCAAAGTGACTCATTTACTTCTAAGAATAGGATTAAGATAAATATATTTTTTATGTATGTGTGTATATACATGTTTTGGAAATCTTTACTGTTCCAGCAATTTTGAACTGGAATTTGGCAGACAGGATGATGTCTGGCATGTGGCACATTGGATTAAACTGCCCGAATTCAGCCAAGCAATCTAGCTTTAAAAAATTCTACTTACCCATGCTCAGAAAAGCTTCATGTACTGAAGAGCTGACATTCTGCTAAGAATCCATAATCGCTGAACATACTCACACTTCCCACAGTGCTGAGAGCTCACCAAAGTGCATATTCAGTCACATCCCACACAGCTTCCACAAAGCTCTTCACCCAGTTCCTTTGTGTACTAGCCAATGCGTATGCCATCTTCATAGAGAAACTGCAGCTTAAATAGGTCCTCTAAAATACAATTTCTCCTGGCAGCTTCCCTGTACAACCAGACTGCAACTATATTATCCTTACTATGGTGAAACCAAACTTTGCTTTATTACTATTATTATTATTGTTATTCTTTTTCTGCTGTCATGGTACTGGGAACTGACCATTATAGGAGAGCAGGAGTACCATGTTCCTTCTCGCCGTGCTTGTAGGTTTGCAGGAGCAAAGGAAGTATGGAAGGGAAATTTCAGGGTCAGAGAAAGAATGGGGGAGAAGTAAGAAGAATGTGGTTGGAGGAAAATAACATGAAAGACCAGTAGATGGGGAAGGGAGGAGAAATCAAGGTGAAAATTAGGATCAAATAAAAATTTATAGAAGGCAGGAGAGTAGGACTAAAATCATTTGCACATCAAATTCCAGCACCAAACTGGACTTCAGGAAATAGAGCTGGCTGGGAAAAAAAGTGAAAAAGTGTACAGAGAAAATAATAGGTGAAGACAGTGATTATTAGGCAAAGAAATGGGAAACTTAATTTAGTAAAACACAGTTGTCCCCTACTACCCAATATTAAACTCCTGATTTTTTGGTACTATAATTCTTCTTCTGGCTTACTGCACTACCCCTCACCACTGCTTATCCACAAAGCAGACAAAAACATTCTGCAACTCAGCTGGCTCACTAGCTCTAGTAGAGGGGCTTGTGTAGCAAATTCAAACCCACTGGTGTTTTATATGACTTTCAATACAGCACTACATGGTGAATTTTTTTTTTTTTGTGTGTCCTAGTTTAAATAGCTACTGGATTATAGGTATATTATTTATCCCCCTTATGTTTTTAGAGCTATTAATAATATCATAAAAATAAAATACTTTAATATCTTAAAAAATACAAGGCTCTTCCTTTGCGACACAATCTTTAATATCCTGATCAAGCTCCACGTTATGGCAAAACCTCTTGTCTTATTCACTGGACAAAACTATTCATACTTATTTTGTGAGAAGCTGTTCAGGATTTTGTTTCTTTCTCACTGTTTATCATGGGACCCCATGTTCTATTTGCTACATCTCTTCAACCCATTCTGAAAGGCAAATTATTAATTTCATTACTGACTTTTTATTGATGCAGAAACGTTAATGAATTTATCTTCATTATGTCCTAAGAGATGAGTAGGCAATTCTGCAGTTTCAGAAAGGGAAGGCATACAGAAACTGAGGTTAAAAAAAATCTACTAACTTGGAGAACCCAGTTTGATACAGATGGGACCCAATTTTTTCAAAGTACATAACACTATATAGCACTTAATATGCTCAAAGTACAGCACTGATTGCTTTCATTTGGAGCTCTGTGTGTTCAGCACTTATTTAACACTATTGTACAGCCTGCAATCAAGCACTTAGAAAATGAAGGCCACACAGTTAGTGAACTCCTATGAAAAGTCCAGGTAAGGTGACCTGCTTAGGAGAAAAAAAATAGGAACTCTCCAGCAGAAAGAGCTATGGAAGCACCATATGAAGTTCTTAGTTGTCTTAAACATACTTCATTATTTCCCTTCACACTCTATGGAAAAGGATTTTCCTACACAAAGCAGGCTGAAGTTCACAGCAGTGATGTGAACAAAACTTAAAAGTATAATATGTTACTGATTTGCTTTATTATATTAGACCCAACTTAGCTAATTTAGGAATAGTATTTAGGACTAGGACTTAGGGATTTAGAAATAGCACAGTGACTGTAGTTAGCAAATATGATAGTGAGTATACACTTTTTATTCTATATAGAGGCAGATATCTGTGCTAATATTGATGAAATGTTGGCAAACAGTGCTTTCAGACACAATAATGAACTCATACATGTTGTAATTACAAAAAATACTGTAGCTTCCCTTATGATGGAAACAGACAAGTAAAGATGAGAGACAATTACAATTGGGTAGGTGTGCTATATTTGTGAAAATTACTGTTTTCTTTTTGAAACAAGATGCTTTGATCACTTGAGCATAAATTAGCTCCACACTTATCACTAGGCTGAAGAATAGAAAGAACAAATATATGGACCTTTTAAAGTATTGGCATAGAATTGCTTTGCTTTAGTAAGGATATTCACAGAAGTTCAAATTTTCAGAAGTTATACTACAGAAAAATGGGCTTAGGTGAACACACAGCATTTGATTTCTAGAACTGCTCAGTGTTAATCTCAGCATTTATGGACTGAAAGTTGAGCAGTTTTGAGAATCTACATAGCCTCAGAGAAATTAGCAAAATGCCACACATTAGGTACAGAGGATTTTTACCAATGCAAAATACATGGTCAACACCTGGCCTTAAAGCAGATTTTATAGTCCCCATAAAACATATATCCTCCATACACTTTAACCAACAAATACATTGAGAAAGTTCCTCTCATTTCAAATCATGTGTTCACAAAACCATGTGTGCTGCTGGGCTTTGAGGTCTGGGGATTATAATAGCCACTCATTTATAGAAGTATTTCACTTGAAAAGGGGAACATGATGTGAAGCAAGCAGCACATAACTTCCAAAATCAAGTTAAAAAAAATCCCTATGAAGTTTCTTATTATAAGAGCAAGATTAATTTAGGCACCTTCATAAAAAATGAAATAAATTCTGCTGCTTACTGTATAGTTAATCCACGCATTTTTAAAGACTTCTATTTTTAGTCTCATACAGCATCTGACCATGCAATGTTGAGATCTTTTTTAGATATGCGTAAAAGAGCTTGAGTTTGGGGTTTTTACATTGTCTATTAATCTTTCTTTTTTTTTAATTTTATTTTTTATAAATTCTGAGAAAATTAAACAAGTGGCTTTTAGGCACAGTCTTATTTTTTATGTTGATGACAGAGAGTTAGATTTCCTGATCTGGGGACATTTCTGAGCCACAAACACGAAAGACAGGACCAGCATTTCAGATAACTGTGTCATGATGCAAGATGAAGCAACTACTGAAGGGACCACAATTTTCTGTCTAAACACTTCTTTTTTGAGATGTACTCCTTTGAGTATCCCAAAGAAACTTGGTCAGAGATCCTCTTTCTTTCCTATATGTACAACATATTTATTTATTCATTTGCTGGTCATGGAACCTTTTAAAATGCACTTTATGTTCATGAGCCAGTTCTGCAACTCACTGCAGAAAATGGATTCAAGATTTTTTTTGCCTATTTGTAACAGCCTCTGTTCCCCAAGCACGGGTTGGAGAATGGAGAGGGATGTTATATGGCTTTTCTCCTCATAAGTTGTTGTGCAGATGAAATGGGGAATTGATTTCATAAGAACACTATTTGGGCAGGAATTAGTAATCAGCCTGTTATTTGCATTTATCAACATGCTTTGTGAAAGCTTCTACATGTGGTTAGCCCAGAGTACTTGATGTAGTCAAGACCAGCACAGACAAACACACTTGATATATTCTCAGATGGTGAGGAACTAGGAAGAGACTCTTCATCCAAGGCTTTTCTGAGTTAGCACCTATTTTGAACTGCATCTGAAGGTGACATTCTTCACTCATTCCCCCATGTGCAGTATACAATTTGTCAGACTAACAAATGCCACGTTTTAGTTGATGGCTAAAGGGGGACCATGTGCATGTTTCTGTATCTTCAGAGGATGTCAGTCTGGCAGGATACTAAGCTCAAATTGATTGCATGGCTTGTGTCCATTTCAAGATCTATGCATACAAGTACAGCATGCTGCTTTTGGGTACCATCTCAGAAAGTCAATACAAAGTTGAATGCCATTAAAAAGTTAAAATATTTTGCTCACTTATATATATATACATATATATATATATGGAGAAAGAAGAATCAATTGACAAGCTGACTTCAACAGAAACTGAGAACACAAGAAATCAGAAGTGTGAAACTTTGTACTTGCTCCTAACTAGGGAAGCTAGATGCTTCAACACGAAAAAAAAATGAAGCTGAACACTTACATTTCATCAGTCATAGGGTTAAATAAAACTGTTTCTCATTTCTTGAATAAGGAAATTCGGGCATCAGTGTAATAAAAATAATTTTTACCTTTATTTAACTAAGAGATTTTAAGTCAGCTTTTAAAATAGAAAGAAAATACTATTCCAGCAGCATTTTATGAGCTATGACAAGTCCATACTTCCTACATTTCCAAATAAAATAGAATTTCAGCTCTTCCTGAAAAATCAGCTGCCATACATTTAAGAGAAAGAGGGTGAAAAAGGAATCTGATTCAACTAGATGTTCTTCCTCGCAAGTTACTCATTGATAATCATATAAGAAATATCACTTGAGAGTACAATAAAGTCAGCATAACTAAGTTTGAGCTCAATTCCTAGTTTCTAACAGAAAAAAAACAAAACAAAAGTGAAAACAAAATTGCTAAATACTTCAAAGACAACATGCAGGTTCAGCAGCTTTCCATTAATTGCTTCCAGAAGCAGTTGCTGACCAAACCTTAGGTAAGACATATTTCATGTGTATTCCTTAATTCAAAATATAAAAGTTTTCAGTCCTACTGCTGTCATTCATTCCCTCATAGCAAAGGAATGGCCCACCAAGACCTACTTCTTATCTTCTAGCCATCAAAGGCAGGTAGGGTGTTTCTGCAAGCTGTGCTATAGATGTATGTTAGTTTTGGCATCATGAAAGAAATGTCTTGTTGCAGCAATGTATGAAGAGTGGTCAGCTTTTGAAACTTTTATGCAAAGTTTCATGATGGGTGCTATAGTCATGCAAGAACACGAACTATTACTTGACAACAAAGCTGAATAAAATAATGCCATAGTTGTAGCAAAAACACAAGAAGATGACACAATTTAAAAAAAAACACCACCACCATTTCTTAAGGCTTAAGCAAAAAGAAAGCCTTAAACTCAAACCCAAATATGTTATAATCAGCTTGCAACTATCCAGGGTACTACAGGGAATGGGTTACTTAAATTAAGCAAAACCATATGTAAATTACACTAAAAGAACACATTTAGTACATTCACTTTTGAAGTAATTCACTTACTTTCACTTGTAAATAGCTACCTCTGGAATGAAGGAATGGTGTTAAATCGCAGTGAGCAGACCTGGTAGAGCAATATTTATTTTGTGTCATGTATTCTGTAGCTATGGGCTGTGGCCAGTGGTGTGGGTGGCAGATGGGCTCTCGCTGAGCCACAGTCCTGGTAATCTATTCACAGATAATTCAAATTTGACTTCTTTATAAATCTCAGGAATTTTAATGCAGTCTCATGACTGCTAAGTTATAGAATTAAAAATATTACAAACTGTCAAAAAATACAAGCTACCCTCCAAAAACTTTTCCCCAATTAAATTCCCTTGGCTGTAGCTTAGAATAACTGTAAGCCTTGTAAAAACCCTTTTACTAAATGTCTCCACCTATGTTTTTTCCCTCCAGCTATAAGCATATGAAAAAAGAAGCTGAGAAATGAAGAAGTTGTGAAATTTGATAATTGGGTTAATGATAATAATAAAAAGAAACCTTTGAAAAATTGAGGACAAAAAAATCTTTTATTGGGAAGATGTTTTCTTCCTCATATGAATTATAGATCAACTCTGTGGAAAACACTGTTTGATAATTATTCTAGGGCTCATATGATTAAGAAAACAGTACACAGCCTGTTCCATTTTAAAGTGTCCCCACCTTCGCTTAAGCATAAATGCAATTACAATAATTTTATGGTACATAAAATGAAAACAGTTGGCCTACCAAGTAACAGTTTTATAGATGTACAGTATCATTTAGAACCCTGCTGTTTCATTTGAACTGTATTGAATCTTTTTTTATCGTTTCTTCATCTAACCTAATTTTCCTAAACCCCTTATTTAATATTCCTCCTACTGTTTGTTTATTTCTCACTGAAAGAGCATAATAGCAACAGAAAATATAATTTCATATAAATAAAGGCTAGAACTGGTGGTACACCCTCTGATAAGTGTGAACATTTCACTATCTCTTTTGATTACAGTGCTTCACAACTCTTCTTTGTTAGAGGAGAATTTAGTAAGACAAATAATCAGTCATGAAGAATGAAGTCTGCTAGTGATTGCTGAACCCAAATGATGCATTGTACAGGGAAGAAGACAATACAGTAACTCTTTGTAACAGAGGATCCCAAAACAAGAAGCACACAACACAAGTTCTAAACTATTATAATGAACTATGGAACTAAAGACCAGATCGTAGGTTGTTTGTCATTGCTTCAGCAGCACAGAGATGCTCAAAAGATAGTTTAAATGGCTGGGAGGAAAGCCCTAAAATGAAAAGGATGCCCAGTGGCACAGAGCCAATGTAGTTGGTTCATTCAAAGTGGACATTAGCAATTCCTATGTGTAGAATAAGATATTCCAAACAGCCTTAAACTGACCTAAATTACATCAGTTTCAAAAATTTTGGGAATGTCTGGAATTTACCTCAGTTAACACCCCCATTTTCAAATGCAGTCACACTGGGACATCAGTGCAATTCTGGAGATAAGTACATTTGTTAACACTCACAGTAAAAGAATATTAAAAAGTTAAGAGTTGGAAGGAGAATAAAGTTGGTTTACTATCTACATTTTGAAAATGAGAAAGCACATCAGACTTTCTTCCTGAATGGAGCTATTAAATCTATTACAGAGGAAGCAAAGTGAAGTTCATAAGAATCTTGCCCTCTGAGAATTTCAATGGGTAAAAGCTGTGGAAATTTCACTTTATTGCCACTGTTCCGCCTACCACATGGGAGCACTTGTAATATTGATTAAATTGGACATGGACAGCAGAAAAATATGTAACATTTATCACAGCCTACAAATGCAAGAAAACAAAACCAGAAATTCTATCTGTTATTGCAGGGTCTAGAAAAATATCACAGGATGTACTTTCAATGCAACAGGAAGACAGTAGGGCCTGTGTTTGTGTCAGTTTTTGGAGAAGCTGCCATACCTAATTCTTAGGTTGCAGAAACACTGATTTAAACCCAAAGACAGCTCACCATTTTGGAAGCCACAGATACAGTTATGAACCTGGACCCTGTCTCCTGACCTGGGCCAGACACCATTAATTCTATCATTCCACCCATATTTATGGGTTTATGCTTCCTCTACACCAAGCTGGCCGCAAACAGATTCTTTGGCACCTGTGAGAAATCAGTTTTCTTTTGCCCTTGAGGTGCTTAGTCAGATGTCTCGCTGCAGGGTATGCACAGAAATACTTATATTACAGGAAGATGCCATCTTTTGTAGCTATTTATTTGCATTAAAAAAGATATGACCAACTTTCTAGGGAAAGGCTTTCCCTTTGTCCTTCCTGAGCAAAGGCTGAGTATCTATTTTTTTTGCCCATTTTTAAGTATCTTTCAAATCACATAAATGTTAATTTTTTTTTTTCCTAAAAAAGTGACTAAATTGAAGATACTTGCAATTTCCACAATATCCATGAAATTATATACTGCTGTTTTGATAGAACCATATTAACTCAGTTTCAGAGATCCTTCTTTCTAAAGGGCTTATTTAAAAGCCTTTCTAATTCCAACTTGACTTAAAATTAATCAGTGTGGTGGTATTCTCTCTTTTTCTGCCATAGCTTATCTTTATGTAAGAAACTTAATATTTTCCTAAGATACAGTAATGGCTCTTAGTCTATCAATGGTCTTTAGATTATTTTCCATATCATGATTGCTATCCCACTTCTGCAAATGTGCCTAAATTAGCACCCCCCACAATAGGATTTGCTCTTTCTCATAAAGTGCTAGACATTTTCACCACTTTCTCAAGTCTGTTCCTTTAGACTACTGAATTAGGAGGTAGACTTCTCCCTCCCATAATTTTGTATGTCTTGCAAATCACAAGCTTAAACAAAAAGCACTTGGGAAAATAATTTTACACATTCTAAACAAAAAAACCAATCCTATATGCTCCCATTGCAACCAATAATGTTGCTTTTAGATATCATTTGTACTGCCAAGACTTCTGATAGAAGTAGGCTGGAAATGCCTCTACCTCTGATTTCTCTTGACAGTGTTTGAGTTCATTTTTTTTAATTAAAAAACTCACAATACAGGATTGTCAGCAGACATACCTATAAGACTTAGGTTCTGTGGAAATCAGTCTGTATGGAATGTAACCAAATAATGAAAAATAGCACAACACGTATATCCCCCAGTGATGAACAGTATGTCAGACAGAAAAACAGATTAGCTCAACCACTATGTATCTATAAGACATTTATTTCCCTGGAATCTTTAGGAAAACTAAACATACAGCTTTGATTATTGTTACTTAGCCAGCTCAATGAAGTAAAGGAAGAGGAACCAACAGATTAACATTTTTGGTTTTGAAGACGCCAGAATAAAATTATCTGCTTCACAGCTACACCTTATATAGTTTAGTAACATAAACACTAATATCCTGTTTCTTACCCTGGACAGCAAACCTTGTGCTGCTTAAATCTAGCTCTTTATAATGCCACTTTATAAAAAGAAGACAAAAGCTTATCAAATATTCTTCAGAAATCTCTGGAAACAGTAAATACCAGTTCTTTATTACAGCTCAGGAACAAAGTCAAAATTTTGCTAAGTTCCTAGTGCAGAGCACAGATAACTGGAAGTTTGGATGTTTCATAAATGAGTTTCACCAAAGGTATCACAGACTGAGATTCCAGGCCCATGTGTCATGCCCTGAAACATCTGCAGCAGAACATAACATTCTTAATAAATGAGATAAATGAAAGTGTGCAATTAATGAAATAATTGTGAAAATATATCTATTCATCCACACAGATGAAAAGCTGTTTATGACTTTTCTTGGTGGGAAAGGAAATTTCTGAGGGAGATTTTTCAGTTCTGTTGAAAGACACCTGGAGTATTGCCATGAGAAGACAACAAATGAGCTTAGCAGTGTGAAAATACATATGCCACAAAAATTTTGGTAAAAAGAAGGTGTGCAGTCACTCACATCTCCTTACATACAACAGTAATAAAGAAAAAGCGTTCCATTTTATCATATTTAATAACATCTTGAAAAAAGCCACCCATACTTTAGAGTTACGTAATATATTTTAGTGGAAGGGAAGGTAACTACTTAGAAAATGTAGGTTTGCATTTTTATGCTAAACTAATGCTAATTATATTGCCACTTATACCACATTCACATCCCACTCCTGCAAATTGCTACAAACAATTAAGAGAAAAAAATCCATTCAAGTTAACAAAATGACAAGCTTTCTGCTACTTCAGAGTATTTTTAGGTATGGTATGTTCTTAGCCTGAGTTGGTTTTCAGCTGTTCCTGTAATTCACTCAAAGTAACTCCTCAAAATAACTCCATAACTCTCTCTCTCTTACTTCTCTTCCCTTACTTTTCTTTTTTTTTTTTNCACTGTTTAATCAGGATGGAGATCTGAGCTGTGAGTTTATTCAAACCAATCTCTTTTTAGTGCTTGGGGTTTTTGCTGTGCCAAACCACTTCTGGTGTTTAAAGCAAGGCAATGACAGCATACCTTCTTGTTATTATTTATGCATGGAAGGCCAAACCAAATGCTTGGGTGGGTCGCTGAAGACATGCAGTATGTAGTTTTTTCCATCCACAGGACCCCATTTACATTTAAATGAACTTGCTCCTTGTGAAAGATTGGCTCCAGCAGAGAATACCACATGACCACAGACATTGAAATTAAATCACAATCGCAAGGATAGAAGCCACCAACATATTGCTAAAATCAACCTACAACACGTATCTGCAATGCCTTATATATGTCGGTAATAAAGAGAAAATGTTCAATTTTATTTTATAAGATGCATCCCACTATATTTTCTTAATCCATGCGTAAAATAAGAAACTGCTGCTCAAAGCAAGAGTCAAACAAGTAAAATGCAAAGCTACCTCTGCCATGGCTGCATTTCTCACAAGCAGTAGGAAAATTGTCATGTGCAGCTCCAGGCCCTAAATGGATGATTTCTCCTGGCTGATGCTGGAGTGGCACTGACTTGACAAATGTGGGAAAGTCCTCAGCTGTGAGATGGGGGCTTAGGTTGTGGGCTCTTGGTCAATTGAAAGGTTGCATTAAATGTAAATTATAGGACTGTTACTTAGATATATACCCTTCTCAACCAGGTGAAAGGCAAACAGCGCCCTGCACTAATTCACAGATGAACTGGTGATAGGCTTGCTGAAGAAGGCAAGCAGGCAGGCAGCAGGCAATTATAATCCTCATCTTTGAAGGAAGGAAGGAAAGGTATTTTTATATAAAAACCATATTAAATTTCTTTTTTTAAGTGCCTCTACATATTTCTCTTTTCAATTTATATGGAAAAGTATTAGGCAAAAATCTACAGCAGAACTGGCAGTAAATATCACAGAAACAATTGCTCTTTTATTAAATATTTATTGAAAAAAATTCCCGTGCTTTCTCATTTTTCTTCTTCTGCTTCCAATATTTATTTACAGCTGATTATTAACATCTGCCAGTGTAACAGTTTCATCTGTACAGAAGCCGAAGGGTAAAAAAGTCACAGACCCCCTCTAACATGACCTGTAGTTAGACAGAAAACAGTTTTCCCAGTCACCGCTTGGCTTCCTGTCTGTGACCTCTGAAAAGCATTGGAGGCCAGGGTTAATGGCCTTTCCAATCTCTGTGATAAGAATTCATTTTGTTCTATTACCAGCAGTTATCTCAGGAGCCTGCTGCATCACTTCAGCAGGGTTCAATCAATGAGAGGACCTAATGAAGTAACCAGCTGTAGCTCTATTTCCCTGGTCAACTCTATCAGACAAATAAGATCTATCAGTCACATCTTACGGCTGGTCCTAGAAACAGCATCCTCACATGCTGAACCCATATGCATATGAACCAATGATACCTGGCTGTTTCTTTTTAATTTTCCCTTTTAATATGGCTTTTCTAACAGAAAATGGAGTGAAATGGGTTTGAAATGTTGCATTAGGAGGACAATAATGTTGGATTAAGAAATAGTGGATTTTCAGAACAGCAGGAAGCATCTGTATTAATAGCAAAAATAAGAGTAAATTATATTGCATGTCTGATTTTTTCCCCCTCAATCAACCCATATTCTCCTTAGACAGTGGTTAAAAAAAAAATAATAATTATTTCTGCCTTAAATTACTATGTGGCATAAACAGTTTTAATTATGGGACTTAATTTTCAGTTTGTCATTTAGAAAGAAAATAATATTTTGGTAATACTCTTCAGTCAAATGTCAGTAAAAAAAAGTCACAGTCAATTTTATGTTATATTTAAGTCAGATCACTGAAAATAAAAATATTAAAAATGTTAATTTTGACAAAATTGTATACGTATAATTTTGTGATTTGTTATAATTAACTTTATGCTCTCATACTTCAAAAATAGCTTAATTATTTAGAAGTGTAAACCTTACTTAAAAGGCATTGGATTTGAAAATTCAAAAATAAGGAAAATAATAATAAAGGACAACTTCAGGATGTCAGAGGTGTGTACCTCAAAATATGACTTTATAATTAATGAGAGGGTACAGGAGAAAAATGCAATACCTATTGCTTGCACCAAAATGTCCGGTCTGACTTCATCACTAGGTGCGACAAACTAAATTGTAGCAGGCCACTACAAGAAAATTACTGGAAGTGTTGTGGGAAGACATGTTAGAGGAGTGTAATATTTGCTGAAATGTTGAAAGCCACATGCAGCTAAGTTTATTTTAGTGGGTTAATCTCAGTGAATCTCATGCAATGAAATTTGTATCCTTTTAACTTAACTGTGTGCTTTGTCAAATTGAAATGAAATTTTCTTGCTATGTGCTGCTATGGAGAAAGAGAGACGATACCCATGAAACCCAGCTAAAAATTACTGCTGTTCAACATGCATACACAATGTGTACAGAAATTTCTATATAATTAAAAGCTGAGTATCATTTTGCATATAGTAACACATCTGATGGATTATGACACGTAGATTCCAGAGTACATATGCTTCATAGAAGCACCTGTATCTCTTTTCCCTGTGTACAAAACAAGGTTGTTTTTCTTTTGCAGCCTGCCTGCATTAATAAAACAATAGGAATATTACATGTAGAATCAAAGGAAATCCAAGAATTCTTCCTTTTAAATTTTAAACGACCTTAATGAAAAACAAGGGGAAGAATGTGTTTTAATAGTGCAGTTTGGTATTTAAGCAAAGCACATTTCTGCCATAGATACCTGGGTACATTCGAAAAGGACTGAAATAAGTATGCTACATATGTAAACAGATAAGATTATGCCTAGCAGGCATTTTGGGAACATCTGTCAATTTTTTTATGGAATGCACTGATTGTGGGCTATTGATTGCATTTAAACAAAGTTGTTTCAAAAAAAAAAAATCAGCTAACAATTCGTGTAGAAAGGACTGATCAATATTTAAATGACTCTCTTCATTGATTTAAAATTAACTTTCAATTAAGAGATCCATAGGACTCTTAACTGCGACACTTATCCATTCAAGAGAAAATAAAGGTACATTTATCGATACACTTAAACAGCAGTGGCTGGTTTCCTATTGATTCAGTCATTTGCGCTGGGATTCGTTAGCATCATCTGACTTTAACTCACTTACTCGGTCTTCACAGTGTGTAAGACTGAAAGATGCAGGAATGTACAAAATGATATAGGGGAACTGAATGAAACTGGAAGATATATGCAGAGGTAAGTCATGCTTTCTATGCCTCCTAATGAAGGAAGAGTCCATTTAAATACTGCCTTGCTTTTGGTTTTGATCAGGCACAAATTCCTGTCCATGGACCTGTTATGTACTGTTTGAGACTGGAAACATACAAATGAATGAAAGCTTTAATACTGATAGGTAACAGTTCTATTGGCTCCTATCAGCTCTGATGAGACTGCCTATTTGTGTGTATTGATTAACATATAACCCATAAGAACTTAAGCTCATTGTTTGAAGAATGTTTTTAAGTGGTGGTATTATACCCTGTATATGTTTATATCTATAGATATAGATATATGTGTATGACATTTAACACCAATATAATTTAATATTGTAATATGGAATCAGCCATTATATGGATTTTGAAAGACTTACTGAGACATTTGAAAGTAAACATTAGGTATCTACCTTTGCTTTAAAGAAAAACTCAAATATATTTGCACTAAACAAAAATATACTACAGTAGAGTAGCTATAACTATAAACACATGCAAAAGCATCACTACATTTAGGAACACAAATTAAAAACAGGGCTGTAATTACATACTTCATTATTTATATGTATTCTGGGTATTTTAGTAGACTATGGAAGCTGGACATGTAATCTCTATAGTTAATAATAGACCAAATTCATCCCAGGTGTAATTTCATTGAAGTCAACAGACCTGGAACTGCACCTGGAATGAATTTGGCCCAATGCTATGAATGCCTTCTGACTCTTGCCAGCCTAGATTTACATATAAGATATAACACAAAAATGAAATAAAAATAGAAGATGTCCAGGAGGCATAGCATGTTTACAAAGCAGAGTGGTAATAACCTTGCCTGATATATATGTGGCAGCGCTTTACTTAGCCAGACAGTATTATTGGGAATGGGGGAGGGTTAGCTCTGGCGGTGGCTCAGGTTTGCCTGGGTCCCTTCACGTCATTGCCTATTTCTTTCTCTTTTCTCTCTCTCTTTCTGTTTTTGAAGCCTCATAGCCCAGAACCGTCCAGTGAAATGAAGGTGCCCCAAACTGACTCATTTATTACCTATTCATTTGCTGTGATGCGACCTCCAGGAGCAAAAAAATTCTGCTATATAGTAATGTTTAAACATTAAGAACTATTCTGATCAGCTGAGATTATTCCTTAAACTGAGAATCACCAACAGAATGTATCTAAAATTCAACTTGCATATATCATCACCAACATTCTATTTTAAAAAAGTTTTCTTTTACTAACAAACCAGATCAAATTCTTTGAAGCCTG
This sequence comes from Scytalopus superciliaris, assembly GCA_013400415.1. Taxonomy (NCBI): domain Eukaryota; kingdom Metazoa; phylum Chordata; class Aves; order Passeriformes; family Rhinocryptidae; genus Scytalopus; species Scytalopus superciliaris. The sequence continues at coordinate 217,372 of VXBX01005192.1, forward strand.
GATGTGTTTTACATTATGATGAACTGCTGTTTCCACTATTTAGTCTTTTCTCTGTCCACTAAAGGTTAAATTGTACTTACCAAAGGCTCATTTACAGAGTTATCATATGAACCATTGGTATCTTTAGGATCATAGTAACACAGAAAACTGGTTATGGACTTTTGCTGCTGGGTAAGAGTCAAGATCAGAAAGACCAGTGTGCAAACGCAACGCAAATACACCCTCCTAAAATTTCAAAATGACATAATGTTAGTGTAACATAATTTGGAATATATTATGACTGTTAAAATTACTAAAAAGTGCATGATGCCATTATTTCCAGCTGGAAATTAGATGATTATACTAATTAAGTGATAGCAGGTGGCACAATGACTGCTACAATCTTCTCTGATGTGCAGAGAGAGATGCATGGTTCTCTGTCTAAAACACTCAGGAATAGTAACAATTGGCTTAAGCAGTATTCTGTCCCAAGATGCAGAAAAAGGATTCACTTTGATTTAACACTTCCTTATCACATCAAAGAGGTGAAGAGGCATCTTTATGGATTGGCTCAGGAAAAGCTATCCTACTGGTTCAGCTTCTACCATTACAACTAACATTTCTTGGTAAAACAGAAATAGAGTATGAAATGAATTCCAATACAATCATGTAATTCTAAAATGTCAGCAATCTTCTTTTAAATTGCAACTGGCCTAAATTCATCACTACCGTTTTTAAGTTCCTCAATTCAGAATTGCTATAGGTGTGCTGCTGAGACCTGTAAGTCAAGCAAACTGGAAATGCTGTAGTAAAATAAATATTTCTGTGCCAATAAAAGCACTAAATACTTTTAAGAATATATGCAATCATTAAATACATTTGAGTTTTATCTCAAATTTATTAAATAGTATATACATATTATTATTGCAGCAGGATTTGAAGATTATTCACAATTGCATTGAGTTAGACAAATAATTCTCTAGTCCTGTGAGTTATTTCAGAGTTTGTTTTTCTTGTTCTCTTTGCTCTCTGTTCAGACTGAAGTAAGGCTATCACCAACAACAACTAGTCTTCTGTATCAGTCACCATTAGTTCAAATACTGTGAGATACGGTTAAGAAGCAACTCTCTCTTTTATTTGGATCTTCATATGCTTCTGGAGTGTGACCTCAGTGTAATGATGGTGGGGGAGAAAATCTGCTGAAGAAGAACCACGCTGTGTGAGAGTGCAACCAACATATGCCTAAGAGGCAAAACAAGTGATTCTTATAAATAACAAAAATAAATGTTATCTAATTCTGAAAACATCTTATCTGGTTTTCTCTCTCTCTAGCATTCATTTCAGTTTTGTTATTGTATTTATTATTACAGATCAAAAGCACAGCTGATAAGACTTAAGTTTAGATATATTTGTAAAGTGCTATGATGTCTTACAGCATGCCTGGTTAATTTAAACAATCATTGCCTTCTCCCTCTATATCTCCCAAAGCCTTACCTGTGTCACAATTTCAAGCAATGCTTATGCCATTTCCATTTTCACAGGTGAATACAAGAGAAAGCCAGATCAGACAGTAGAACGTGAAAAACTATGGTTTTTCCTACGATGTTGTGCATTATATTGCAGTGCCATTCTCTTCCCAGTTATGACATATGCAAATTAAAGTTACCCTACTCTTAATCCACAAACATTCCCATAGTGATATGTGCTATGATAACAGTAAGTACTTTGCAGAATATGTCTTTAGCAAGGACAAAAAAAAAAAAAAAAAGAAAGGTTCTCCTACTTGCAAGACTAAATGAACATTTTTTTACTTTAGGGCAAAAATATGAAAGTTTGTGAAAATGACTCATCTCTTTTTTCTTTATTCTTTAATAGAATTAAATGAAACGAAACTAAACTTCTGATTGCAAAAAAAGCGCCTTACCTCCTCCATGAATACCAAACTGCTCAGCATTTAGAATAGTATGATACAGATGTTGTTCTGTGAATTGATATAACAGGTCCATCTTTTCCAGGACAAAACTTATGCAAATTTCCCATAATGAAAATTACAAATACCTCCCTATATGTGACTAAAATAAAAAACTTTACTCTTGCACTCCAGGATATTCATTTAGCTGTGCAAATGGGCACAATGGTAGACAGTTATTCAGAAGCAGCTATACTGGAAAAATTTGAACTAGTTGTTCAACTAAAGAAAATAACATTATCTTACTATAGGCATGAGGCCAAGTCTCTTACCCTTGCATGCCACTGATTAGTTCAGCCTTAGCTGAACAAAAATCCTTAATCTTCTCTTTTTAATATTGAAGAGGTAAACCCTCTTTCACCTGCATGTGGAGTCTCCTTTTCATCAAAGCTCAGGAGATTCCAGCAACAAAATCAATGTATGCATGTTCAGAGCAGTTTTCAGGGTTTTGTAAGACAAATCTTTCAAATGGGAGCTAGTTTAATGCTATTGAGCTGAGTTTCGATCTGACAGAGTGAGTGAACAACACAGAAACAGTTCACTTACCACTGCTCACACTACAGGAGGTGGGAATCAGGTACAGGTCTGTATAAATACAGCTGTGCAATTTCTCAGTAAACTCTTACCCTACCTAATCCAATGTTAAATGCAACCATACAAGGTTTAAACAAACAAAGATTTAAGAAAGAAATGCAATTTGTTTCTCTATAGTAATGAGTGACTATTACAGTTTTCTCATCCAAACCAGTGAAGATTAACACCAGCTCCGCTGAATCTGAGTCATGCTACAGCTAACATTGTAAAATTCTGTGTCCTAACAGAAAACTATATCTGAACTATGATCAAAAATTATCCTGTTCTGCGTTTCCCTCCTGTTTTTAAACTTTTAACAACTTGCATTCTGGATTTTTTGAAGAAAAAAGCATATTTAAAAAAGACTCAGTTTTATTGCCAGACATTGTAGATTAATATGAGTTGTAGCACAGCTTTGCGCAGACAGATTGTTTTGCTCCTATGCTCTGAATCTTTGAATGCCAATACTACAATCAGCTTAGAATCAGAGACAATTCATTCCTCTTCTGAGAAAATGGTATTACAGCCACATGTCCATATCACCATTACATTACAACACTTTCCACGATCACACATCTGATTAGAAAAATGATCACTAGTCATTTCTTGAGCTATTCAGTACCTGGAATAATATGGTATATACTTCCTCTGTACTATTTATATTCCTTGTTTTTAATAAACAAATTAATGAGACTTCTAAAAGGCTTAAAGTAAACATACATCCTGAGTGGCCAAGTCTAAATTAAAATGAATCAAACAAGAACAACAATACTTTAAATAGGTATAGAAAGTGATAAAATACCCGCACTACACACAGTTCTGGCTTTTGCCAATTCCAGATTTATCAATGGGACAATATTCTACTAAGACAACCAGGGGCTAAAAGGAGTAGCATTTGCATTCATCTACTTCAAATATCAAGTTCCAGGCCCTGAAAAATGCAAGCATCAATTTGTCCTTTCATTATTCTGTTAAAACCCACAGCTCAAAGTAAACTTGAAATGTGATTATGTCATCATGCTAACTCAGTGTTAGCCCTGAATGTTCCCCCTTTCTGGATGTGCAGATGAGGTAAAAAAGTTCTCATGAAAAGGGACAAATTAATACTGTTTCTTCTGATGTGCTTAAGTATCTGCAGAACTCTGGTTGATATGTATGTAAAATACACTTTTATAATCCATACAAGAATGACTAGATGAAATAATGTATCAATGCATGTTCCCCACACTGTACCATATGAACAAATTAGTATAAATTATAAGAGTCAAAAAAATACAGGATCCAGTGAAAGTTCCTCATATTAGCAAAATTCCAGCAGGCTAGCCATCTTCCTTACATTAAAAATGTCTATTATCCGGTGTAATTGAATAACTCTCTGATAATTTCATCAGCATTTTAATAGTATATAAATAACCTCTTCCCTAATTACCATTTTGCTAAATTTTTCATATATTGCAGTATTTTGAAAGGAGGTTCTCGGTAAAGTACTTTACCCTTTCAACAACAATTAATAATTCAATTAACAGGTCTTTTTTAAAAAAAACCAAAAGTTTATATAGAAAGAGCAAGAAGGTTCACAGTTGAAAAGAGAGCACTCTTTTATGCTATAATCATGTCTTCATGGCTGTAGTAGTATAAAATTTTTTCATGGCTTATTTCTCTTTCAGTGCAGCCTTTCAGCAGAAATGATATCTGCTTTCTGGTGCCGTGAATAAAATCCTGTGCACATGACTCAAAATACAAGTGCACCCACCTATTTTGGAACTTAAAAAAAAAGCATTTCCCCATGCCAATTCATTTTTCACAAGTAAATTTGTATATTTGTTTTTAAAAGAACCCATAGAGATAGTCATGTCACTGAAGCCTTGACATTACGAATTAGAGAGAAAATACACTGTCAAAAATAGGAACTGAATTTTCTCCCAGCAAACATTTAGACAGTCACACATTCCTTTTCCCTGGTGTCAGGGAAGGAAACTGAAGTGCATGGCTCAGAAAGACAGTGTCGAACAGAAGATGCAGTCCTCACTCATGCACAGCCTGGGTAAGAAAGCCAAGCATCTGAAAAGCTTTGAATCACGGGTGACCCTGTAGCATAACAGAACCACGTTAAATGAATGGCTGACAATCACAACTGTGGTTCACACAGCAATAATATTCAGAGAATATAATAAGAGTTGCAGCATTAATGTTTTCAGACTTTATAATCAGTGTCATATTTTGCTGATTTCCAGGCATTTTATTTACCTCAAGACAGAGAATGCCCCAGTTAAACTTGTATCTACTGTCAGAATTTCAAAATGTCATCTTGAGTTTTATAGAAACCTTATTCTTTTTAGAAATAATTAGCTAAGGCATAGTTTGTATGGCAATTAAAAAACACTTGCTTGCAGAAGCTTGTAAGCATTATGTAATTTTTTTTAAACTACAAGTACACATGCATATTCTTGCCTCCAGCTTAAATACAGTGAATGTTGTAGTTGGTTGCACAGGAATTGTCTCAAGAACATAAAAGCAAGCCAAACACGATTGTATTCCAACTAAAATTGCTCTCTTTATACCGTGTATTGAAACTTGATAACTGTTGGTTATAAAATTCCTTTGATTTTCTGTAGGTAATAAAATACTTTGGCAATTACTATTGACAGTTCTGGATAATCTTGAAGGCTGCCTTGCCTGAAGAAGATGAGTGTTACAAATCACTCCACTGAAAGAGGGAAGAACAGCAGCAGGCAGCAGACAGGTTTCAATTTCACAATGCTGATTATCTCATTCGTGATTCTATGCATGCCTAAATCTGAGGATCCCTCAAGCAGCTATATGGACTTCTACTTTTAAAATGCCTATTACGCTTTCATACTTTTTGCTGCTTCCTGAAGAGTGCCATTTCGCCAAGCTTAAATAGCAGAAAATTGCACTGCTTTTCCTCTGCCCATCTCCTCAATCTCTATTAACCTGCACAAGAACAAAGGAGTATGATAGTCCAGCTATAGGTTGGGAAATAGGTTTGAAGTTGTTTTTCATTTACTGGTACCTACCTTCCTGATTCATAAACGTATTTTAACAATAACATTATTTTAATACATTACCTAATGACTGAAAGCATAGCCTTTAATTACATCTCTATTTATACTAATAAATACGCCCTGTGTTCAGACATACATGCAGCTATTGTTTACACGGGCATCAAATAATACTGTAGTGCTGTCAGCATGTGTCAAGGCTTAAACAGAAAGGAATAAAAAAGAAAATAATGAAAAATGTTGTGGGTTTTTTGTTTTGTTAGGTTGTTGTTTTTTTTTTTTTTTCCTTTGTTTTTCCTATCTAGGAAAAAAAGAGAACAAGCAGACAGGAAAATTGTTGAAGCACCTGGTTCTAATGCTTGCAGTAGGCCTTTATTAGATGTCATAAACTGAATGATGCATTACTCTGTGGACAACTTATAGCCTGCAAATTTTGAGGTAAAATGGATAACAAAGAATTCTTCTAAAACAAAGAAGTTAAATGTTCCTTTTCAGTCAAACATTACTCATTAAATGGAGGAATCATAATAGGCTCAGAAAGATTGGAGTCCGCTTCTGTTACTTTTTAATGCATTTCTATATCACCTTAACAAATAAAATGTATTTTACTTTAATATTTCACATTTTATGTAAGAGTGGTTTACATTTCACCTGTATCATTAAACAAAGGAAAAACATTTAAAAATCCTATTGTTGATATTGGCTTGGCATCCCAACCTCAAATCTAAATAATTGCGTTAAAGTCCTTGTAGGCAGTCAATCACCAACAACAAAAAGGTAATTTTTGTCCATCAGAAAGTGTTATGATCTATTTTGCATTTAAAAAGATAAAGGAATGTTTTCTAAAATGACAATTGCTGGTTGGCCATAGATTCTGGACTTTAAGCTCGTGGCCTGCTCAAATTTCCCATTATATCTGGTGCAGGCTGAGAGGGACAGAAGGGCCAAACTGTGGCCCTGGGACAGATGTGCTGGGTGTTACGGGCAGGGAGACACAGCTGTTGCTCACAGACTGCCGGTGTTAGAAAAGCTCACTGCTGGGGTTGGGTTTGGGTTTGTTTTGGTTTTCTTCCTTGCTGCTAATAAAAACTTAAAGTGTATTGCATGCTTTCTATAAACAGTGCACTTAAGTTTTATAATCTAGTATATCTTATTAAGCGTGAAGTCTGCTGATCCCTAAATTATTCATAACATGGTCCAGACTGATTAAGATTGGCTTGTTAAGGAGCACAAGAAGCAATTAAACTGACAAGGCAGTGCGGCCTTGATGTATACATTTATTATCACAAGAATACCCAAAGTGAATGCCCTTATTAAGCAATGAATTTCACCTCACTGGCCTTCTACCATTGCTGCCACAGGCAGAGAGAGCTAGGAACAACATGTCAAAAGCTAACTCTGAGGAAATGCCTATCTTCAAGTGAAACCGATTTTGTAATGAACCTTTCAGTTCACTCCTGAGGTAATAAATCCTGACTGGTGCATTAATTACTTGATAACATCCCATCAAAATGCAAATGCAGCACTTGACCCATAGGAATGGCTCACTAGCTGTTAACTCTTCAGGGTATACATAAATTGTCTGTTTTCTTTTATCAAACAGGGCATTTATTTCCATCTTGCTAGGGTGAATGTCACTCCTGCCACCCTCGGCCCCTCAGTGGCCTGACACCATCATTTGCAGAGGACTGTCACTATGTGCCGACATTCTAATTGTGCTACTTCTCTGCTTTGTACCTTTGAGGCAGAATTTCCAGCTCCCCCCGCCCCCCCCACCTCTTCCTTTTCTGGAGGAATCTTGCATGTCAAGGACAAAGCTGTAATAGCGTTACAAAGAATGACCCCCACCTCTAAAGTACACTAATCTTTCTTTTCAATGGCAATACATTAAACAAGGAATTTAGTTCCTTGAAGTGATTAAATGAAAGCTGAACATATCTACGTGAATTGCTACCCAACACAGGCAAGTGTGCATGCTTTTAGCAAGAACACTAAAAGATATATTTACATGTTTTAAAGACATTTCCTCAATCCCTTTATCGTGTGCTCAATTTTGACAGTCCGCAAGCAAATAATATGTCAAAAAGTAAAACAGTGCACTTCAAAACGCAAATTGAACAACAGTGAAACACGATGCATCACAGTCTTTTCGCTTACTGAGAAAATAGGCTGCTTTAATTACTAAAACTTTCCACTATAAACGTTAATGAGAAGCTGCATTTTATATTTCTGCACTCAAAATGCTAATCTACATGAGTGGGTCTGAGTGTCCCACCTGGGTCAACCTGCTTTACAGTTTTTCTATTTGTCTTGAAGGCTTGGTGAAAATCCTTAATTCAGGTTACTAGGCAACCCTGCAGGTGAGAAAATATAATGTTTGGCCTACTCCATTTTCAAATACACACAGTGGCCTAATGCCTTCCAAATAGACTGTGCAAAGCATGCACTGATAATTCCCTGCTACATTTTCTAAAGGCGAGGTCAGAAGAAAATTAATTGATGCTGAAAATAATGACAGGAGGAGAAGAACCACTGAGACTTGGTGTGACTGGCATGTGATGATGTTAGCAAGAATCCCAGCATGTGACTGGACAGTGTGATGAAAAATATACTTTATGTGAAGGAAAAACAAGTTACAAAACTTAATTAGTTTTTGACACTTCTTCATAAGTTATTATCTTTTCATTTGGAACATTGCCTTGGGACATCAATACACAAGAAGAAATGAAACATTCTTACTGTAAATCTGAAGGAAAAAAAGATGACTTTATATTGCTCTTCTTCTTTTACATGTCTTTTTGAATAAACAAAATATCCACTGCAGCCTAAGGTGTACAAGCCCCTGAAGATGCTTCTGCTGAGAGCACAGGATAGACTTGTTCAATGTAATAATCCTGTTACAACTGATTATGCAATTTCACTTTTAAAAATAAAGGGGAGGAGGATTGGAATCCAAAATCGTCACACA
>VXBX01005192.1:225983-240983 GCA_013400415.1 Scytalopus superciliaris
TTAAATTATAGCACCTACAGCAATAATGCTTCCTGTACAGCAAATGTATTTTTAATTTTTTCCACTAAGGCTTATACCTAGAAGTAATTCTCACTGATTACTAAATAACCCTTGTGAGTTGCTTTGTCTTTTGAATTTTAAAAAATACACTTGCCGTGAGCAATGAATTTCATAAACCACCAGCTCTCATGCTTGATGAATCATTCTTATTTTATGCAGTGCTGTGTGATAGAGAACTGAGATAAAATATTCTATCCACAAGCTATTCAGTACAATTTATCATCAGCGGCTCACTAGTCCAGTGATAATACCTGGCTTGCAGATTGTAATGATCAGATTCTGTTTTTATTTCAAACAGGAGCGATCCGAATACCAGAGTTTTTAATTTACATACATTAGTGAGGTTCAAATGTGGCAATAGCTACAAGCAAATTCACTTGCAAGTTGAATGCTCGCCTTGTATAATGGGTTCCCTTTAGCTATTACTCACCAGTGAAGTACCCAGATAAAAATGAAAACAAAGAGGAAATAAGGGAAATCATGATACAAACACCATACTGTGGATTAGGATAATTACTGAACCATAGTGAAGGTCACGTTTATATCTGTTTTAGTAATGATTTCTTATATTTTCCCTTTGTATTGAAAGCATAAATGACACCTGGGTTTTTTTACATTATTACAGCACTGTATTCCTTGTATTCTGTAGTTTTCCAAAGTTCCAGCACACTCTCATTAATAAAAGTTCTTCTTGGTGTAAATTCAAACAAATGAAATAGTGAAACAGCAGATAAATACATAAGCAACATCAAAATATCTGTAAATTACACCAGCTTGAGCATTTAATAAAAAACAATGGGCTTATAATAAAATACCTCTTACAGCTATATCACTTTTATACTGACCACAGTATTGAGCTTCAATTCCCAGCAGCATCATTACTAGACATTTTCTGCCACCTTTCTAAATCTGAAAAGCTTCCTACATTTAGTGAAGATTAGGTAATGCTACAAGCAATCAATAACAGCTATCAATTCCATACCTTGTTTGGAAGAACAAGTTGATTAAAAGTAAGTAAAAAGGATGGTTGAATATGCTTTAAAACTATCTGATTCTTCTAACTACACCATCATGACAAAAAAAACAACTATTATTCACAGGCCAAAGAGGTAGGTCTTAGCAACAGTAAAGTTATGACTCAAACCAGCAAAGCCAGAATATTCCAGGTTGTTTGACACTTTCTCCTTATCTTATCACACAAGAAGGAGAAAAAAAAAAAAAAAAGGGGAAAAAAATAAAAAAGGAAGGCACACAGAGGTACAGGTGAAAAAGAAAAATATCATGTCAAACTCAACTCTGGTTTCTCTGGCTTTTCTTAGCCTGTCTCTAAGCTTTAATGTTCTATAAAAGTAGTCCTTGCCTCTGATTTTTATTCCTTTCTGGACTTTTTTCCCTCAAACAACATTTTTTTTTTTAAATGTTTGAAAGTTAAAAAACCCTATTATTTACCAGCAACATTTTAAAAAAAAATATTGTGAAAACAATTATCATAAGCTCAGTCACACATACAAATATAGGTAAGACTTCATTTACTAATGATCATGTATATTCTTCTGCATCTGTGCAGGCCTCAGTGCATAGGCACAAATAATGGCCACATAAATGCATATGCATTTACACAAATACGATCTTAATTATTTAGGTCCTTTTCCCACAGTACATGCTAATGACCTTCCAATCCCCTGAATCCGAATCCTAAACTTTGGTAAATCAACCAGTTTAGAACTTCTAGCCTCCTCACAGGGCACAAAAGAAAGGAAGTCTGTGGTGAGAGAGAAAATCTCATAGAAATTAGTTCACCATGTTCTCTATTTTCTAACTCTATACCCACAGCCCAGGCAGTTTCATATCCCTCTGCTAGAGCAACTCATTTGTCTCACTACCAATGGGAGAGGCAGTAAAGTGGCCAATAATCTGAAAATGTGGTTAATCTTGATTACATAAATGACAGGGGAAGATGAGATCCCCCTTTTCACCATTCATCCATAACTTCTGAACGTATCTGCCTGCAATGCCCCTAGGACCAGTTCTGCGGAAGGTGGGAGGGACTCCTGCATCCAGGGTGCTTTACATTGTGTTGAGGTTCTTCTCCATCTGCACTTCTTGAGTGCTTCAGTGCAATGGGAAAATGATGGCAAGCATGATGCCAATCTCTAAGAAGTTGCTAGGCAGTGGCCCTTTAAAATTTTAATCTAACTTATGAATAGAATCACAGACCAGATATTGTTCTTCAGCAAATGGAGGGCAAAAAGCATCAGCGAAATTGCTGAAATAGCTGCCAGGAGATGCTGTTCCGAGTTCTGGAGAATAAACTTCTGTAGACATGTAGGTTCACAGAAAGTCAGAAGTTCTTTCTTTTATACAGACCTCTTTTGTGCTGTACCTTTCTGGTGAAATGAACATTTCTGAATCTGGAATTATTTATGCTCGGAAAGGTAAAGTTCACCTTCCTGCTGCTCAGAAAAAAAATCAATGTATGTGGGTAATCTAAAAGAGAATAAGGAAATTGCAATATATGATATGTAGTCAAAGGACTACTCCAAAACACTTTATAGGCTATTATTTCAGCTCATAGACTAAATGAAATAATGCTTGATCACACTGCTATAGACTGAAGGGTCTGGCCCCAACAGTCTTATTCCGTGTTATAGCTCTATACAGAAACTTGTCTAGTCTCTTGCAAATTGTGCTCAGTGTGGGCCCTGTTGTAGAACTTAAAATGCATTCTCTTGGATGATCTTTGAGCACAAGAAACACTGTGCAACATTTTGCAGCCTTGGTAATACTGTCATTACCTTTGTGTGATCACTTCAGAAGAGATTTCCTTAGAAATGCAGTAACTTTATGGTATTTCTGAAACTCCAATCCTGCTCAAAGTCACTACAGTAAAAATAATCCTAACTAGAATTGCAATTACAAAGGACAAGATGTGTGAAAAAGCATATCAGAATCAGAATAAAGTTTTTTCTTTTCTTTCTTTTTGTTTTGAGAGAGGTGTAAGGCAAGCAGGAAGAATGACTTCTTGCCTACAGAAGATGGACAAAACTCAAGCCTCAAGGGAACAGACTAATGAATTACAGTTAAACAGCTTTCAAAAATACTATGTATTCATGATACCTATATCTTGACAAACCAGCTTTCTGCAAATTTTAGATCATCTTGCCAACTCTCTGAAATGTACTTACAGTGAAAGCAATTTCTGCTGCAGTAGCATTAAGTGTGTGTCTATGCTGCAGCATGTGACACTGGCTGATAATAAAGGAACATGAGGTGAGACTGTGCAACTTTTATAGCAATTTCAACTGCTTTACTTAATTTTAAAAATAAAATAAAATAATAAAATAGAGAAAGAGGTCTAGACTAAGAAGTGGTTATATTCTGGCATGACACTTTCTCAGCAGAACGTCACCAAACAAATAGGAAAACTAAGGAGTTTTTGTGGAAGTCTCTAATGCTGACACCTGATGCAGGCAGTCCAATTTCTAGTGAAATAGACCAAAAATTGTTTGCCAAAAGCACTGTAAAATGTTTCTCATGTGACACTGAATTTCTGCCAGGAGACTGGGGAATGGGATGAAGAAGGGTAGGAGGAAGGGAGGAGAGAGAAAAAAGGAGCTCAGTTGACTCTGAACTTGAGTTTGTTCTTCATGAAATAAGTGATAAAATTCCACTAAACTCAATAGCAACAGAGCAGATCTTCTTGTAAGAAGAGCAATATTTTAAATAATCAGCTATTTCTAGGCAGGGCAAAAACCACGCTACACTTCATTATAACACCCTTTATTTTTCTGAATATCTGACTCCTTTGCTGTCTGTCATTTTCTCCATGACAAATCAACAGAGTAAAACCCTACAACAGCTCTTGCAGGACTGAAGGATACAAAAACTAACTTCCCAGATTTTCCTACATTTAGAGGAGGAAAGAATCTGACAAATAATCCTCACTGCCATTGTGTGGCCGTTACAGTGTCCTGTGAGCCTGGACAAGTTATTAGGTCAGACGCTAACTTCCTAAGCAGAAAAATGATGTGGTTGCCTTTGTCCTCTCTGCAGTAATGGCTGGAGTCAGTACTAATTAAGGCCCTGCGGCAGTGTGGTACGAGAGAGGTCAGAGACTTCTTTCTGACACCTAAACAGTGCTCAGCTCAAAGGAACTGCCCCTAATCTGAAATGATGTGATGTAGAGCTGGCCTTTCAGCTTCACTGTATATTTAAAGGAAAATGACAGTTAATGACAGGGGTGTCAAAAATGAGCAGATGGAGAGGCTGAGGAAAACATAGCTCTATGGTAAAATTTACTTACAATTCTTCACTGTGCTTAGAATTAGAGGTTACTGCACAAATGAGGAAGGTTTGGATACCTTTCCATTATTTTGCTGAAGTAGAAAAAAGATTTTCCTTATGCACATAGCTTGAAGAAAGTCTGTTGGCAAAGTAGACTTATTTTTCCATCATTATGCAAAAATCAGTATATACATACCCCCACACAACTTACAATAGCTTCAGTTTTCTGTTATCAAAAGAAAATATGAAAATAAGAATAAGAATATTTAATCTCATTCAGTAGACTACTACTTTCCATTTTATCGTGTTGGGAGTAACCATTGCAGTAATTAATCTTCTAGTCATTTTCTTTCTCCCCTTCAGGCATGGAACTTGGGAAACAAAAGCAATATTCAAAACAGAAACCAAGTTTTATTGTCAGTTAGTCATAATAGACATCTGCACAGGTTACTAATTACTACAAAACCATAAGATCTGCTGGCACAAATCCTTTCCCGTTTTCTCTTTTTATCCACCCCTAGTGACACACCTGCAAACCTTTAATTGATGTATTTATCTCAGGAGTCCTTGTTAGCATTGCATTATCACCATACATGATCCTATAGTTAAGGTTTGGTCAGCATTTCCACTGTTGAGGCTTCCCTCCCTCCTTCCTGCATTTTCCTCCTTCCCCTCCAACCCCCTTCTCCCGGGCTTTTTAAGGAAATTTGCTCAAGGCTAAAAGTTGAGTCTCAGTCCAGGCTCCTATGATTCTTTGAAACAAACTAGAAAGATAATTGTTTTGGAATGTTTTAAGATTATTTTAAAAAATGCAAAAACAAACAAAAAATCCATTAATTTTTTCAGGCTCATATAGTTGAACCATTTCTTTGATGTATACTAAAATAATAAAAATTTAGCAAGCAATTGGTCCACCATAGGGAATTGTAACATCTGGTATTTCCCTTGAAACTCAGAAGGGGAGAGATCCATAATAACTAAAAATGAGGTTTTCAAGCAAGTACTCTCATGGCTTCCTATAAAATGTACTAGTAAACATTCAGAATATGAACATGAACTAATTATCACACAGAACATAGATAATGTAATTTCTGCCCCCAAATTATGTATATTGTTTCATATTTTTGCTTTACAATTGCAAGCAGCTCCTATCCACATGGTTCAGAGGACTTCTTCGAATTATTTGTGTACAACTGCTCAATATTATTACCCCTTCTAAACAAATTTGAAAAAAATAATATATTTAATGATCTTGTAGAGCTTCCATTACAAATACAGAAGGCAACACTTATCTATATATATTTATATGTATAAAGCCAGAAGGACATTTCAATCAATGGTTCTCTGTTATATAAAAGGAGAAAAAGATAAAAAATAGGAGGAAATGAAGGGAATTCAGTTTTTCTCAGTCCTGTGTCATGTGTCATCTGACAGAGTTTAAGAAATAATTTTTTTGGTACGGGTTCTCCCTGGACAGCCCAGGTCTCAGTTCAGAAATGTATTTAAAGACTTCATCACATTAATTCAGGATACTGTTTTAAATTTCTTGTTGAAGTGGGCCTGGCCCAGCCTATCTAGAAGAAGTATTTCTGTTTCCATCAGGACCTTTCTCCACAAGGCCCATTAGAATTTGACCTACCACTCAACAGGCTGCTGTGACAATAACAACAAAACTGAGCAAAAATCCAAACAACAAAAAACCAATCCGGAACAAGTCAACTGTCTGTAATGTGACTCTTAATTTTGCCTATCCAATAGATTTTAATTAAAAGATTTATTGTGACCAGTGAATACATCACCCAAGTTTAGGATAGTTCAGATTACTTTTGGGTTTTATCATATTTTGAAGACATTCATTGAAATCAAATAATTTTCTATTGCCAGAACAATTTGTCCTACAGGAAGAGTCAGAAGCAAGGACATAGGGATGTTTCTGTAGCATTCCACCTGGGCTAGGTAGGTGCAATTGACCCTGGCCTTGATATGTGTCATGCTGCCCATGAGCAATTATTGCATTGGTTCATTGACAGATTATTCCAAGAGCTAGGTCTCTCAGTTGCTTATTGTGGCTCCCACTGGAAAACATCAGCTGAAACCTCCATAAGGTGAGGCTGATGTGACTGCAGACTGAACTCCACTTGTGCCTTTTGTTTCAGAGTGCAGCTGATTCCCCCTTCCTAATGAGTAGAGGTAACTGCAGCAGAGATTTTGGCCATAAGGATGCAAGCCCTTGTCTGTAAGGCATTTTTTGGATCATACACTTGAGTTTCCTGGGGTTTATGTAGACTTTGGAAGAATTTCTTGGATCTTACAGCTCCCTGTACCTCTACCTCTCCACACAGCTCTTACTCTGAGGCTGCAATGTGGTTTGCATATTTTCTGTTTTATAAACTGGTATTGTTCCACAGGCCTGATTCAAGTTAGTCCCTGCAGCTCTTTTTGCAGTCTGCACCAGAACATAACCTACAAACAACTGTTCTACTTCAAAACATATTGCTTAGAAACAAAGTATTAGATAAAATATTTTAAAGCAACCAGCACTCAACATGAATCCAGAATAACCACATTTCTGACAATTCACAATTATCTAGACATGTCTAATTTTCCTCTGACATCCTCATTCCCAGCAGGTTTTGGAGCCCAGGTCACACTTTCCCTTTTCCTACCATCCCTCCTGAGACATTCTCCATTATTAAACTCTGTAGGTATTCTTTGTTCTCCTGTGCTCACAGCTTAAGCCTGGTCTGCTGAAAACTAGATGTCTGGAAAACTTGCCAGAAGCTGGGATGCTATGCCAGGGAAGCATGACTATATGCTTGACCTCTTCCTCTGTTCATTCCCTCAGCATCTGCTACTGGCGGCTGTCAGGTTCCTATTACAAAACCATCTACTAGTGCCAGCACTGTCCCGTAACCAGAAGCATTAGCTGGTAAAGAACAATCTGAGTGCATTTTTTAAATTTCTGCCTGTGTTTAGTCATATCTGTTGACTGAAAGTCAACATACACAAAATTAAGTCTTATCTCAGTAACCAGAACAGTTTCCATGAATAATAACAATCTTGAGGGCACCTCAGAATCCACCAAATAGCTAAATTCAGTATTTAATTATGGAATATGCACTGGAATCTAAATATGCATGACTTGGAATATAAATTTGGTTTAAATAATTGTCCTACAGCAGATGTATCCATATCCCCTGAAGTAGGTCAGCCATCTCTGTACTGTGTTGTTCCATAGCTGATGCAGACGTGACTCAAAACAGATGGGATTCTTCACAGGGAAAGGCACTTTACAAGTTTCCCCAAAAACTGAATTTCACTTCTCTTGCAAACAATGAGGTGAAATTCTGGGGACTGCTGGAAGTTGAGTGCTCCTAGAAGATCTAGTAATTTCACTTCTAGAAATGGGAAGCATTTAGAGATGCATTACTCTCTTTCAGATTAAATTCACTACTTCACCAATTGCCACAGCAAAGCCAATGCACCAGTTAAAATTCATTTAAGCTGCATTTTAAGGGCTTAAGTAAGGCTTAAATGATGCCTAGGTTTTGTGCTATCCTTCTGCAGAGAGGATGAATCTTACCCTTATGTAAACTAATCAGTTTTGATGTTCTCTCTCCCATTTAAAATCAGTGAATTATTAATCTTTATGTGTACAGTAACTTCTTGAAGCATATTTTATATGCAAATTCATATTAACATCATAGAAACATCTATAATACAGACTGAAATAAATTATGAGGTATTGTGTAAGGGATCCTAGCCATTATGACCTATCAAGTCAAAAATCCAATGAAATTTAAAAAAATATTATGCCCTTAAATACGTATTTACATAATAGACTGTAATGGCTCAGAAAAAAAATCTCTTACAGCATGTAAATAATGCATGTTTTTAGATTTGTCTAAATACATATGCACATGTATTTCCATATTAACATGACAGGTTGCAAAGATACTAAATTAACTGGTTTGTATGGTCTTGTGCGCTACATGAGTGGGTTTGAACACTTAGAAGAGAAAAATTTAAATCACAGATACACACCTTATATTCAAACAAAGAACTGATTTCCTACTCCTTCTGAAAAACTTAGCATTTATGCTCAATTTCAAATCAATAGTCTTAGGCTTTCCAATAATTGATTCCAGATATTTTTAATTCAAGATCTTCATAGTACCTACATGTTGACATACTACCAGCAATATCACTAATCTACAGGAGGAGATGGTAGCATTTGCAGGTAAGAAATTCAGATTTAAAGCCTGACATAAATTTTAACTGGCAATAGATTTTGTGAGTTGAGTTATAAAAGGTGGAAGATTGATGATTAAGTTGAATGAAAATGTTGACCTTGCAAAAGCCGTAAGTTTGTGAGAACACATCTACTGCCTGTCACACTGCTTCAACATCACTTGTGTCTCATCAAAGTTTACACTTCTAATTCAGAAACCTAGGAACACTGAAATGTACATAGTGTCTAGCTGAATGAGTTGTGACACGGAGGCCATTATAAACTCTTTAGTGAGCAGAAATTATTTGCATATTAAAGCATTTGAGACCACCCCTCTTTACTTCTAGCAACTTCAACAAATATTCAGATCCCATGGCATCTAGCAGCTAGATAGAAAGACCAGTAGACAGTGACCCAGCCTACAGGTTTACACAAGATTCTCTCAAAGGCACAAATTAATACTTCCTATTGACTGTAAATGAGAGCTGGTGCATCACTTTAGCTACAGACTGATAGGAAGTTTGTAGTACTCTGTGATGATAAAACATCCACTCCTCATACCGCTACTCTGCTAAAAGTGTATTTGAAATAAAAATAAAAGCGACAGTCAAGTATGTTAATGTCCATAATCATTGTAAATTATAATGTCAGTGGTCACAAACCTATTCCACGAAAACATAAGGTAACAATTTAGCCTTATATTACTACTCTCAGAGAAGAATATTCATAGGAAACTTAAGTAGTATGGAGATTATAACATATATTCTAAAATTAGAATGTTTTGGGATTCTTTTTCTTTCCTTTTTTTCCCCCCCCGAATGGAATATTTCCATATAAGGCACTGTGAGCAGAATTTTGGCCTCAGTTTCCGTTGTTGAAATTATACCAGTCTCAATTTAGAGTTCGTGAAGATGTGCATAGTGATTTTAATTCTGAATGGAACACTGCAAGGTGCCAGGAAAGCAATAGCTTTAGTCTACAAATAATAGCATCCAACCATAGGGGAGAAAATGTACCCTCCCTCCTTAAATATACAGCAAAAATAATGCTGAAATAGCAGGCGGTTTCTTATCTTTATGATATGGACAGTGTGCCTCATTTTCATTTCTCTCACACAAAGACATTGAATGCATAAAGACAGTTTCTTACAGTTTGAAAAGAGGAACAAAAGGAAGCTATATTATAAATTAATATGAAAAGTCAAAGATTTGTTGACTCAAGCTGCGTTAAGAAATATGTAATTTTGGACTCGCTTTTTAGGAAACTGCAATCTCATCAAAATGTCTTTTATATAAAAAGCAATATTCAGGTTTTTGGTTTTGCCAACATTCACAAAGACAAGACATGCTACGGACATTAATTTTTGCTTGCTTATCTTACATTGTGTCAACTTATATTCACAATCCCATATTTCCATAATTGTTCACAATTTGAAAAAGTAACAGAGAAAGGGAAAAAGAAAATTAATATAAAAGAGATATTTAATTAAAGAGCTCATTTGATTATTCACTTTTTAGAAATACTTGATGACAAATCTGTATTATAAAACATGTATTTTGCCAAGAAAAGTGAATCAGAATGATGATGTCAGCACAAAGAATGCATTCAAATACATAAAAATATTTGTGTGTGTGTGTAAGGACTCAGAACTGAAATTCTAAACTCTGTTACGAAGCTTACTTAGGTTCAGCCATTTCTTAAGTTTGGGTTGGTTTGTTCTTTTGTTGTTTTTTTTTTTTGCTGTATGTGTGTGTGTGTGTGTGTGTGTGTTTCCCAATTATAAGTGATCATATGGTTCCCTGGAAAAGTAAAAAAGGGGAAAAAAAAATAAATAATTTAAACAAAAAAATCCCCCCAAAACCAAAAAACAACAACAACAACAAAAAAAGCAGGCCATAGACTTTAAGTCTGTAAGTAAAACTGCTGTATTACTGTATTCCTCCTGTACGTTCTAACTGCCCTCCAAATAATTACAGCGTGGAGACTTGGCTGTCATTCATGTCTATCTATTCCATTGTGTGAAGAGAAAAAGAAAATGGTTGCCCATACATTAGCACATCACCCATGGCTAGTGCAATGACAAGATAGATTAGGATGTATATTAAATCTCACACATGACTGCCTTTCTGTATCAAGGTAAAAAATACTTGCTCTTACATACATTAGGGACTAGTGTTGGACTGACATCTACATTAATATTGACAGCATATCAACATTTTTTACATTAACTGAGTCAATAACTAGTCTAAACCTGGTAAAACTTAGATAACAAAAATGAAGAAAATATCTAGCAAGCAGCATTAGATTCTTGTATCTAAAAAAAGAAAATTAACCCCCAAATACTACATTGCTTTTCTGAATTATCAATCCTACAGCAATACATCAACCAGTGTATACAGCTGTGACTTGGTAATCCAATCTCATTTGTCAAACAAGAATTCTAGTAGATAAGGAATGCTTCTAGAAAAAGAAAACCCGGCACAGACAATAACATAAATATTATATACATAGGAGGCTGATTATAAAAAGCTGGATTAGCATTATTGTATTACTTCACCTCCTAAACATTACTTTCACAGACATGATGAAATTGTCAGGCAGTAATCCCACTTCCACAATAGCTGCTCATGACAAATGCACACAAAACCTGCACAAACTCAAGACTATTTTCCTATTTTGCAGGGGAGTTAAAATGTTTATTTGTATTTTCCATGTTAAGAAAAATCTTTAAGTCAAAACGGCTATGTAGGTTAGCTTAAGAAAGAGATTTCATTATTTACCTTCGCTGTAAAATCTCCAGTAAATGAGCAGTTGCTTCTCATTCCAAGCCAATGTCTTGGTTTCATTAATAATTAAACGTTGTTTTCCAGTGATATCTAGCTATTTTATTCTCCTGTCTTTGAAATATATTATCTTCCAAATGAAAATCAAAAAATACTGTTAATGTTTTTAAGATGCCACACATTTTATGAACGTGCATATGAATGCTGGGAGATAAAAATGTTCATTCTCCCAGATTCACTGTGCTCATAGTGAAAGGGGAGAAATGCTAGGAAATCAAGACACAAAAACTTTTGGAACCGGAGTCCACTGGCCAAAAGCCGGTATGTAAATGGTTATCATTTCAATCTTAGCAATTAGGTGGTTACACTTGGAAGCATCCCAGAGCATTATTACTCGGCAGAAATAAAAGCATGAGGCAGCCATGCAAAGTTTTTAGATTTTAAACTCACAAAGCAGCAATAATTCAAGTGACATTCATCTCAGAAGTCAGAGCTTTGGTTTAACTGTCTTTCTCACTAAAGGCTACCTTTCCCCTTTGTTTTAATACACTGTGGAAGATGATGAGAGTTAAAGTGATATTCTTAGTAATATTTATCTGCAAATGATCGCATCTTTCATTTATGCAAGTCCTTGAGAATAGTCATGAAACAGGCCATGAAAAACCCGGGCTTATGGACATGAGCTCTTCTATCAGGCAATACTACACATAAACAATGGGCAGGAAAAAGAGGCCTCTCTCTACTGTTCCCCTAATGCTCTTCTAGCCTCTTCTAGCTAAACATACAAAAGAAAAAGATGCAGAGAAATGCCTGGCACAAAATTGGAACTATCATTCTATTGCTGGAGATGTTGACAGCATCCAAGTTGATTAATTAATATCAGTAAAGCCCACTGAAAAAGGTTAAAAGAGCACTTTAGCATGTAGTGATATTATTGTGATCATTAGGATGGCATATTTCTGTCTTTGCTAATGAATCTTCTTTTATCAGCTCAATAAACTGATGTAGGAGTGCAATTTTTCAATTACATTTTCATAAACAGATGGCAGAATTTAATAAATTAATGTTCATAATAATAGTACAGTTATGAGGCTTGTACTTTTACGTATTTTGCTCTGAAGCTTTTGATATTAAATCCCAATAATCTCAATCTCTTTAGTTCCAAGTAGCTTCATGTTTCTAGATTGCTGCATAATGATCTCTGGTCCTTCAATGTGAAGACATGGGTGACTGTATGTAGTAAGCTTAATTCATTAAATAACAGGGATATTAATCTGTTTGTCAAATTTCATAGACATTTTAACAAAAGCTTAACCTCCCTGATGATTATTCTTTTGAACTAAAACACACTGTTGCAGGGCAGAAATGATACTTAAATGTTACTGCAGAATGCATTTTTTGTTTCTAAGTTCTATACCTAATAGGGGTTAAATGATGCCCCATTTAAAACACTTTCAATTTGCAGAGTCCACATGTGGCCATATCCTAGGATTGCCAGACAGAGTGTATGTTTCAGAAAGCTAAACCTCATAAATCTCCAGAAATTCCTCACATCTATTATGTTTACCTTCTGCTGCTGATGAGCCTGTTGGGCTCTGTATGGAGGAAATTACAAGTACTCCAGAAGATTTGGCAAGAAGATGCTAGAAGAAACAACGGGCAAAAAAAAGAGTCTTAACTGAAACATCACATCCAGCTTTGGCTACCATTTACATACTTGAGATTACAGCTAGTAAAATGGAAATTCCATTGAAATGGAATAAACTGTTTTCAAAAATCCCTATCTGATTAGTGTTAGTTATGTCTGAAATTAAATGCGTTAAGCTACACTCAATGTAAGTTATGGACTCCAGCTGAAGTCTAACATTCATACTGAAATTCAGCCTGTTTATACACTTTTCCAATTAAGAACAAAAGGCAGTTGTATCCTAGAGCTTTTTTTGCCTATTATCTTCTAGCTCATTTCTATTAATCTATATTACAAAATGTCTTCCTTTACTTAATTGATGTTTGCAGACTGTTGTAACAGCTGCTAACTAGTAAGGAAATGCCAGCAGAAATATTTTATGGTTGCACGTTTAAATACCACTGGAAATTTGTTTATAGTTAATGCCAACTGAAATGGTTACATTTTCTAGGCATTTTTTTCATAGTGATCAAAAATTAGTAGTTCCAAAATCTTCCCATTTAATCCATGACAGAGTCAAGGGCCAAAGAAAATCAAATTAGTTATTCACAGAAAGAAAATGAAGTTGCAAGTTTTAAAATTTGTTTTCAAAAAGAAAATGTTAACTGTGTTGAACATCCACATGCACACATCCTTTCACAACCATAAACAACTCTGAAATAAATACCCGGAGTTTAGAGATGCCATTGAAAAGGATAGAAATCTATCCTGAAATTACCGGCACAGCTACTGCCTTGACATGCTCCTACCTGACAGCAGCAGGGGTGGAAGGGATCAAGCCCAGCCTGGGTTACTGAACACCCTGAAGGACGAGTCACAGGTGGGGATTTTTATCAGAAGCTTGTATGTACACAACCTGTGGAACTAGAAATGGTTGCTCCCATCTCAACACAAAGGGGTGAAAATTACAGTAAGTCTTTCTTACAAAAGAGTAGTGGAGGAATACTTTGGATTGTGTATGCACTGTATGACTGTATACCCTCCAAAAGAAAGTCATAAGAGAGAACTATCAGGTTTTGGAAACTAAACAACAGCCTGCTCTTAATCTGCTGTCTTAACCAGCTTCATAACCTTTGAGTATTTCTGCTTCTAAATCACCCAGGACAAGTCTGTCTGGCCAGTGGTATAGAAACATACAGTAAAATGGTAACCTGTGATACTGAAAAACAAAATATTTACAAAGCCAATATATAAAAGTCACATCTGACATAGATGAAAGTAAAATCCATTCTTTTAATACAGTTATAACAATGAATATGGTGTCAGTTGCTTTTTAACTCAAAGATCTCACAGGATGTTATTGACAATTCTTATAAATAAACCTGTATGTCTTAAATGTTGTCATTACTGAGACGAACTACTGCAGTATTAATTAAACCCACTAAACAGTACACAAATTTTTAATAACATTCACTCTTATCTCCATGAAAATCACTACAGTGCCTCTATAACCTTTAGTCCCTAATGCTTTTGGAATTATTTGGCATTTTGCCAGGATGGAGTTTGAGAAGGCTAGATAAGAGCCAACAGTTAAAAAGAGAGTTTTTTATTTTCCATTCTAATGAATAAAAACTGCTAAACTAAGGAGCGTTAGCAAGGGACTTATAAAAGATATGGCATAGGTTATTAAAACACTATCCTTATTACAAGAATTTTTCCTTACTGATATCATTTGGCTTATTGAATGAGTTAACCTTTTTTTTTCTCCACCTTTTTTTTCTTCTCCTCCCCCTTCCTCCTTCCTCCCCCTCTTGCAACTGCCTAAAACCAGGAGACTAACAACTGATTGTACAAGAGATTATTGGTAAAGTGAATTAGACATGCAACATGCTGTCCTACACTTTGACACACTACTGGAGAAACAAGCCTCATAAGGACATGCCCTGGCGTGGCATAGCCAGAAGGCTTTTGCAAGGACTCAAACTCATGAGGACCAGTGACGATGTGCATGGAGC
>VXBX01005192.1:245983-290983 GCA_013400415.1 Scytalopus superciliaris
AATAAACATAATTTCCTCACTGTCTTGCAGTTCTGGGGTTAATGTTTTCTATCAGTCAAATACCTGGGAACAAGTTACCATTCAAATCAAAGGACATGGTATCTTCATTTGATAATAGTAGAGACTTTATTGCTAGGTGCCACTTACCATAAAAAATTAAAAAGTCTAGAAAAATAAGCTGAAATTGTTACTGTATAACAATTGTTCACTGGCCTAAGTAAAGGCTAATCTGGAAGTGTCATTTTTACCAGATGCATTCACATCATAAAACACCAATACCTGAGCTGGCACTAATTTGCTGCTTCATCAGAGTTTGAGATATGGGGAATGCACTGTCTCCCTCATTCCTAGAGATAACGGTCTTGAGGCTCAGTGTGAAATACAATATCACACTGCGACATTCAATATATCCATTCCACAGACAAAGGGAAGATTTTGGTTTCTAAGCCTGTCCATTCTTTGCTTCTAGTGATCGCTAATTTCATATGCATACACTGTTAACATACATTCCTCTAAAACAAATACACCACAGTTTGATAGCCATATAGTTTCACATGCCCAGTAAATGCATGGGTTTATACAAAGTATTTTGCATAAATACCATTACCATTATTAGAAAGCTTGATAGTAATATATGTCTCTAAGTACACTCCTCGTTCATTTAAATGAAGTTTGTTTAATCAAAATCCTCAAAATTCCTTAAAGTCTGATAAAGGCCTATGTCAAACAATGTATTTTGTACTGTTTTTAATAAAAGCAGTGGCAAAATAATTTTTTTTCAGAAAGACTGACTTGGATTTCTGATTTATAGAGTATACTTTACCATTCTGAGCTATTCAGGCTCAGCAAGTGGTTCAGAGACTGCAAGACCTGAAATGTCTGTGGTGTAGTATGAATTATTTTGATCCTCCCTCAGGTATTTACTTAATTTCTCACCCATTACTGTACTTTGCATAAAATGGCAGAAGCAAGACAGAAACTATTAAAAAGCTAGAAACACTACCAAGAACGTTAACCAGCTCTGGAAAGTTAAGATACCTGCAAGAGAGGTAATTTGCTGTTAAAGAAACTACTTTGCTCCTATGCCTTATGTTTCTGTCTGTTACCTCTGTTTCCTAAATCCAACATTCAAACTAACAATCCTATAGAAATTGCAGCAGATATTTCTTTCATAAAATATTGAAAAGTGCTACTACAAAGAGATTACAAAACTGTATTGAAACTTCTTATAAAATAGCCTCTGTATCTTTATTTGTAGCTGGGAATGGACACTTTAGAACTTTGGGCTCTCCTCTCTCCTCTAGTAAGGACTTTATCCAGCCTTTTCAGAACTCCAGATTACTTTTCTTTCTTCTGTAGCTGAACAATATCTTAAAATCCATCTCTCTCTTTAAATAAATACACACAGAAATAAATATGCTGATAAGAAAAGACTTACCAGGCTGGCAGTGTCTCAAAAAGCCCTTTTAATAGGCTTACTTGTTTATTCTACATCTAACTGCGCAATTCTAGCCCTTTTTAGCTGTGAAGAGAAATGGCAAACCTTAATAGCCCAGTTCTGGTCTTAAATGCTGTGTGTGTGCACCAGTATATATGTTTTAAAAACTGGAAACATTTACATGAACACAGTACATCAAAAGCTGTTTTAACAAGCTGATTTAACAAGGTATTAAGATGCGTATTCAACTGAGGAGGCGGAGACTCAAGCTCTGTAAATTTATGAACACAAATGTAGCACAAGTAAAAAAACTCCAAAGAGTTCGTACAACCTTTCCGAGTATTCGCTTCAACTTCTACTTTTCACTGTGGGCTTAGTCCTTTATTTATAAACCTTAACTTGATTGTTAGAGAAAACAAGCAACTACACTTCATTCAGCGTTGCTTGAACATAATGGATTATTCCCTTGCAGTTTTGGTCCTTTGCATGATTTTAGCTATATAATCAGGATACTTGACCTGAAGTGTTTTTGTGATTTCTGTCTTAAGAAGTGCATTGCTAATATATCTAAGAAAGGGTGAAAAAAACACACAAACAAACAAACATGTTAGAGTACCATTACACTAGTAGAACTTCCTAAATGAAATATTTATTTCATGATGAAATCCCGTTTCTGCTCTTTATCAAGCTAAAGGTTATAGGACTTTGAGACAGACTCATCTACCAGTAGCAAAAATGGTTGGTGCTAGAGACAGCATTCATCTGCATCAGCAGCTTCACCAAAGGTCAACAAACAAGTACATTTCTATGCTGATACTAAGACATACTCTTACAGAGTAAAAGAGAGAGCAGTAGATCCTTTTATTTTAATAGAAGTGAATTTTCGATGACATTAGTAACTAAATATCTCTGTTTGATCCTTCTATAATAGAAACATTACTGAAACACATATTCCTCCTTTTCTTTTTTTTTCTTGTCAATACACATACTTACATTCTGAAGTAGTTGGTATGACATGAAAAACTATAATGGCTAATATTCACATACTTCTTATTCTGTGAAGGACATAGGGAAGGGAGATATGTTTCTCCAGCAGCCTGTTTGTATTGCTCTAGGTAATAAACATGCATTTGAATATAAGAAATAGAACACTGGCAAAAAGGCCCAGGCAAGTAGGACTCAGTTGGCTTTCTAGAGTCACTAAAAGCAGAGAAAACCAGCTGGATACAAACCAAAAGGTCTGCAGCACTGACACATGCCTAGAGCAACAGCTGTACTGATTGAAGGACTACTAGCAACTGTTTCATCCTGTATCCTACTTCAGGAGCCACTGTTCTGAAGGACAGTATTCCCTGTATTTCTCCTTCTGCCACAGACAGCCCTCTTCCATGAAAGCAGACAGGTAAAAAGTTAAGTCTCATACAAATTACGTAGTAAAATACCAAGTTTCACTAACTGACCACATTAAAGTGAGGCATGCCTATCAGCATTTAAAAGATAGATTAGATAGATAGATAGATAGATAGATAGATAGATAGATAGATAGATAGATAGATAGATGATTGATTTACAAACATATAATGTGACTTTTGACTAAGTGGCTGAAAAAGACCCAAGCCACAAATGTGCAAAAATCTAAGCATACAGGAAAGGATACACATGTTTTAAAATGGTCTTTTCTTGTGGGTAGTCTTCTTTCATCTACTATGTGAGAACAAAAAACTGACACCTCCTGCTGCAAATCACCTTGCAATGAACTGAACTACTTAGGCTAGGGGCAGTTTATTCAGTGCCAAGATGTCATGGTTGACAAAATAACTGACCCAGAAAAAAATGAAATTAACGTGTTTGGTGTGCAAAGATACTTGGTTAAACAATAACTACTGTTCATTTTACTTGCCTTGTATGAAAACATGAAAATTAAAGCTGAAAAAGACAGCAGCATTCATCCATCCATGCAGAATGACTTCCTATTATATGCCTCAAAATTCACTGTCCAGTCTCATTTCACTATGAGAGAGCTTCCAATTACTACACCTATTCATCTCTATTATTGTTTTATGCTATGCCTAAAGCTGTGTGCAGTATTTTATCTTATCATAGTCTGCAGAAAGGAGGTGTCCCATTTCTACTCTATAACATAATGCAAGGAAGAATGAAACTACTGGGAAGGGAGGCCAGTTGCTTCTCGCATCGTATCACAAATTTGTCACAAATTTGCTGCCCACTATCACCCCTGCCTTTTTCAACATCAGTTCTTTACAAGCATCTTTCTCCTACTGATTATCTGTTTTGCATTCTTATTTTAGCAGATGTATCAGATTCCATTTGCCAGGATGAATCCCATTTTTTATTTCCTCTCCCTGTTTCTAACCTGTTCTCACTTCTTTTTACATCTTCACACTCTGTCCTTGCTGGTGTTGGCAACACCTTCCAGTTTTAATATGCAATTTTAATGAATGGTCTGTTTACCTCCCTTTCCTTAATCATACGATCATCAAAATAAGTCTTTCACTCACCTCTGCAGAGCACCTCTAAACCCCTTACTCCATGCCCAAAATACAACTTGAACTACTGCAATGAAATGGAAAATTCACATGGCAACATGGACACACTCATGTTAATTTCAGCTGCTGAAAACCTCTTTCAAAACTTCTTGTGCATCTATCCCCTTGTTTAAGCAATGATCACTAAGGTCATTTCCTCCACAATAATTTTTTTTTATTATTATTAAATCGCAGTTTTCAAGTATTTTTGCCTGATTTTCTGTACTTAAACTCATTTATTCCCTCACTATGTCATATCCTCTGGCAAACACATTCCTGTCTTTCCTCAGGAAGTGGTCCAAGGTTCACCTGGACCTTCACCAGCCATGTTCTCCTCTGTGTTTCTCCTCCATGTTTCTCAAAGAAAAACTGGAAAATGGAGAGTTCCACTAGATGGCATGGTCCCTTCTTCTTTCTAAATCCTCAGAAGCCCCTGTATGAAACCTCTTGAGACCAGGTGCTAGGAACAGAAAGAGATTGAGACTATCCACCCAGGAAGTCTACGGGAAAGCAAGTCCAGAAGACTGTTATTTTATCTTCATGTTCACTTTTGCTTCTGTATTCTGTGTGTGCTCAGGAACAAACTGTGGTCAAGAACTCTTGGAAACACACCTCCATCATACTCATTTCCACATAAAACAGTTGGAGGGGACAGGCAACAGGGAGGAGGCAAGTAGCACCTGTCTGGATATTCTTGGCCTCCTGAAAATGCCTTTGGGCGGAGCAAGCGGAGACAAGAGAAACCATGGGGTAAAACCTTCAGCATCAGGGCAACAACATTTGTTAGCTTATTTCTTACTCATTACTTCAAATAGACCACAGACCTTTATGCAATCATGAAGATATGTACACATAGAGAATGAAGAAACAAAAAACCAAAAAAAACCAACCAAACAAACAAAAAAAAAACCAACAAAAAAAACAAACCCTGTGTTCCTACGGCTCTCATTCTTCTTCTAACCACTTTACTTTTAGGTGATCTTCAACTAAGGCATATCAAATCAAAAGTTAAATTGTTTCAGGGTAAAGACTGTTTCTTGCAGCTTCAGTAAAGTTCCTATCACATCTTTATAAACAACAACAGGCAGCCCTATGGTAATTACCAGAATTACTATTTTTTCTTTTATTAAAGGTTGGTATTAGATTTGCTTTCTCCCAATCCTATGATAATTCCTCAATTGTACTTTACTTTTCAAAAATAATTACTAGTGATTATGTAAATTCATTATCTATGTCTCTTAGGACCATGCTATGCTTATCATCCTGACCTACTGATTTGCATTTATTCAATTTTTTTCTAAGTATTGCTTTACTCTTTTTTTATCAACAACTATTTTGAAAAGGTCTTAATTACTTGAGCTATTATGTCCTTACTGCTTTGTGATGGGTCATCACATGCTTTTATTTTTCTTGACAAAGACTGATTTTGAAAGTAGCTCAGTGCATCAGCCATTTTACAACCAGCTTTTATTTTGTCACCCCCTTCATTTATTATTGAGCTTGCATTTTCATTCCATTATTTCTTTCTTTCTCCAATATATTTGAAATGCTATTCTTATTTCCCCTGTCTCCTTTGGCTAGTATTAACTCATTCTGCTTTTGCATGTCTTTTAACTTTTCCAAGTCTTAGAAGAGTTTTCATTTTCCTGGTTGTTTCTGTCTTTCATTTTCACCCTGGGAGAGATCTGGCTTCCAGAGATCTTTGAGCAGTTCCTGGTGAAACTAGACCAACGTCTCCTTACCCCATGTATTTTCATATTTCTCAGAACTATTGGTTAGTGCCTTAAAGAGAGAGGAGTCACAGATTGAAAATATGATTGGGAATACCTGATTGCTATTTTCAACTGTGATTGAGCTGTAAAACATACTAAATGATTTGACAATCCCATGACTCAGTTTCTCATCAATGAAACCTGTATATAATTCCATTCAACAAAATTCAGTGCTCTTTGGAAAAAGGAAAAGCTGTTACCTCAAAGGCCAGTAGTGGGACAAAAAATGAGCATTCACAGCCCTGAATTGCAAAGAAAACAAGGAAAACAATTTGCTAATAATTTTTCAAATTTCTAGCTTTGTTGCCACTACTAAAAGCTTAAATGTGTGTATGAGTATGACAACAGCAACTGATATAGCATCTTTATGAAAGAGTTAAAAACAATGGGACCTTAAAATCCTGTGTTTTAATATGGAAGTCAACAGCAAAAGTTGTCTCAGAAACTGAGTCAGTTCTTTCCTACTTTCTTCTCTTCCTTCTCTCAACTCCAGCCTTGGGAGGAAAATAAAGCTAAAATTGATAAAATTAAATGCTAGTTTTAAATATATGGATATCCAAATCCCTTATGTTCAAACAAACCCCAATGAAATTAGTATACCCCAGTGAAAATAAATGTCCTGATCACTCTTCCCCTCTGGAGTTCTCTGCTTTTCCAGGTGCCTGCAGTCAGATCTCTTGCAATAATGGAGTACTCCAATCTTTGATACTTAATTGTACCAGATTACTGTTTGGCAGTGAACCAAGTGGTTGGCCTGGGGACAGATCATTTTATTTAACAGCTCATCACCAGAACCTCACCAGCATGCAAACAGAAATCACCACTCTGCTGCTGCCAAAAAATTGTAAGAACACAGAAGGCTAATCACCATGGGAGAAACTCATCTAATGACATACACAGGTAAGTGACCACTTAAAAAAATTAAGGACAAATGGCCAAAAAGGACTAAAAAACTTGAAATTATGAAGAACCAGAAATCCACAGCAAAGAAACGTTTTTATCTAAAGGGAAAATCAACTAAAATCAAAACAAGTGGGTTTTTTTTCATGGTTAATTACCATTACACTTACAATAACTTGCTACTTATTGTTTGTGTAATTTAGGCTCAAGGGAGGAATATGTGCAAAGTCCTACTCCAAAAAAGCTTCAAGGAAATAATTTATGAGAGCTCACAGATAAGAGCCTTTAGATTTGACATTTTGATTTCTATAATAAATTGTTTTATTTTAAAAGTAAAACATCATGTAAATTAATTCATCCCTCAAGCAACATGTAGAAATGCCTCAGACATGTTTCAACAAATGTTCAGTCTTCAGCTATGTTCATTATAATGTTCTACTATGATAATAAGTGCTCTGTAAATCAATAAGTAAAACTACACAGTGCCCAATTTAGAAATGCAGCTTCCGTCTCCTCTTATCCTTAGCAGAAGCAAATGGCTTTAGTACTGTTGTGTCCTCTCCTTCACTGTGACTGCAGAAAGATTATGAAAGGCATTGTGTATGACTGATTACGAAAGGCACACAGCAGGGTGGTGAAAAGTTTTATGGGAGCTGTAGCAAATATCAGCAGTTTACAGGGAAGGAGAAAAACGGGCATCAGAAGTAATTGTTTTCATCCTCTCTGGGCAATCAGGTAGGTGAGCAAGGAAAAGAAACTAACAACTAGCAAAACTCCATTTTTTTCTCCTTCTTTCTTTGCCCCCGACTAATTACCAGCCAGGTTCTTTAGTATTAAATTAAATTTATCCATAAGCTTTCTGGAAAAAAAATCACCCTGTCTCTTCTTCAGTTTGAGGGTTTTTTTGGTTTTTGTTTTGTTTTAATGCCTCCCCACACAACCTTTTGCTCTTTTGTTTCATTTCCAAGCTGCAAAGACACAGTTCAGAAAGGGGGTTTGAATACTGCAGACACAGTGAGGAAGAAGATAATTTGTTCCTTGCCACCAAGTCTTCCAGGGATACTAAATAGATAGGGGTCAGTCTGACCCTTTTGACTTTCCACCTCCTGCTAGTCTTTCCCTTTCATAGGTGCTGCTTGCTGCTAGGTCATTAGGAGTTTTTTCCTTAAGTACTAGGTAGACTTCAGATTGAAGATGCTTATCTAAATAAATTGACTTAAAGCGGAACAAAGAGTTTGTGATACAAACGCTAAAAGAAAAAGATATCAAATATAAGCAAATATTGTGCATACAGTTTACTACAGCCTGACATATTTATACCACAAGCATACATAACACGGAACATGTTAATATCTTTGCAGATACTGAATTTCTATAGAATACTCTGCACTAACCAAGTAGAAAAAACCACATCTGTATGTTGTCATATACTTACAAGTCTTAATGCACACACACACACAGAAAAGAAGTATGTATGTATGTGCATGCACAAACACAAAATCAATGTTACAACACATGGCATGTCCTGATATTCCTGATATTAAACTTAACCATGTTAGATATCAAAACAACAATCAACAAATATCAACAGTTGTTCTATCATCCAGACAAAATAAAGAGCTGAAGGGATAGGCTGCAGAAGGAAGCACATATTAAAAGTTCTTAGATGGGTCTCTAAAAACACACATTTATAGTAAAAGCAATCGAAGATACAGAGGCAATGATCAGGATCGCTGAGCAGAATCTTGCATAGAGCAACAAAGAAATACAGGAAACAAATTGCCTTCTGGCACTACCAATAGTAATATCATAAAGATGATGGCTATTTTCTGCAAATAAATCTAAAATGACCTTTTGGGCCACTTACAGTCTGTGATAATTTGTAATTTACTTTCCTTGATAATCATTTGACTGGAGACCTGAATTTTCCTTAATTTGCTATATAGGATGAGTTAAGTACAAAGACACCAAGAAGCAGAGACAGCGAACTAGCTGGGGTTAGAAGCAAAAAATCTATTAGGCAGCTAATTCTTTGAACACTGGGCCACATAAGTTTAAGCAACTTAAACATCTGTACAAGAAACAAATAAATCCCAAAGGGTCAAATCATGCAGTCTTTACTCAGACAAAATTCTCATTGACTCGTGGGATTTGACCCTTAGTTGGGAATATGCACAGGTTCAGACCATCTTTTTCAAGCTCAAATGTGGAAATTCTCTTTGGACCAGGGAAGTCCTCAGGGAAGGGATTTCTGATACCACAAGCATCCAAGACACCAGTCTGGGCTAATCACTAACAGGTTAGCATCTCTGAAAATAATACTGTCTAACAGCAGAGGAATGTGTAGTCTGGTTCTCATAAAATTTCAAACCTGGGACAAAACAGAAGAATCTGGTAGAGCTACCTCTTTTTTCATCTGAATTAATAACACATTATCAGTTTGGTAAGGAAATATGAACTGTTATTATCAAGCTTCCAGATATACAGTGAAACTTGGAAGTAAATGTAGCAGTAAATATTTGCTACTGCATATTCACAGTAAATACTGTATATTGAATACCTTTTTTTTTCCAGCATTGTTTCACTTTATAAATACTTAATGGGTTATGCTATAAAACTGTAAAATAATTCTAAATTTGAACAACTTTCGAAAAATAAAAAAGCTGCCATGGCACAGAATGATCAACAGTTAAGTCTGTCCTCAAGAAAATACAACCTCTTTCCTTAAGGAAATACAAGAAGTTCCCTGGCAGACAAAAGTAAAGGCTAAATCTAATATCTGTTTGCTTTAAAAATAACTGACACAAAATTTGACCCAGCTTATCAGTATCTCCTGGGGTCTTTTCCTGTTATTTTCCAAAAAACAGTCACTAATTTTTTTTGAGCGGTAGATTTTCTGCTTTAGAAGCTCAGCTTGAGATAGCACAGGCCAAATTTTCACAAAGAGTGAACAAAGCAGCCTAGTATCTGAAGGTGCTCAGCACCTCTGTAAATGCAGGTGTAAGGTATATGAACCAGTGCATCCAAATTAAGCAACTTCTTTTGAACAGCTGGAACAAAGTGCTGGCAAACTTTTGCTGGCCACCTTACCAAGCTGATAGATTTATATATTCATCCACAGGAGAAAGAGCCCAGGGTAGCAGATGCCCACAAAGTAAAGGGGAAGTCTGTCACCTGGGGAAAGCATGCAGAGATCAGAGGATCTAAGCACTGCTGCAGAAACTCTGCTCCTGGCAGGCATCTTAATTCCACTTACAGAAGGTGCTCCCTGGCTACTAATGTCCTGAGGACCCACAGACTTGAATTTTTCACAGCCCTATTCCTTTTTCTTGGGAATCCTTACAGAATTATGGCGAAAGTTATTATTAAGCATCCTTCAGCTATCACCCATACAACATGTGTCCAGTGTCTCTCCTGCAAGAGATCCTAGACATGCACAGCAACCAACATAAAGCCTCAGTATGAAATGGTCTATACTAGGTCTCTGTGTCTCAAAAAAGATGGGCCAAAAATTTCAGAGGCACAGAAACTCATCTGCAGGGATGTAATACACAAATGTCAGATCTGGTAGAGAAAAGAAATTGCACAATGGAAGCAACATTAAAAGCATTTTGTGACAGAGGCAAAAAAATTTTTTTTCTTATTTAAAGTTCTTTCAAGATATTAGATGTTTGTCCTAAGCACTTATTCCTGGTTATTACAATAGCTTAGCTTACTGAAAGCAAAATAGAAAGACCAAAGTCCCCTTTCATAAACAAAACAGAGCAAAAAGAAAAAAAGTGACAGCAAGTGAATCTCACTTTATCACTCTGCCTGGAATTTCTATTGCAGAAACAAAAAAGTCTGATTTATTTTTAAAACATTTTAAACACATACCAACATTACTTGGAAACAGGCCAGGTAAAAAAATTCCATCAGAACTGACACCCTACAAACACATGTTACCAGTAACCACTATTGAGCCTAAAGAAATAAATGAAATGTTATACCTTTGGCAATGCAACACTTGGCACTTTGTCAAAGATTCATAGCAGCAAGGTATATATCTACTTTAAATATACAGTAAGCTCAGGACTATGTATTAAACACATGAACTGCCCCTCCCCCTCCCCCCCTTTTTTAAATTATTTAAGGACTTTTTTTAAAACTGAAACACTATGTTACTTGTATTCCATAGCTGACCAAAAATCATGGCTAAGAATTCTCAGAAAATCTAATCCTTGCAAAAAGAAGCTTTATCTGACTATTATTCAAAAGGTCTAGCTTAAAAAACAGGGGAGGAAGAGTATAGAGTAGAGTGATGGTACTCTGAGGTGAGAGAATGTATTATTGAAAATGTTATCTCTAACAGAAGCACTAGGTTTATTAGGGCTCTGGATATCTCTAGCAAATCAGGGCCTGAAAGGCTTTCATCATCATCCCTAGCAGCCAATTAAGTAAGAGAAAACAAATGCAAATTTTATATAAACAGATGTGGTTTCTGGGGTTAAAAAGCTACCTACAATATCCATGTTAGCTCCATTTTTACCTACTTCATGACAAAACAACCTCAAACAGCAACTCTCAAACAGGCAATGATGTTTCTGTAAAACACTACAAAGCACACTTACAGAGTGTTTTACAGCAAGCACATGGGTAGACTTAAAACACCTGAAGATCTTCTTGTATTTGGGAGTAATTTAGGCTCATAGTTATTACCAGAATGATTCCATGGGAAGAAAATAAATAACAATGAATAAAAAAGGTGTGTATCTTCTGAAAATAAAGCTTCTACTCAGTTGCTATGAATGTAAGCTCACCAAAAGACAGAGCAAATTTCATCTGTTTTCACATGTATCTTTAGTGATGGCATTTGAACACTACATGTGGAATACAACTACTGAATCTGGAGTCAAATGTCCTTTTTTGTCCTATTCAAGGGGGGTTGCATTGGGGCAGTAGATGAAATCACATACATCTATGAGGCTGAGGAGATGTGTTAATTTTAAAACCTATTCACTAGCCTAAAGGTGCAAGGGGGATGGCCTTTCTCCTACTCAGCCTCTAACAGTAAATTACATCACCTTTTAGGAATTTTTTTCTAGTAATGAAATCCATGGTGGGCTGGAGGGAGAGAGTAAGGGACATCTGGATCCTCTTCTGGAATGACAATTAGGCAGTGGGCCATACTAACAACAGGCAGCCAGTAAAATCACCCAGAATCATACATCAGATATAAAGTGATTACCTTCAAATATTGATTTTACAGCAAGACCGGTCACAGACGTTATAATGGTTGTTGCTTGTTTCTAAGTGGACAGGTTTTTGAGCACTGGAAGTGAACTCCACAAGGAACTAATACTTCCCCACAAATATTTCATGCACTTTTGGGAGACTATCCCAACAATCAGTGCTTCTAAGGGATCAGAAGAAACTATTAGGCTGAAGTGTTTTGTTGTTGCTTGGTTTCCCTATCTTTTATGTCACAGTGACTTTGGACATTTTGCAAGGAGACCTGAAGTTCTCCAATTACTCTAATAAATCCAGTGATTCATACAGCTCTTTACTTCCTGAAAAGGTGGGATTTGGATACGTGCTAATGACCTAAGGCTCAAGACAGGACAAGGTTACACTGGTTCATCACAGCACATAGGGAAATACACAGATACATCTGTAGCTGGATGGACGTACATGCTTTGAGGTTTTTATAGGTGTAAGGTATGGATATTTGGGGACACAGCCTATCTGGGCATCCAGAAGTCAGGCAGAAACATGCATGCTTTTTGCCATAGCTGTGTGTGTTTCTGTGTGGTGTTCATACTGCTGTTTATTCTCTTCCTCCAGAAGAAAATTACCTGAATAGAGCCTTTCCTAAACCCATGACAAATCTGAGCTGCCTTTGAAAGACTTCTGTCTTTACAGATGCCTATGACAACCTGAAGTAGCCAAAGCCAGAAGGTGCAGGTGCCCGAGCCTCCAACAGCAACAGGCTGTGGCAAGACCAGGGTTTGGTGCAGAGCCCACATCCATCACCCACACTGGCTCCTCTGAACCTCTCTCACATCTTAGGGAACTACTGTACAATCAGCCCTAATGTCCTCAAATGAGCATCTCTTGTGCACTTCCCTCAAGGGCTACAGTAATGTTTTCTACTTACAGCCACTTGTGAAGACCACTGAAAAATGGAAGCTAGTGCTGAAAGCAGCTGCCCACTTATTTAGCAAATTTTCTCATAGATAGCACTTATGCTCTTGACACTGCAGCTGTTACTAGTTCCTATCTACGTGAATCTTTAAGAATTTCTTTAGATGAGGATGTCAGAATATGTTTCCTAGTACAACTTAAAAGCCTATAACTCAGCTAGGTTGAGTTATACCTTCAGAGAAAGCTTAGATTTTAGTTTGACCAGCTTCTAATATGAACCTTTATATTGTTTATGTCATGCTTAAAATGTCCTAGCTAACATGTTCCCACCAAAGCCATTAACTAAAATATTGGTATCTACATACTGCCTCAGTTTCTGTCTCTCCCTCCTGACTGTGTACAATAGCAGGTTTTAAGCAAGTTCTATAACTTTGGGCATCATGATCTGGTGTCAGTGGAAGTTCCTTGATCACAGCATTCAACTGCCCTAAAAAACCCAAATTTTTCTGTTTTGTGTGAGGTATCACAACACCTAGTATCAGCCATACTTCCACAGAAAATGGGTTGAGAAATCAGGAAAAGGTTCCTATTTGTCCTTTAAAAAAAAGGAAAAGCATTTTCAGTTTAGAAATTCAGAGGACCATGTATACTGGCAGTGATCCTTATTTTGAATATAATGCAAACCTGCAAACTTTTACTGTCTAATGACCATTACTGACTAATAAATAAAATATAACTATTTTGTTTTAATTACTGTTGGTCTGTTAGGTACATTTGGATACCCACATAACTTGTGGTACCCATATATCCATATATTAGACAGATCACTTATTTACCCGAGTACATATCACTTTAATTTGAGCTAACACCATTGAAATATATAAAGAATATCCCTGACACTCAGATGAAAGACTTGACTGAAGCATCACAAAAACAAATTGAGCAATCAACACCAACACACAGTTAAAATAGATTCTTCCTTTGCATAGGAGGACATTGCTGCTGACATCTTAAGCCTAATATAACATAAAATTAGCAGAAAACATCAAGAAAAATCCACCTCCAGATATGTCATCTGTAACAGTGTGTGATCCTCTAGATGTACTCCATAATGCAGACAAAGTTTTAGAAAGTATGTAATCTTTGATGGAGGGACCAACCATCTGGTATTAGATATTCTGATGCCTATTGATATATGCTAGTAAGTGCAGCATAAATACAAACTGCCCAGATGACTTACTGCTATGCAAAGTTACCACTGTGATGGGCCTTAAGATACAGTATACAGCTTTTGGCTACCTTTGACAATAGGACAGTCTTGACCTTTCTTGCTGTGTATTTTCACAATCTTTCAGGTGCAGATCAGTACAGCAGGAATAAAACTCTTGACACTTATTAGGTCTCTACTGGGCAGTACAAAAGATACTACTGTACTTTTACTCTGTGGTATGGTCTTTCCCATTCAATATAATTTAGGAAATTAATAAAACATGAAAGTAACTGTAAAATCCAGATAGTTTCTGGTTTTTACAGAAGTGTTCTGGAATGATAAGGACACAAAGCAGCTTCTTACTTTTATAAGGTCTAAGGAAAGGCCAGGCATGATAGCAAAATTTTACCCTCAAGGTAAAAGTCCATTTTTTATAATTTTCCCCTGAGCCACTTCAGGGCCAGAAAGTATCCCAAAGACAGACATACAGAACTATGAGCACATTAATTTGCTTCCTCAATACCCTCAAGGGAATTCATCTGTAAATTAGAACTTTGAGCTGATTCCTGGCAAACCATGTGCAGCAATCCAATGCAACTTCTAAGGCCATAATAGAAACATTAGTAGGTAGCATTTTTATATTGTTCATGCTGTTTTTCAGCTCTGACAACATCCTCGCTGATCCATGTTCTGACAACTATATCAGTTTGGGTAGCACCTTACTCTCCAAAGGACATCAAAATACTTGAAAGATTTGTCACAGAAGAAAGTATTCTTTGTCAGACTACTGTTGTCAGAATATAGTCCTGGAATGATGACTCACTAGGCAAGAATGTGGTGCATTGCTATTATTCATTCACCATTTAATGATACAGACTTTTAACATACAGCTCATACCAGAGTGTTCTAAATCCTCAGTGTGAAGAAATTAGCTGAAAAATTATTTGAGACCTTCAAGCTGCCTTGTTAGTTAAAAATCAGCAAAACTGGAGAAAGGAGACATGCAGATAATAATGTAATCAATAAGAGAGCCCAATCAAAAATGTTTAGAAATTATGTCAAAATAAACTTTCTTTTTTCAATCACATCTATTGATATGGGCATCTGTTATAAATCTAATTGAATCAAGTATTTTAATTGTACTTTACAATGCTAGTATTAATACCAAAAGGAAGACTATTTCAGATACCCATTTTTTTGCCAGGTTTTCATACTTCATCTTTCCTTTTGATCTGATTCCTTAATACTGCATCATTCATTTGTACTGGTTGAGATATCCTACTTGTTTATAACTGCAGAATATTTAATCTTTATAAATACTCTCCCTCTCTCTCTCTCTCTCCCAGACTGCAAGGTCTATACTTTAAATATATCTAGAACTTTCAGGAAAAGCTTACAATGAACGCATCAAAATTGATTTGTGGTACAGTAACCAATTGATTTCTGTTAATGCAAATTCCATTCACTGATTTTAGAAAATAAATACACGATAATTTTTTTGCCATTATCAGTGTTTGACATGACACTCGAGGATACATTTAAATCAGACACACAGAACTCTTGGACTGATGTAAGAGTGTTAGGTTAAACTCATTTTTTAAAAAAATTATATTTTAATCCCTAAAGGATAAACATTTATCCTCTAAGATACAGGGATAAAGATTTTAATGGCATCTTGCTTTGGGATTCAAAATAAATAAGGCAAAGATGAGTTTCCATCTTCTTAAAACTAAATTACAGAGATTAAAATATATAAACACAAAATGAAGGTATTCCATTTGCATATTATATTTCGCTCTTAAAGTTGATATTGAAGATTAAGGGTCAGCGTTTAATCCTCACTATCCTAATCCCTAAAATTACAAAGACAGGCATAAGTGCATGTCTGCTCCACTAAATTACCTTGAAAGAAAGCAAATTCCGGATGAAAAGGGAAGCATATTTATATTATGGTGATTTAAAATCTGTCGCCTAAACACATCTTCTCCCCTCTATCCATTGACCTAAATTGCACACTAAAAGCTTGCTTGTCTGCAAATGGGCAGCTAACACTTTGAGACAATCCAGAGATTCTTCACTTACGCACAATCATGACAACTATTTTTCTGACTACAGTAAACACTGTCTTGTTCATATTTTGCAGAAACAAGAGTCAAGTTACAAACCAGAAGAATTTCTCTACTTTTCCAAGCCTGATTCCTAGATATAGTTAATTCTATAAATTTACAATTCTCCGAGAAAAATGTATTACTGAAAATTAATAAGTCAAGTATGCTCAAAATTAAACAGTTGCAACACTAAGGGGAATTACACCCCAGTGGATACTGTACCTCAGAAGAAACAGAATTGTAACATAAAATATCCCCAGTCTCTAGAAGAAAAAATGCTGTAAACCAGTACCGATTATACTCTATTCATCTGTTTCTCTAAAATATTAAGGCTTTCTATTGGTTACATGGAGTGACTGAAATTAATGATGGAGCTGCCATTGACTTGAACAGGATAAGGACATCAACCCTCACTATCTGCTCTGTTGCCTTACCAATATTATATTGCAAAGGAGGGAAAAAACAGAGAAACTACAAAAAATATCAGGACAAAAAAGACTAATGGTAAACTCAAAGAACTGTGTTCTGTATTTTACATTCAGCAGTTATCTACTTCCTAATATTGCAGGTTGATAGAAGTGCTACACCATGCAGTGAAGTAAAATATCTATGCTGCACTCAGCTCTTCAGATTTGCCATGAGAATTGGCTGTCTACATTCGTACCAAGATGTTCCAATATTTATTTTTGAAGAATTCTTTTGCAGTTTAAGCCATCTAGGAGAGAACAACTTCATCATGATCATCAAAATTAGCAACTCTTTAATTATATTCATCAAGAGGGCACCAATTTCCTTCTTCTGAAGTTTATTTAACATAATTTTGTACTCTAAAGAGAAAACAAAATCCCTGCATAAA
Organism: Scytalopus superciliaris; assembly: GCA_013400415.1. Classification (NCBI taxonomy): domain Eukaryota; kingdom Metazoa; phylum Chordata; class Aves; order Passeriformes; family Rhinocryptidae; genus Scytalopus; species Scytalopus superciliaris. Next base: position 262,937 of record VXBX01005192.1, read on the forward strand.
ACCTGTTAGACAATAAGTTTTTTTACCTCTAAGTACATTTTTGTTACTGGCCATAAAGTTTCTTTCTACTTACCAGAATGTGTGGAGCTACAGTGCTATCACTATATTTAAGAAGACTGAAAAACATTTTAAGCTTAGTAACCAAGTTTATTTTTTAACACTGCACAATCCTCCATTAAAAGCATATTTTAGAATCATGCTAAAACAATTTTGTCACTGATTTTCATCTTCTGTAGGTATAAAAAATGTCTTCCAAACACAAACCCTTCAATTAAAAGGTTCAATCATCTCAAGAAGAAAAAAAAAACACCACACAACAAATGCTGCTGTGATATTCAGTATTTCAGAGCCAAACCCCTGCTGCTTGGTCATAATAGTTATAAAAGCACACTAATGAAAGCAGCAAAATTTATAATTAATTTTAATTCTGATGAAACCATACTGCTCTAATCAACTGCCTATCAAATGTCGTTGCAAATTACACTAACAAAAATAATTATTACGACAGGTTGGCAGAATAAAATTTTCCATATACTCCATCTGCATAGAGAATGCCTGTGTGGGAATTGCTTTTAATGAACAACAAATTACAATTACTAAACTAAATGAACCATCTGCCTTTTTTGTTTGTTTTCACAGTCTCACTGGTATAAGGTGCACTGTCAGCTTAATTGCCATTCAAAATGGCAGACTGACCTATCACCAGACTTTCATGTCCACAACATTTTAACTGAAAAGCCATAGCAGATATTTTTAATTTTATGAAGAGGACAAGTATGTTTTATAACATTCCAAATATAAAAGGCCAGTGTTTAAATAATAATAATAAGGTACATGCCTATTTCAGAATGGAGGGCTTGTATGACTAAATATCTCTAAACCCTAAATTAGCACATGAAGTATTCATGAGCCAATACTAATAGAAACAAGTCTTGATGTGCTTTATTAACAATTTTATTTAAGTAAGTGTTCTGTCTCAAGTCTTTAATAAGTGACCACTGTTTTTCAAAGGAGCACACATGAGGACTTTGCAGTAACAACATCTATTAATAAACTTTTACCAAGCATATTTAAAGTGCTTATTTGGATATGTCATCTGGCATCTGCACTAATGAAAAAAAAAAAAAAGGAAAACCGGTGTCTTATTAGCACACATCTCATATCAGTTGAGCTTTCCTTGCTGAGTTTTTGGGGACCATGATATTGTGTAGCAGCTGGAAGATTAACTCTTATCAAGTCACTGAGGGAAAAAAGAATCTGACCTGCACAAGCACTTAAAAAAAGAAACTCCACTTACTACAATTGTATTACATAAAAGGGATGGTTGAGGAGACATTTTTTATTTCCTTATATTACTACCTACTGACTACATCAGCCATATTTTCTAAAAGCCTGGCTCATCACTTATTATTAAAAAGCCTAAAATATTTCTAAAATGAAACCTTTTCTATTGAAGGGGCTGAGCTTTGTGAGGCTTTGAGACAACAGCTTCCTCTTTGCCTGAACTAACAAAATCCTTCAAGCTAAAGCTAAAGGTAGCACTGCTACAGAAAAGAAGAAAAAACAAAAAAACAAAAAAAGCACACAACACAAAAAAAAAAAGAAAAAGGAAAAAAAAAAAGCCAAAAAAACTCGCCCCTCCCCTCCCCAAACCCTAAGACTGTGTCAGTATCCAGTGAATCTTTTATTTCTCTCTGAGACTGTCCGCACTGTGTTATTTCAGGTTTGAATCCCTGATTTAAAGTACAGTTATAAAAAAGAGAGAGTAAAAAATACTCTCATTTGTTTTAAATAGCTTTGATTGAGATCTTTGGGTCAGTAAAGGTAAATACTATTTTTGCATTCTGTTTTGAATGTTATTTGCATGATTATTTTCAATTTATTCTAAGCTATTGTGACAATTTATAAGACAAAGGGAAAAAAATTACTAAGGACATCTCACTTCTAAGTATATTAAATCATTTAATGAACCATATATGCAGATTGATGCAAAGTAAAATCAACTTTTATTTTCAGGTCTCCATAAAGCTGGATAAGTGAAGGTGGCTTAAAATCATTCCTGTTTTAGGTAAATGTTATTTATCACTGTCCATACTAGAGGCTACTGTACATTGCTTCCAAATAATAGATTTAGCTGGTCTGCATGCCATTGCCCACTCACATACCCATGTCTGACCTGGGGATTAAAATAATCCTTATTCCCCTCCCCCTTCTACACACCTCTGGCTAAGACTAGAAATAACAAAGAAAAATCCAATTCCTCTGCAAGGATATTTGACTTTAAAAGGTGCATTACAGTGCTTACATTACAATGTTATTACAATTAATATTTACAATCAGCTAACTTGTAATGCCAGGATTATTAACTGCAGCAATTTGCGTAGATATGTGACTAAGGTATGTTAAAAACATATTAAATGTTAGTACATTCACTGACAGCATTAATAAAACTGCTTCATTCTCACTTTTACTTTGCAGTAGTCTCGCTTCTCTTGCTATTTGGATTTTATTTGAAGAAGCTCTCATTTGAAAGCCTTTGACTGGCTTCCACATCAGTTCACCTTCCAGGACCTGCATAGCATTGTCTGGGACAATGCTTTTTGCTCTGTAGTTCTTACCATCACGGTCTGGATGTCTGGAAAAATTGTATCTCAATTTTCCCTTTCAGGTCTTTCCTCAAGTAATCAATGTGTTTTCTTCCTTTCTACCAGGAAGTTTCCTGTTCTTTTGTATCAAGCAATACTTTTCCCTCCTACAGCTCTTCTTCAAGACCCACTGACATACTAAAGTCTGAGAATTCTCCAGTACATTATTAACACTCTGTCAGGAAGGAGAAAGTATGGAAAAGTGAAAAATACCATGCTCAACAATACGCCCATCTCTAAAGAAGATTGATCCCCCTATTAAAAGTCAAATCTTCTGCTCTCCCACACACTGTATTATAGAAATCAGTAGTGCTTCCTGACAGTCCAGGTGCATACCCTGCCATCTCCCAGCTCTGTATCAGGACAAATCCCTGTCATGCACCATCTTACGTCTGCTTCCCCTATTCCCTTTAAGACCTGGCTTCCACACACAGATTAGACTGGTCAGGGTTAGAGAGTTGCTGTGTCAAGACCCAGACAGTTATCTGTGCACAACCTCAGCAGGCCTGGATTGTTTATAATAATGTTCACAACACTGGCGTCTGTTTTCCTAATCCTTGTTCTGAGCAGAGTGTACCGAACAATTAATAATGGCTAGCACACAGAGTTAACATGTTACCGCGATGCCAAAAAAACTGCAGCAAAAACCAGTAACCTGAATCAAGCCATATCTCAGAGGTTGCCATGTGGATTCTGCAGAACTAGCTGTCACAGGAGCCAGGTGGTAGATGCCTCATCCTCTTCCAAGAGGTGGAATAAAACCGGGCTTCCTAAAAATCTGGGGAGATCTTGTGTGGTACTGAATCATAACTGGTCTTAGAATGATCCAAGTGTTTCTAATAATCATCTGATTTTAAAAAATATATTCAAAATCTGTACCTTTACATGTTGTACTGAGAATATAAAATTATCTATGGAGTAATGCTGATGAATTATTACTCAAATTCAAGTCCACAGTCTATGAATGCTCATCTGAAGGGAAACTTTTTGTCATGTTCTTTGAGCAGAAGCAAATTAATTAGTTGCCAAATGGCCCTTTCTGTCTATTGTTTGTACTTCCAAATTAAACAAATGAAACACTAATTATGATGCAGACACTCCTCTCCCACGCTGAGTGATAAGTTGACAAAGAAAAAAAAAATAACCCAGACATGCAGATTCAGTTGTTTACTGTCAGAGTAGTACCTTGCCTGAGTGAGACTAAAATTGCTAACAGAAAGGCATCTTATTTACATTTGAAACACTCAGTTCTCATATTCATTTTTGAAGTCTAATGCTGTCCTCTGAGAACAGTCACTGAGGGAGACAGAGAGATGGAAACATGGGAGCAACACTATGAATCATACCCTTGGCCCAGCTACTCCGACATGCTGTCTGTGCAAGTAGCTAATGTCAGATCCACAGAAAAGCAGGGTACAAATACAAGCCTTTCGAGAGCCTAAATAAATATGCAGTATGGTGAGGGATCCTTGCCTGACCCTAGAAGACAGTCAGTTTATATCCTGACTTTAGCAATAATAATAGAGAATCAAACATTCTTGTATCTTTTTGTTTTAGCCCACATAATCAGAAACATCATTAATGTTCATTCCCTTATCCTTCTTAAAAATCCTGATAAACTGTTTATCCGGATAACCCCCCTCCCCACACACACTGCAGCAGTGAATTTCACAGGCTGATTGTTTACTGCAGAAAACAAGAGTAGCTCTGAGTTTCACTGAACACCACCTCTCTCTCCTACTGCAGTGTTGAGTAAAGGGAGCACATGGCTGGGTTTCACTCTCTCCTTCATCATTTTATATACAGCCCTAAGCCATACCACCTTGTGCTGTGATCCCTTCAGATCTCGCAGGCTAAAGCAGGGTCAGTACTTGGAGGGGAGATCTCCAAGGAAAACACCAGTGCTACAAAAAAGAGTTTTGGTAATTCATTGATGGTGCTCTCTGTCTAAATTAGTAATGAGTCAGTGCCCTAGCATGGTGTTTAACAGCACCATCCTGTTAGGAAATGTTTTCTTTTGGTTGAAACAAAGAACAGATTTCACAACCACTTGTACTTAATAAAGTTATTAAGTACGTGGCACATTTTTTTCAAAGGAGGAAGAGTGTTAAGACAAATGTCTTGGCCAAATTTCAACTTGTAATTATGTTTTGCCTACCTACGGGCAATTCCCTGTGCAGTTTCACTTGAACACAGCTTTTTTTCTTTTTCTTTTTTTTTTTTTTCTTTTTTTTTCACTAGCCTTGAAAGTACTTGCAGTGCAATACTGCTGCGCACAGTTAAACACAAGCCTCCTTCTACTCTACCAGAATGTACATGAAGATGGCCCTATATGCACTTAGGCTAACACAGAATGAAGGAGCACTGAATTTAATTAACATTGTTAAAACATTTTGAAAGCCTCTGAATAAAGGCTTTACAGAAGTGTAAAGTATTACCATGGTTCCTACAGTCTATTTATTTAGACTTAATAAGATTCTCTTCCTACACACACACACACGCGCACACACACACCAAAGTCACCTTTTTTTGCTTTGCTAAGTAAAAGCACATTAATAAACAGAATATCCAAGCCATCAAAATTTATTTTCACCTATGAACAAACTTGGCCCAAGATGGGCACCTTTTATTCCCTTTATCCCATAAGAAACTGAACGACAAGTGCAATTTGCTATGTGGTGGAATGATCGAAAATTACAAATTTTGATCAAGAAAGAAGATTCTCCATTTGCCAACCCCTCCCTGAAAACACAAGCTTCCAAGTATCTTTGAGATTTAGCCCAGGGCACTGCTAGCTGATCTGAACTATGTATATGAAGTGAGCTTTTCAGAGAGAATCGGGGTCCGACTCATTTTGGTTTTTATAGGTTGAAAGAGTAGAACTGCAACTAGAAACAATTTGTGAGAGTTGGAACAGAACTGGGACAGCAGTTGCAAAATACTTGCTGTCAGAAGCACTGGCTGATGGATAGACGGCTGTATTCCTGGCAGCCTGAATCTCACAAAACTTCAGAGGTTTACCTCTCTTTTCTCATCAAATTTGAAGGTGACAAAGTGTGGGCCACTAAGTTCTGCAAGTTCTGTACTTAAAACATCAGACAGAGAGCTGGAAAATAGTGGATATATTTGTCTGAAATTCCTGAATTAGTTTCTTCCATGCCCCACCTCTTGGCTGTTTGCTTTCCATGAATTTCTACACACTAAATGTGCTGACCTAAGCAAGGAATTTGTTTCAGAAACAGCTATGTTTAAATACAGACTGCAGAATATCCAGTGAAAGCACATTCTGAATGTGTAAACTGAGCATTCACGAAACAGCCAATTTCTAATGGTACATTTGCAATCAATCAGGGAACAGAAATATACCATGTGTCAAACCAAAACTAACCAACAAAGCACACAAGTTTAAATGCATTAAATATTGAAACAGACTGTGGGTTGCAGCGGCACTGAGCAGTTTTTGGAAGATATTTCTGAGACAAAAGAACTTGAGAGAAGCCGATTTGAAAGAGAAGCAAAATCTATCCACTTAGCAACCAGCTATATATATAAATTAACAAGGGATACTCATCACTCCTTGAGTTACCTCAGCAGTCAAACGCAGACTCAACAATGCTTTTATGACTGTGGGACAACTACATGATGCTGCCTTGGCCATTCCTACCAACCGTGAATTCCACCAGCACGACCTCAGTTTACACAGCTGGTATATCTAAACCCCAGTGCTGGCAAGTTACAGTCAAACAACCAATTTCACCATCCAAGACTAATGAAATAGTTGTGCAGATGAAAATCATCTGCATCTTGGAGCCATCCCCACCTCAAGCACAGGTTATTATCCCGTAATGGCCTTGGGCATATGTTAATCAAGAAGGGTGACAGACTAGAACTCAAAAATACTCCATATGGGAACACATGAGTGCACCCACTGAGCTGATGAACAACCAACCCAAACTGCCCCCATTCCTCAGTCCTCCTGCAAAAAAAGAATGGAATCACTCAAGAGTAACTTCATTTATTGCTCTTATGGCCTTCAGCTATTCATCAATACCACTATCATCAAATCTATCAAGAGTATCCGACAGATCTACAATAATAGGCATGCTTTAATAGTGTCTAAGGGGTAAAGAAATGCCCTGATGCCTCTGTCATCAAGTGCAGCTAGTAGCACTGATTCTGCCTGTCATCTTGCCTTTAAATATAACAATTCCATGTGCAGGTGTATTGAAGTGACAGTAGTTCAACCAATTGATGCCTGAATGTGCATATTCAGTCAGTCCTAATTTGAATCTATCGTCTGCCAAGAAGGTGAGAGTAGCTTGGAGTTCCCAAGTCAAACTCGCCACGATTTTTCATTGTAATTGACTTCAAATATTCTAAAACATATATATATTCATTTCAATAATCAGTACAATTAGTTGTGCACATGAATATTTAATGAGCTCTTGAACTAAAGGTTTAACAGTTTAAGAGACTGGTAACAGGGACAATATTTATTTCATTAGTGGGTTTTAGGATCCTGAAAATGAAAGAAAGAAAAGACCTGTTCCTTCTTATTGCTAGTACAGTTATTCCCTCTAGTGATTTGACCAGACTAAAAATCAGCTTTTAAACAAAAGTCAACAATTCAAAAGAGCAGTCCAAATCTGGAGCAATTACAACACTTTTGCCTGCCAGTTGTCTAGTGGTCCATCAGCAATGCTCTGTCACTCTCAGTCTACTCTTTGATTGGGGCATAAGTCATCAGAAATCAGTATTGTCCTTATCAGAATTGTTGCTATCAGCAGAAAAGACAGGAAATGATAGCTCAGGTATCAGTATCCCTCCTCTTTACCACAGGACCATGCTTGCATTCAAGTCACTGTACTAGGAGATTCTGCACTGATGCTCTGTAGTTAGCACATATCACTTGTCCGCCCTTTCCGTGCAACTTTGAAAACTAAAATTTACTCACATAATTTTTAAAATTGAGATTAAACTACTTAAAGATATCATTGAACTGTAAAAGACATCTGAACATTAGAATTAAAATAAACTCTGAGGACTACTATAGGAGCTTTTCAATGTGGATTTTACATTGTGATCACCAAGCAAAAGTGAATTCCTTAAAGCACATAAATAAGTTTTGATATGTATCTACTACTGTTTGTTATAATATATTTTATCCTTTATAGCACCATAAACCACAGAAGTTCCCAAAGGGTTAATACAACTAGATGACTGAAATTCATGAGCATAATCCTAAACAAGTGAGTTGAAGTTCTATCAGGTCTATTTCATAGCATCAGGGATTACTGCTAGCAGTCTAATCCTACTGAGCCTAAGGGAGGAACGTTGTATTGTATTTGAAATCCTGGCCAGGAAAGAACGGAAGGTTAAATGGGTGCCTTGCTCTGTAATCAAATATCACAGGCACTACTTATCTATTCAATGAACAACTAACGTAGAAAATCAATTAGGAAACAAATAGCTTCTTCTTTTGAATTATTTTTACCTAACAAAAAGAGAGAGTAAGGAATAAATGGTTTTGTAATATATGTTTAATGAAACTATATCGTATTATAAAATAATTCTATACATAGACTAGCAAACATTAACTAGAAGGTACAAGACACCCCATAGCAACTGCTGGTGTTCTAATACCATTTCTGTAAGTACTGTGGCTATTTTCTAAGCTAGCATGTATTCAAACTCTGGCAACTGGGCATCTTCTGAGCATATAAAGCAGCACACAGCAACTACACATACAAAAATATTAACTGACTGCAGATAATTGGACTGTGCTCAAATGAAATCACAAATACATATCCGGTTGTTTGTAACTGAACATCTTAAATTATGTATCAGCTGTGAAGAGCATTTCTTCAGCTGTGCATCATCTTTTGTTCACTTGGTTAAAATCCCAGGAGTACTGAAAAAGGCTGAAGCTCCTGCTGGTCTTTGTTCCCAGCAGGGAGAAGTCCCTTTTGGTGGTCTTGAGGTTAACACCCTACCCGCCTCCCCCCCCATACCTGTCATTCTGAATAGACTTCACAGTCTGTGCACACAGACAAACAGCCTGACCTGGCCAGCTAGCTTGACCCCTGGGCAGGAAAAAGATCACATCTGGTTATTAATATTGGTACATTAAAAAATGTAATCTTCAAGGCACTTGGAGAAGCAGGCTGGCAATTACACAGTATGCACTGGATGTCAGTCAGGGAGCAGGCTAGCCTGATATGGTGTCCGAGAACACTAAAACGTTCATTTTGCTCTGATGAAGGGTTTCAAACACAGTCTCCCACTCTATCTCTGACAGCTGGAAGAAGTTAGCCAAAAGCACTTAAGTCTTTAGATTATCTGTTCTTATACTTCCCAATTGTTAGACTGTTTTATACAGTTTTATAATGTAAAATATTTGTAGCTGAAAAGTGATGCAACTAGAAAAAACCTACACGATTTTATGGTAGAGGAAGGCAGCTGATAAAAGGAACAAAACCTATCAATATAACAATTTTGCAAAGCATGTCCCCATTACATTCTCTGAGTATTTTACTATTATCCAGACTTTTTAGTGCATTCATTCGAGGCATCTGTGTATTAGATATTTAAACACACTTAATTTATATAATCGGATAAAATATACAGAAACACATTTGCACATGCTTATGATATATATTATATACACGTGTATGTATACAAAGCTTTATATTGCACAGATTTAAGTATCATGTGTGAAATCTTAGTTCCACCAAACTCAGTGGAAAATTTACCTTTTGCTTGAGTTGGGATAAAAATTAACTCTACCTAAACAACAACACAGATTCGCATCAGGATATGTACTGTGACTATCAAAGCCCTGGTCTGACACCTTTATACAGCCAGCTAATTACTTATATGTGCTCCCACTAGTTATACCTAAAATAGAATGAAAGACCATGGCTGAAACTATTAAAATTGGTATTTTACTGGTTAACAGCCTTACTGATGCCACATGGAAGATTTTGTATTGCCAGTGTGAACCCAGCACAGGTCCAGCATCCTTCACAAGGAGTACTCTGACCACCCAAGACACACTTCTACGAGTGGAAGTAGAGGAGAATGGTCTTCAGAGAAGTTTCGAGTGAGTCCTAGAAGATGTTGTCAACAAAATCTTTGTGCTTGAAACAAGACCGAAAATTGACTCCAAGGGTAATTCTTACTAATACTGTCAGCCCAGTTAGCTTAAGTGAGTTGTCATTAGTTTGGTTTTGCTGCAAACAACCATCAAGGCTTTCTCCTTGCATTCAGATGAAAACATTTCCTTTCAGATTACATTGGGCCAACACCCAGGATGGCTCTTCTACTAATGATGTGTTAAACTTGCGACCTTGTGGGTCTGAAAACGGAGTTTCACAGCACTGGAGACAGGAATTTTCCAGGTTTCCAAGAGAATGTAGGCCCTTGGTTTTAGCTCTGATAGGCCTTGAGAAGTCAGACCTTCGAACTGAAACACTATTATGCATGGAAAAGCTATTATAGAAAAAATGTAAAAGATTTCTAAAATACATTAGTCACGAAGTCACAGCAGTGTTTTTCTCCTTCAATATTAGTGGAGCTTGGCTTGCTACATGCAACCATACAAAAAAATAGTATTGATAAAGTTAAAGAGCACCCTACAAATTTCTAACATATTTTTCCTAATGCAAAATATGCAGGAGGTTCAAAATGCAGGATAGTTTCCTGTGGGATAGTCAGTATGCCTTTTTCTGTCTTTATTACTTAAAACAACAAAGCCACCTCAAGCTCAAAACAATAAAACCTTTATTACACTCATCCCAGGTATTAGAAATGCATATTTGATAATGTACACAAACACTCACACACATATACACATGAGAAAGTGGAAAAGAAGATCATTGGCAGAAAAGAGAAAAATATAAAGGAATTTAGGGCTTGGCAAGAATGAAACCAGGCTAAGTGCTGCAGAAATAACACCATTCCAGATGCAAATGGCACTGTGAAAAATAGACACGTAAAGATGTCGGTCGAGCAGGAAGAAGAAGAATGTGGTGAGGTGGTAAACACTGGTAATACACTGTGTGTGCAACTGAGGTTGCAAAGAGTAAACTAGGAAGTGATGACACTATGCACGGCCCTGAGGGAGCTGGCATTCTGGAGTGGAATTCCAAGCTTCAGGCAAGAGAGGAAATGTTTCTGTCAGGTTGGGGTCTTTCAGGGTGGAGGCTTTCTAGTTTTAAATAGTAGCTGCTTTAAAAATGTTCACAAATGTGGAATAATTTAGGAGGAGAAATGGGCTATAGATGAGGTGTCTCAGTCTTTATGCTCAGCCACAAAGTATGTTACAGTTATCAATATCCAGTAACCTGTTTTGATCTGTAAAATATATTTAGGAGGTGGATTTTATTATATGAACTCACACTCTGTATCAAACAGAGAAACAAACTGCTTTCACAAGAGGGAAAACACTTCCAAATTCAAATTTTCTCCTCTTATACACATCTTCTTTGCAGAGCAGTCTCTCTGACTCTTCCTTTGTGACTAGCCTTTCATCTAGAGCACCAGAAACAAATGGAAAAGCCCTAGAAATAAACTTAGGGAGAAAAACAGAAACAGTAACCATCAATTTCAACAAGAAATTTCCCAAATAACAGAACTTTTTGAACTGGATAATTTCTCACAGTAGTTACAAACCACAATAGTCAAACCACAGGAGAGCTGTGTCCCAGTCAATTGACAGAGTTAAGATCGTTTTGGAGAACTATTCCATCCTTGGAGTAATACTACTGAGATCAGCAATACTACAACAAAGACGGCTTTGGCCTACATTCTTCCCAACTCTTTCCTCTCATCACCATTTTAACAGGAAACCAACAATGTTTTAAAAGCTCCAAACAAATTCTACAGGGGATAAAAAACAGTAAACCTCTGTATTTTTCCTGTATCTTTGTAAATATTTAGACTGTTTTTAACAATCTCATACTGAAGACACTTTGCAGACTCTACTCATGCCGTTGGCAGCTGAGAATCTTACCTGTGTGGCAAATTGAGGAAACAATCCTCACCAAAACTAAATGATAGATGAAAAGTTGTGGGATGGAACTTGTGAGTGAAAGCCTGGTGTATGTTTTGGCACCAAAAAAGAACAACTGGTGCTCAGAAACAACTGCAGTAGTTCATTAAGCCCAGAACATACTGACACAGCCCAGGCAGGCTCCCTGCAAGGTGAACACAGGAGAAATGAAACCTACCTGAGCAAGGGATCAAAACACAGGATTGTAGTCAGACCCTACAGCTTGTGGCAGCAGCCACTGCCTTTCTGTACCAGATTAAAAACTTCCTTCAGTCACCAGCATCCCCCTGTGCAGCCCTGCCTGGGAGCTCCCCATGTCTCCCTGTGTAGCAGGGATTTGACCCTGCTCACAGACACACTTATATGGGCTATAGCTACTGTCCTTCTCAGTCCTTCTCCCAACACAACCTCTGTGTGCTGTACGGTAGGAAGGACAGTGCACAAACAGCTGGCTCCCTGCCAACCGGGGACTCCCTGACACAAAGCAGAATAACCCTGTCCTCCCCCACAGCAGGGAACTTGCATCAAATGTCCAGTTTCTTTTGCCACGTTAACGGCAGAAAGGAAGCTGAGCCAAAGTTAGAAAAGGTTGTCCTGTGACTGTGTGTTTGTCATACCTTTCCTTATTTCAAGCTTTCTCCAATGACTAATACCTTCTTTAAGAGTTTCAAACAAAAGCAAGCTATTCTAAGAGAACTATTTAGAAGGATTTCATTTTATTGGGGGCATAGGAAGTAAACAAGGGGGGAAATCTCAACATTTATACACTTTAACTTTTCAGAAAGAAGAACGGGGAAGAATCTAAAGTATTACAGATCTAATTTTGTGAAAAAAATATTCAGTGAGCTACTGCCAAAATAAATGCCTCTTTTGCTTTAATTGATTAGCACTATTACAGCATTTAGTAGTGACATTTCAGGAGTAATTGACCCTCTGATGCAAGTTTTGCATATTTCAAACCAGCCAATGCATCCAGCCAAGAGGGCTGTGCAAGGACAGAGGCTGGCAGTCAGCACAGAGGAGCTGGTCACTGCCTGAGCATGACCTTGTATCCCGGGATGCTGAACACACGCCACCAACAGGAGCCACTAGCACTCAGCATTCCCGAAAATCAGACCCCTAATCCTTCCACTTTTAGCACTTTATTCTTTACTGGCAAGTAGCACAGCTAATTTAAATTCAGGTAGTGACTGTCCTAAACTCGTGTTTGTATATATTCACACAGGGAATTCGGAACTTCCTGGCTTGCTCTGAAATTACTATTTCATTCCAAAATTTGTGCTGACTTGATAAGGAGGGCATTTGGCATCATATTTTCACATTACTTCACACTACATACAGGGTAACTTAGTTACTATATTTTTTTTTTCTCTTCTAAACCCTAATGTGAAAGGTTTGAATGTCAAGCAGCATGAAGGCCAGAACAATCCAAAAGTCAACATAGCTCCCACAGTATGAGTTCAACCACAACAGACATCCCATCTGTATTTCATGGTGTACCTTAATAACAATCAATAATACATTAAAGTTAGCACTGAACAGTATAAAAAGAGCACACTACAAAGAGTCAATTTCAGTTATGCCTTAGCCTTGAAGTCCATGTGCAGAAACATAATCTTCTCCTTTGCAGTGGTTAATGAGTATCTGGGGTAAATATTTGTAGATAGATGGTTAATTAGCTATTTCTGTTCTTCAGGGTCAGCAAATAGTTAACTGCCTACAGGCTTTGCACCCCAAGCCACTACATATAGCAAGCAATACATGTGGGAAAGCAACAAGAGGCTGCTATCTGAAGAGACAGGCAATGTGACAGAGGGGTAAGGGGTTGCTTCTTTCCCTCAGTCTCCTAATAGTAGAGGGAAATTAATTCTTCCATGAGGTAATTCAGAGCTGGAGTTTTTAACTTTCAGCTGGCTATGCAGGAAGCAGCCTAACCACTTAATGTAGGCATCTAACACACAGGCAAAAAAATTCATGGATTAGAAATTGACAAAGACAGAAAACAAGCTAGAGGAACTAAGGGGCCATGTAACAGAACAAAAGTTACCCCATGTCTCCTCATCAAACTAGAACTGATGTTGCAGAAGTCATAAATGAATTTATGCCAGTCAAGACCAGCCAAAGAGAGTTTTAAAGATAGCTGAGCACACAGAAGAAATTAAGTATTGACAAATATATCCAACAAAATATATATTAGAAGGAATACTCTGAATCAATCAAACATGTTACTGGTGTCTAAGTTAAATGTAACCACTCTAAGACACTTCAGCATCAGGATGAAGGGGGAGCGTGGGAAGAGATGTAATGAAAGGCAACATATTTTCAGCACAGAACGCAATAGGATTTGTTTAAAGCAGATTATATTTTTGGATGCATCAGGCATGGGACAGTAAGATCATACAGTTCCGCTGAGAACAGTGTGTTCAGTTCTGAAATATCTATGTATCTCAAGAAAAATTCAGCAGTGGTAGAAGGAGTTCAGAGATCAGTGATGGGATTAGCAGAAATGTGGAAAAACTTCCACTAAAAGCAACACTGAATAGATTGAAATTCTTTGGTGCATTAAAAGTGTAAATAAAAGAGAGGCATGATAAAAAGACCATAAAATAATCATAAATATTATTATGAAGCAATAAGATTATGTAGAAAGACCATAAAGCAAGTAAGAACACAGATCTTTTTTGTTCTGTTACCAGGTGAACAAAAACAAACAAAATTCAACAAATTAATGACAGAAAAATTTAAAAGCTGGGAAAAATGTTTATATGCAGGTTAAATTAACCTGTGGCACTCCTTTCCACTACATGTGATTGAGCCAAGAATTCACTTTATAAACTGATTTGATGTTTTTGTACCTATAAGGCTACCCAAAGATCACTTTGGGGGAAAAAATATATATACTTGAATTCATATGATGTTAATTCATTGTTAAGTACAGAGGACATATGAGAAGAAAAAGAATTTTCCTTATGAGCAACATTATTCCAGATTTGCCCAAGAAATTTTTTTTTTTTTTTTTTGCTTTGCTCTGAGAAGCAACTGTTGTTAGCCAGTCTGTGACAGAGATATTAGATAAGGTGGACTAATGGTATAATTTGCTATGATAGGACAATGATTGCATAGTTACCCTGTTAATGTGTTGTTGCTTTTAAAACAGTATTCTCTTTTGTTATGAACAGCCACTGCAAGAAATGTACTTAACTAACTTTATTTGCAGTGGAGTATTTTTCATTAGGACAGGCTGGAAAGATATCTCAGGATTAAGTGACTCAGAAGGAGCTCCAAAGAAAAAGGAAATATTCTTTACACTCAGACCAAATTGTGGTAATTTCAGACCTAGAAGTGTCTATTAGAAAATTATGAGTAACTGGGAGAAGGAAATTAGAACAAAAATGGAAATCCAATCTTTACCACAGCAGAGATATACAGACCTTTGAACAACATTATAGAAGGTGACGGTAGAAGCCTTGAGTACATATGGATGCACACAGCTTTTAAATTCTGTTTATGCTCTTGGGAAGTGTACACTTTTATACACACACACACACACCTGCCTTTTTGCCTACCTTCACTGCACCCCCTGCACAAGAAACCCAGTCTCCAACAACTGTGACTCCCTCCCTAACACTGCTGTTGGATAATACCTGTCTCTCTGAGGTCTCATGACCATGAACAACTTCAGACTCCATCTCTTACTCAGTCTTCCCAATACTGTAATTCATCCTTCCCAATTACAGACACTCTATTAAGTACATGCAAAGATAAACAAATGCAGACAGAAAGACAGACATGAAGAAATGAAGTGTTATGCTTAATAATAATTCTATAAGGCCCATTTAGACTGTCAAGTGTACTGGCGGCCAACCTCTCACTCACCTCTGCTCAGCTAGAAACACATTTTCTTTTTTCCCAAGGCCATGGTCTGTTTCCTAGTCCACACAGTATTAACCTTACCTTCTAAATCTATTAGGACAAACAACTACCAGAAGTAAAGGAGAGACATTTGTTTAGTTCCTGTTGTGGACACATGAGGCACAAAACCTTTGTATCTGAAGAGCACAAAAGCTGAGCGAACTGGGATACAGGCCTGAACCCTGCAACATGAGATATCAAAGCTTTCCTTTTATTGATTACCAGCTCAAGTCTCTTCCTTATCATAAAAACTATTACACACACAGAACTCTTCAAAACCAGCACAGATCTTGTCCTTTTTATGCTCCAAAATACTTTGGGTAAACCTTATCATATTTGGTGCTTTTGAGGTAGTTGAGGCCATAGAATTTGAGCTGTTCAGTGGAGAAATCATGAATGAAAAGAAATACCCTAGCAAGATTTCTGGATCCAGGTCCTACAGGTAACATGTTGAGTCACAGATGACCCCATAAATCTTTTTTTTTTTTCCCCCCAAGAAATGGGGGCCGGGGGGGGAAGGCAAAAAAAGAAAAATCAGAGACTAGAGTTTCTGAGAAAGAGCAAATCCTTTCTCAAAAATATCTGTAAGCAGTCCTAATGACTACTTACACAGATTTTCATTCCTTGAGTTCTATAAGTCACAGAAATTCAAGTGTCATGAAGACATTGTTGAAGCCTGACACACTACAAAACATACCAGTGGAGACAGGAAAAGAAAGACAGAGCACATTGACAGCATATCCAATTAATTATGACCTATGAGAATACCTTAGTAAACCGAAAAGTGACAAAGGATATCCACAGACTAGGTGCAACACCTATTACTGAGATGCATCTGCAACAGCATTAGTCTCAGTAGGCTAACACTACAGCAGTACTTTCAAATCTACCCAAACGCTAGGTTAGAAATGTGGTAAAATTATTCTTAAACCACTTTTTGTGGCCTGTGATCTTTGTCATCTGAGAGCTGACTTCAGAAAATCTTGCCCTGATATATCTCAGCATGGTCCCAGCTTCCTCCTGGGCCAAAAATTTTGAGTCACAGAAGTTCCTGAACAAATAAGGACGTAACGTTTTCAGAAACACTTGCAGTTTGGCCTCATTTTTTTTCCACCAACTTCATTCTTTCTAATTTCCAGTCATTCATTAGTTGCATACATATCTGCAAATGCCAAAGGGTGTTTCCAAAATAGTAACATCCAGATACTAAAAGCTGTCTCATTTCGGTGGTAAAGCAAGCCTTTTTCCATGCTCTCATCACCAGCACTCAAAGAGCAAGAATACCAAGATCCTCCTTAGACTTTGTTTCATTGTTCTAGTTATAAAAATATCAAGCTTCTGGTAATTCACAAAGTGTTTATTCAATTAGAAAACTTTATCATTTTTGCCTCTATGTATTTCCCATAGAGCAAGTTTTTGTCTAAGTTACCAAGAAAATAGGAATGTTGCATGAATGGTATGAAGCTGCATGAGGGGAAGTTCAGATTGGACATTAGGAAAAGGTTCTTTACTAAGAGGGTGGATGGTCATTGGAATAGGCTCCCAAGGGAAGTGCTCATAGCACCAAGACTGTCAGAGTTTAAGAAGCATCTGGATGATACTCTTAGGCATATGGTTTAGTTTTAGGTAGTCTTTCAAGGAGCAGGGAGTTTGACTCAAAAATCCTTATCAGTCCCTTCCAACACCAGACATTGTGATTCTATGAGTAAGAAGTGCCCCTCCTTCTTTTTTTCCCACTAGGGCGCAGAATTTTGAATTTAGCATAAGGATAGTATCAGTCATACCTGTTATGACACTTGAGCCACTTGCAGCTTTTCAGGATTTTCCATGGAAAACATCTTCATTCTTAATAAAGTTGTTTGGAGACAACTGACCTCCCTCACCTAAGGACAGCTATAGGCCCAAACACAAGCTTAGGATGCCAAAGGAAAAATTCCATGTGTCAGACAACTTTAAAATTAGGAGATACAGACCATTGAAATTTCCCAATAAAGTTCTGGCAAGAAGTTTCCACTGTAGGCCTTTGTTTTAAACAAGATCATCACAACAGGATTGATCTTGAACTTTCTCTGACTAAGATTAACCAATTTTTCTGTAGAGGTGGCTTTACGGGTCTTTTCTCCAGCAGTGTAAGGAAGCAGTGTGTGTTGTTCTTTGGGAGAGTTTATAAGGGAGAACAGAGGCTGTCTCTGGATACAACCCTGAACACTAGGCAGCCTGCACACAATATAGCAATAATAGTCATGTAATTTAGACATGCGAATAATGTGAACAGCATGGTTTGATTAATACTCTAGGATAACAATTTTAAATAGAAATAAGTTATGGGTTTTTTTGTTAGGCAATCCAGGTGGTCAGATATGGACTCTTGAATTAATTAATACATTGCAGTTCATGGCTCCCACTAGCAATATGTAGTTTCCTATTCATGCCATAGCCAAGGAGCATTGCCCATACTCATATATGACAAAATAATTTTTTTCATTGCTGTAGCTGCTACTGCAGTTAAGATGTCCAAGGCATGGGAATTTGCACACTTCATCATTCAAGAACTACCTTTGCTCAATTTTTGTTTCTTTCAATGCCCCATGACTTTAAAAGGTAAGGATTATCTTAATGCCTTCCTTCCCACCGGGAGAGTAGAACATGCAGTTTCCCCTGAGGCTATGGAGCACATTTCTCTGTGTATCTGTCTGCTGTAGAACTGCAGGGTTGGCACCTTCTGCTGCAGACCAAGGGGGTCATTTCCATGACATCCTCCTTCATGGCTGTCCACAAAGCAAAGGTCTTGTAGTTCTTAGCAAAGCTTTTTTATATATCAGCATGAGGTTATGTGATCATCAGTCTGCACTGTCTGCCTGTTTTAAGTACAGCAGTCTAACAGGCAGACCATCAGGATCAAAAAATATTACAAGCTATCACTTGTAATTTATGGTTTATTAACATAAAAACCCTACACACATTCAATGTAATTACTACCTATTTCCTATTGTACTGTATTGTATTTTGCCCACAAACATATATGGAAGTTTATCCAATAAAATATATCTCCTGCATTGTGCCCAATTCTTGTTGAAATGGCATTACTCAGCATTTCACAACAGCCCCTTCACTATGCTTTCTCATCCTTTTATGGAGCATTGCTCCAGTGATACCCCAAAGGAGAAAAAAAGAAGAAATGCAGAAAATTAATTTGGCTATCTAGCAATATAGACACATCTAGAGCCCATACAATCTTAAGACCTGTGTCCCAAACAACTCAAATGTCAGTCCTGTATATATGAGATCTCTAAGATTTTATTCCCATCCACCCTCTTACAACATCACAATTCTGGCATTTTGTCTGGATGAACTAAAAAATGCATAGACCAAAGGAAAGTTTCTTCTAAATCACTTAACAAAAGCAATAGCAAACCTGAATTACTCATATGCAGATCAAAATATAACTTTCCCGTAGTGTCTGTGTCTCAATCTTTTTATTTTTTTTACTGCTCATTTTTAAATATGTGGAAGAGAGCATGGAGAAAAATCTCACCTGGGAGAGTCTGGCAAACTAATTACAATTCTAGAGAAGACACCTGTAGTAAGTTGCATAATATCAGCTAAAATCTCCTAAGGGTAACAAGAAAATCTATGTTGCAAGGCAGGGAGGGAGTGGCTGCTAAATCCATAGCTGCAATCTATTAATGCACACAAACATATGCACTCACACTGGCATAATGCTCTTACATACACTATACACTGCATCTCTACTTTGAATCTCAATTAGAAATAAATACATATTTTTCTTAATGTCAGAATGAAAGAACTCCAGGCATAAAACACAGCTGCTATACAGCCATTTTGTGTGTTGAGCTTATTAAATAAATGAGGCTGATCCTCTTTCTGCTGCTTTACCTCTCCTCCTTGCTCACTCTTCCTGCTCTGCAAGAGGAGCTACTAGGTCGGGCTCCACTGGGCAGGCTGCACACTGCAAGTCTTGTCCAAGTAGTCTGGTACAGCCTCCTTTCAAAGAGCACCCTTATACATCCTCACCCAGGACAACACACAGGCTGGGATTCTGGACAGCATTTCAATGGAAGAGCATGGGGATTCTTTAAACCGCAATTTGAAAGCACTTTTATGTTTTAGCAGAAAGCTGAATACAAAGTGTGCTACTTTTTAAAAGAACCATTAATGTAGAACAATCTGACTATCAAATTAAATATAGATTAAATATGTGAAAATTATTTATCTACTATTTTATTTTAAATTTATGGCAAAAAGAATAGTCTTGAAACTGCTATTTTGCTAGCCAACCATTTTTTGGGGTTTTTTAATAAATGTACTTGTCTACAGAGTACAAGTACATACAGTAGGCATATACATTATGTATAACTTCAAATACATAATGTGCATCTGTGACTAGACAGTGTGTTCTTTGAACACTGGTTTTTCTTTATACATGTAAGCACAACAGCATAATGTGAATTACAGTAACTTAAACTTGCAGTACAAATTAAATTTCATAAAACATTTAAAGCCTTAAATGAACATAAGTACTACAAAAATTTGAAAAATACCCTCTCTCCTCTATATCATAAGGTTTGTGTTGAGGAGCAAATTAAATTAGCTTTTTTTTTTATCACCGAAAACAGTTTTCTTCACCTAAACAAACAACAAGGATAAGATTAAGCAAGGCATGGTTTGGCTCCTCAGATGTGCAGACATATTCCAATTTCCTTTCCACAATGATTTTTATGCAAATCAATGCTGCACAATCTCCTGACCTCTTTTACCATCATACTGGGACAATGACAGTTCAATAATTGGACTGGCACATATCTAGGATATTTGATTTTATATTAAAAACTTAGTGCAGGACAACTGAAATGAAAAGAATGTGACTTTCTTTTAATTCCAGGATCATCAAGTACCAACATTTCGTGTCAAACAGAGTAAAGCAAACAAAGTGATTTGGGCTGTGAGTCCATTCCTCCCCATATGCATATACTTCATACCCCCCTCAGTTGTTAATTCCTAACAACGATGCTTTCATCCAGAACAAGGATAATGAGAAAAAACCAAGCAGTGTTCCTTGGGGAACTGTTACACTAAAAGTTACCTAAGCACTAAATCCCACTTGTGCCCCCTGCACGTGATAAAGATGAGCAAAGCATTCAATATCCCTGGCTGATTTAAAATCCAAATATGCAAACAGCATTATGGAATCCAGACAGACTATTCTGCTTCGCTGATGACAGATGCAGAAAAAAAGCTGGTCTAATTAAGCTTTTGACTTTGAACCAGCAGAAAAGTGGACACCTCACTTTGAAAACGCAGTGCATAACCCCAGCTGAAGAGCAGGTGCTGGATGGTATTTGCATTTCCTGCAGAGGATGCTAGCTAGCAGGACCGTGAAAATTCTTGGCCCTAAGTGACCCAAGGACAGACTATAAATCCAACCTATAAAATATAGTAAAAGCCCTGTTTGTTCATCCACCCTTTCAATATGTGATGTTATACATTTGAGATTATCTCATTTTACTGGGCTCTTTAGAAAGATGTTTATGATCATTTGTGGACAAAACAAAGACTAACTGTAAACCCTCCTTTAAATAAGTTGGAAAGTCTATATGAAACAAAGGGCACCACTTTCATGACATTACATGCAAGCTATGCTTGTGTGTGTAATATTACAATGCATTTCAGCAAAGGCATAGAGTCCTAGCTAATTACAAAGCTAACATACAGTGGTATTGCATTAGCAGCCCAAGAAGTTCCTAGTGAATTGCATACATCTGAAAATAGAAATATGTGCTTGTGCTGAAATTTAATTATCTTGACAAAAACTGTGAGGCCCAGATTCTCAGAAGACATAAACACAAAGATCTGCTTTTCACTCCCAAGGATCTAATTCTTTGTTTATTCGGACAACCTCCATCAGATAAAAACTACCATTTGGATTGACTAATTTGCCTTCTTATTTATAGTATCTACAGCTAAGGAACAAAATTACTACTCAGTTTGTGAGTAGGGAAAAGAATACTGCTGATCTACAAATACAAAGTCTGGAAGAGACAATCAGCATGCTCTGCCAGGTTAAAAAAGTTAATGTTGTTGCATTCCACTCTAGGCAAAGAAGACAAGCCTTTTTTAAGGACAGTTCTGACTGAAATGCTTTCTTATGGGTTCAAAGTAAAACATTATGGCAAAAAAAAATGAATGCAGCTTTGTTTGTTTCTTCAGTCATCGTTAGCAATAGACATAGGGGTATTCTGTTTTTTAGCCCATATGGAAAGACCATCAACACTTTCTGCTTCTGGGTCCTTTGCCAAAATACCATATCCCACATGTCTTTTACCTTAAAACATAAAAGAAAAGGTGTTGTTCTAGTCAAATAAAGAAATAATTTTTACTAGCGTACGTCTAATGTTAAAGCCGCCTAAATCCTGCCAAAGACATTACACCACCATCTGCAAAACAGATTTTCATTAACTTGATCAGTTTAAAGTTAAGCAGCTAGGCAGATGATGCTTTTGAGCTAACCTTTAACCTTTAACCTTCTTAAACTGAAATCAGGTCACTCCTTTGGGGTAATATCTTTGCCATTTGAGAACACAAGAGGTATAGCAATCTACCCAAATTTAACTGACAATCATAGCATTAATAGTGTTATGGATCAATATTTTGTCAATAAAAAGAAAACCAAGGTAGTTCTTACACAGCTGAGTATTAGTCTGCTAACTGATGCCTGTCACTTTCCCTGAGCTTCTAAATAGTTGCAGGTATGATGTAAACTGCAGTAACATCCAATATAAAAGCACTGACTATTAAAGCTATTATCAGCTAATTGAATAATATTTTTGATAGACTAAATTCAAATATTCATTTGTGATTAGAAATTGATCATGTTATTCAGTTACTTGGTTAAGTAAAACTTCTTTTCAGCCATCCCAGTTTATTCTGCACAAAGGCTACCCTGTATTTATTTATTCATTTAAAAAAAATATTTGAAAATTATTTTATGAGCAGCGGAGGACATGATATATGTGGTTCCCTGAATCAAAAGTTATTCAACAAAGCTACAAAATGGCTGCCTTAAAAGCAGTTCCAGGTATATGCACTTCACATCCACAGAAACAGATCACTGTCCTGCCTCAGCTTCCCAAATTGGCAGAAGCTGAACACTTCCGTCTGCAGAATGGAAATGCTCTCTGTTGCTATAGAAGCTTTCTCTGTTTACTTATGGAGTCACTGAATGCTTCTTGATGGATGCTGCCAAGAACTTGCAACTCTTCTGTGGTTTAATTTGCTTGTATCAAGCTCCACAATTCCAAATGTAAGTCTTTGGGAAATTCATTTAGGCCAGGCTGAGTTCACTCAGGGTAAGGCCGTCTTTTTTCTGGTTCCTAGCAGCTGCATTACCAACACCATTTGAATACTGCACTTCTGTAAGGAACAATCAGGCCATTTCTTTTTTTAAATAACTTAGAAAACAGCTACAGGTTTCACTTTGCCACATTTATAATCTAACTCCAAAAGTGACATTTCCATACTGCCTAAAATTATACAGCTTCAGAAGAGAAGCTCTGATGTTCCTGGTCGCTTTAAAAGCTATGCCTATGAAAAGACATCCTTTTATTCCATCAATAGTTAAGCACAGGAAGAGAAATCAAGCTGTTATGGTAGTATTTATAAAAAGAAAATTCATAAAACAATAACATTTATATAAATGACTAAAGAAAAACTCTGAGGTACTTGACAAAGCAAAGGAACAAAGTCACAGATTCTTTTTCTGTGCTTTCAGATTGTTTTAGTATTAAAGTTTTTATTGCCAAACCATATTCACAGCAACTTAATTGTAAAAGAGTTAAGAAGAGCTGCTTGAATATAAACACAATTCATGAATATTCTATATTGCTCCCAAGGCATATATCTATTATTCATGCAAATTAATGTTCTTTTTTTCCTTGGGTGTTCTAAAAGTTTATCTGATGTATCAAGAGAAAAAAGTTTACAACTGTCTTGGTGTCAACAGCTTGACCAAGACCTGACAAAACTATCATATCAGCCAGCAGATAACTTAACAGACTTTCAAAATCTCTTATTTTGCCCTTGAGGCCTGAATGTACACCCACCATTAAGAGAAAAGTTTTCTGGGTGATGTACAGAGGCATTACATTCTGTTATAAAGCACACATATCTAGAAAATTTTTGTCATTTGAGACATGTTGTAGCACTGCACTGTCAAACCCAATCTTAAAAAATAATACCAATACCCCAATTCATGTTTTAAATGAGACATTCCTCTCCTTCAAATTAGCCTTAAATTATATAACAATAATGTGTGTGTGTGTGTGTGTGTGTGTGTGTGTGTGTGTGTGTATGCTATCTGCTTTCTGAGACTCATTAAACATACTGAGGTTCAAATGTTCCAGTTTCTCTAAGAAGTCATGAGGGACAGAAACTTTTTAAAAAGCTGAACTTGTCACTAGCAATCATAGGGATAAGTCTCTAAAAATACATGCATCAGGAGACTTGCAACCCTATAGTTATCATTCGGACACTTTCAATTGTCCTACTATAAGCCATGAAGCCTAGAGGGTGTCTAGGAGTTTATCGAATCCTTCTTCGCTGGGATGTCTTTGATTAAGAGGCTGAATTCCAAAGGCTAGTGGTGGTCATTTGCTAGGTATGATAGCACCACAGAGGCACTCCTGAATTGCTCCATCTAACAAATCAGGATCTGGCAAAGAAGCAGATTCAGCAGCAGGACAAGCTATGCCTGTAGTATGTTTTTAAAAAATAAGAAGCTGGCATTTTATTTTCAACAGTCTCCAAATGGAGAACTGAAGCCATCTGAGAAAGCTGCTGACCTTCCCATCTCATATTCTGTCATTCCTATCTGTGACACCATTTGTAGTAACATCTCTCTAAATGGTGGCATTATAAAACAGATGATTGAAACACTCAAGGTTAACACTCCAAAAAAGAGATGGGGACCAACAATGTTTAACTTGGATCACTTAAAACACCTGACTTAAAGTGTGGCTGCACAATCAGTGTAACTGGAAAGTGCAAGGAATGGCTTCATGGATGACAGGAAGCAGAAACTTCTAAAGCGAGTTTTGCTATTGAGGTAGGCTAAATGTGTCACTAGACTCTCAGCTCTTTTTCTGCACTTTTCATAACAGGATTTTGGATCTTAAAAAAAAAAGGGAAAAGAAAAAAAAAACTAGCACAAAAAATAACACCCCTCTAGAATTATGGAAAATGCAATTTAAATAAAATACATTATTAAATTAGCAGAGCAGCCAGGACTGTGGGACAATATAATAGACCAAATCTTGTGTTACTGCCATTTTTGTTCATAGCAGATGCATCAAGGTTACAACTATCAGTTTATAAAGTGAAAATCCATGTTACTGCATGTGCAGCATGTGTTAGCTCAGACCAAGCATTTGAATGTGGCTGAACACCAGAAAAAGCTTATTTCTTGTTTAAACTAGAAGTCTGCTGAGACTTTTCTTATTTATTCTGTGTGTACTCATTTTCAACATGATTAGAAAACCAGCATAGTTGCTGTAATCAGGAGATGACTCCTGATAGTTTAGTTATCACAGATTTCTAGTATAAATCAATAGATAACACTTGCAAAATGGATTTTCTAATCATATTTAGAGCTTGTTACAGTGACTAATGGTTTGCAATATTTTCTGAATTTTTATATCCCCTAGACAAAAGAAGTTTTTAATAAGTTACAAAGTTATTCATCTTGGAAATGAATGTGTTATATTTTGTACATGAACCAAGACAATCAAGCCAATCCAGTAAACACAGTGCAGAAAACAAGTTACCCCATAATTAGGGTTTGGAAAAAGTCATGACAAGTTGTGTAATAAATGGTATTCATCACTCCCACATATTCATTATATCCACATAGTTTTTTCCAGTAAAGATAAAAATATAGTTGCCATTCTACTAACATATTTATCTACACCACACCCTTTCATGTTTGTGAAAAATCATTACTGGCTTGGAAAAGAAGGGCAAACAAAAGGATGACAGTGCTTACTTTTGAATATCCTTGGTAATAATGTGGCATATTGCATGTGCTTACTGAAAATACCAGTGTAAAATAACTTGGCTGTGACAGATTATGGTTGCAAACAGATACATATGCCAGAAAGTGATCTCCTTCCCTATGCACGGAATGGAAAAATCATCATTTTCCATAATTTCTGTCAAGTTTCCTATCAAAATTTAAAGGACAAAGTCTGAAAATGTTATGAGGGATGTAAAAATCCTCTGGTCATTTATTATGAGAGAGCTATTTTGAAAACAACTTATCGACCCCGTGTTTGCAAGAAGTGCATCCCAAATGGGCCTCCAGGTGAATCAACAGGACTCATCTGGAGCACTCCTTCCTGACTAACCCGCATCATTTTTGTTTGATTACACACATGTTCAATAAATTGGTTCAGCTAATTAATCAAAGCTTTGCTTGATAAGCACTGAAACAGTTAATTTCCCAGCCTACTTGGTGCTGACTGAAGTTGTTGTCACTGGCTTACCTTGTACAGTTTCAGGGCTGCCTCGTGCCTGTGATTTGTAGTATGTAAGCGCAATTTATCCACGCTGTTGGTGTAATAGTCACAGGCGTTACATTTTAGGTGAACTGGGTTGCCAATGGCAATACACTTCAGCCTCCACTCATTAGTTTTGCCGCCTTCTTTAATGTGAGCCACCAGTTGATATTTCTGCATATGTTTGTCAGTCTTGCAGTGGAGCTGGAAGTTCGCTTTGAGCTGAGTGTTGTAGTTACAGAGCTTGCATTGGTAGATGTCTCCAATTACAGCCCTCCACTCCTCTTCGGGGAGTGAGCGCTCACTGCTCACATGCACACTTAGGGCCTCCAGGCTGTCAGAGGTGAATTTGTTGCAAACAGCACACTGGAATAGCTTCAGCGCTGGGTCACTGATATAAGGTGACAGCTCTCCTGCAGTAAGGAGGGACAGGTCATCACCCATTAGCTGACCACTGGCAAGCCGGATTTCAGGCGGCAGCTCATTATTTACTACAGGGAAAAAAAAATTAAAAGGGAAAGTAGAGACCAGCAAGCATAGCACACACAAAGGAATCCGTAAAATAAAGCCTCGACAAGGAGTTTGCTTTCTCTAGAGCTTAAACTATAAAAAGCTGTAATAGGATTGAATCAGGATCAATTACAATCATCCCTTTCAACTTCTAAATTCCCTCATCAGATAGCTTTAATTACTCCTACTGGGCATGATGTCATTCTGGAATTTGTATTTTCAAAGGCATGAAAGTTGATCAATAAAATAACAAAACAGCAATGCATTTGTAACTTAAAAGGCAAGATTAACTTACACAGCACTAATTGTAGTTTTGTTATATCCTTTAAATGATGCTAGAGGTAGGTCAATATATATATATCTACAATATAGTAATTAGGTTAAGCATACCTATACTAACTTGGCTACTTCTGGTACCAGGTCTCAGCATTCCTAATTTTAAAATATACACAGTGAACAACATGGGGACAATTTAGGTACATTGAAAGGAAACACTGCAAACAAATAAAGTTTGAGAGCTCTTTTTATTGCAAGTCTGTACCATTAGGTAAGGGACTGACAGTATACTGCTCACACATGAGCATTTGATTCCAATTTGCCCTCCTCTTGCACCTGGAATACAGACAATTTGCTAACTATAAAGAGGCATTGTCAGGTAAGAAAGAAAAGATTGCATTCCTGCCTGCAAATGTTGACCTATTCAGATAATTAAAAACTGAAGAAAACAGAGCTGTCTTTATCTTTCCTAGTTTGTTAATTTGATAGCACCTCATTATGTAATTAATTAATTTCATTCTCTATCTCTGGACCTCACATACAGGGGTGGAGAAGAGGAAAAAGAGATTGCAAGGATGCAACCACAGTCAGGGGGCCAAAGCACAGCCTGCTGCAGCAGAAGGAATTCCTTTACCTCCTTCTGCTTGAACTTGCAATGCTCCCATCACTCCTGCAACTATTACCTAGTACACGACTAATTTAGCTTTTACAGACAAAAACTCGATGCAGGATGATGAGCAAAACAAAGCAACAGGTTTTCATCTTCTGCTGGAGCTCTGGTAATTGTAAGTCACAAGCAAACACAAGAAGACAAAGAGATACTGACCAAGTCCTGGTGCCAAAGCTGCAGCTGTTGCTGGATCAAGCTGGAATGGATTGATCATCATCTGCGGGTCTGCTGGGTTCTCCAGTTTCATTCCAGTCAGGCCTATGTTCTGGGCTAGGTAGTACTGGTAGAGCTCTGCCTCGGCAGGCGCAAGACCTAAATGCAAATTGTGCTGGATCTGTTTCATGTTCTGCTGCAAGAGCATCATGTTATGCATGTGTTTCTCACTGGTCATATGGATGCGAAGGTTCCTTGCCA
>VXBX01005192.1:300983-308074 GCA_013400415.1 Scytalopus superciliaris
TTACTCTGTATTAAAATCAGCCTGGTCAGTGAAAATACAGGATGTTTTTAAACAGTTTATTTATTAGTAAAGCTTTTTTTTTTTTTTTCCTAGAATATTATCATGGTAAATTTGTTTTGTATTACCAAGATCAGCTGGGCATTTTGTTTTTATTATGCATAGTCTTTTGTCATTTTTTTTGTTCTGCAAGTTAATTTGACTGCTGTGCATAAGTGAAGTGAGCAATTCAGTAATTAACTTTGGTGTTTTAAAATGTATGAACTTTAATTAGATTTCATTATAAACAAACAAATGTCAACCATAATTATAAGCTCCTTGGTTTAACCACATATTATCCCTTTTCAAACAAACTTGATGTCAGACAAATTAAAATCAAGCAGCCAGCAATTTTGAGTTGAATTTTACATGATCTGCCAGTAACCTGATTACTTTAACTTCAATATCATTACAGGAAAAGTATTTCAAGAAAAATAATTACAAGAATTCCAACAGGAGACAAGCTTAATTGTATTGATTCAAAAGATGCATGTATATAGGAACCATGCTGAAGGAATAATGTTATCTTAAATCTACAGTTACTATTAAAATTATATTGTCTGGCATGAAAAAGGCAATTTGAGATCAGTGTCTGGAAAAGCACAGATACAAAACTAACTGAAATAATTATCTTTACGCCATTATACTTTAAGCAACAAAATATCAATGTGGAACAACTTCAAGGCATGAAGATTTGCAGGTTTATTTACTGACTGGTGTATCTATTAGTACCAGGAACAAGTGGAGCTGTCAGGACATAATGAAGGTAAATGATTAGTTAGCGCAGAGACTGAGCTCTTCTTCAATGCAATAAGAGTTAATTAAAGTTTACCACCAAACATCAACCAAAGCAGGATGTTGATCAGGTTTCAGCATTAAGTGCAAACAGACAATGGTTGGCAGCAATTAGTGCAGCTATCAAATGACATGCAATTATAATTATACATTTAAAACAGCTAAAGTCTTGTGGAAGAGAGGGAAGAATCCCATCAGCTTCTTTGACTACGTACAGTCAAAGTGCAGGAAACACATATCAGATATATCACTTCAGTATTGTAAATCAATAGAATTAAACAAACAAAAAAAAAAGGTTGTACAAGCACATTATCTGAAAAAAGGACAATTCACTGTACATGAAATGTAAGAAATCTGCAGGTGACTCCTAACAAAGATAAGTACTAGTTAGATTAAATAAATTACTTTGCTGCTGCCACTCACACTGACACACATAAACAGAGAAGTGTTTGGGGTTTAAAGGCTGGTGGTTGCAGCTTTAGTACACATTTCTATGCCAAACTGAAGGTTACCTGGTATCTTTAGTCCCTATGGCCATTTTCATAGCATGAGAAGGCCCAGAAGGACAGCGGGCCTGAAGCCCATGAACACAAAAGGTAGTTTCACATGCTAGCTACAAGCCCGCTGCGAGGAAGCCTGGGCTTCCCAGAGGCAATAGCCTGGTATCTGAGCCACAGCCTAAGGGTCTGCCACACATCCCCTGTTCTCCACCCCCTCCAATCAGCATGTGCGCTAGTTCTGCCTGCTCCCAGACTTATGCCCAAGTTTTGGGAAAGGAAAAGGAAGTGAGAGCTTTCCACCATGGACAAACAATGTGCGTAGCATAGGAACAACACAGACACACTAATAATGCAGAGCACAGCGCGGGCTGGTGCTGTCTGCTGCCATGCTCTGCTACCTTTCGAAGGCCTTGCATAATGGTGGCAGCTACCAGATCAGTGATACAACGGAGCCGATAACAAACTTAATTTTCTTCTCAGCCTTCTATTAAAACCAAAGGAAAGATGATAAATGTACAGCAGTACCTCTGATAGCAACACCAAAAACAAAGGAAAAACTGCTCTCGGCCCACTGCTGGCAGTCTGCTGGACCCCCTCGGCATGGATCTGTAAAGCCGAAGTTCTGCAGTATTAAACACTTGGGATGTACAGCAAAAGAGGTAAATATTCCTTCCACGGATAAATAGACATTAGTAACTGGTGGAGCCAGACAGGCAATTAGCTACACACATCTAGTATTCCAATAATTCTCAGTAACTGCTCCACACGCTGAAGATGGAATAACTCACTCCCACTCAGTCCTCTTGGGCTGGTATAGTCCAGGTAATGGGATTACCTAGTTAAACACCTATGCTGTTTCACATTAACTGACTAGGTCTGGCAAGTAGGATCCCCACCTCAAAAAAACCATGATTTCCTCAGCATTTTTATGGACAACACAGTGGGAAAAGCACTCTACTCTTCCTGTTCTTCCTAGATATGTAACAAGAAGCAAGATGAAGCTTTCCAGAGGACAAGTAGCAGGTTTCTAAGAAAGCTAAGCTGTGACAAATTAAAACCTGATGATGAGACAGACAAAGGGGTTAGACAATAGGATTCATTGCTGAAGGATACCACTGAAAACAAGGTTAAAAAACAGAATTGAAACTGGCTGCCAAAATTATCCAGAGTTATTGGAATGAATGAACAAAACAAAAACAAAAACTGTAAGGGATATTAAATCTTTTTTTTTCAGAGGTCTAAAATATTTGCATTTTCAATCTTGCCAAGGCAGGCATATACAATAGGTTATCCTACGTTTGCCTGCAGTAATATTCTTCAGAAGCATCTTGTAGAGAACTAGTCAAAGACAGAAGAGGCTAGCCATACCCAAATCCCAGTTTGGCAATCAGTATGTTTTTATAGTATGAATTACACCCCAAGTGTCTACAGCAGGGAAACCACCCTTATATTTTATTTGAACTAACCCATGCAAAAGGATCATCAGCATCAGTTCATATTTTTGCATTAATTTCCACTCTGCCAAATTCAGTAAACCTTCTTTTAAGATTGTAAAGACTGTAACTTTTTTTTTCAATTCTAGAAACAAACCCACATCCATATGCAAAATGCATTAAGATAGGTTTTGTTAATATATTGGCTACCAATTGTGTGCACATTCACATTGATAAAATTATTTTAATAAAATGCTTTACTGCTTTTCATAGTTCCTGGGCTTCAGCCTAGAGCAGTTCTACAGATTTTTTTTTTTCCTAAGAAACCTCATTTTCCCAACTAATTCTGTTATGCTAGGGATTTGTGCACAGAGTTGGCTAATCCCAGTATTTCCCTAGAGCTGCATCTAAGCTATGGCCCACTCCCAGCACAAAAGTGTCTCCAAAAGCCCTTTCGCCCCCTTCAGCACTGATACACTCATTGGTCCTGACATTTTCACTTCAGCCATGACAAATGAGCTGATGGCTGTGATCAGATTGCACACGAGGACTGCTTTATCAAAGACGTATCATTAACTCTCATCACTGTCTTCCATTATGACTCTTTTGGTCAAATCTGTTGTGAAAATGCAAGTCAGTTTAAAAATATAACCTAAACATAGCAACAAACAAACTTCATTTAAAAGCAGGAGAGAAAACCAGACTCGGACGGGATCAGAAGGAGTCTAGCGTTAGCTAAATGTTTCTCTGGGGATTTAAGTAACTGTACTCAACCTCTGCCCCAGTGCAAACATGGCAGTTGACCGTCTTTGAAAGGTCCCTTCCCCCATTGCAGACTATGAACACTACTTTGCCTTTTTTAGAGAAACAAAAAAAAAGCAGCAGCCATCAAATATGCCTTAAAACAAAGTCAACCTTTTTTTTCCCTTTTTAGTCTCTGAATCACTTCTCATTTCTGTGTGTCTGCTTTTATCAAAATAAGTTTCTCAAATAAATCCCTTAAAGAATACAAAATTTTCATTTGAATCACAGCCATATCATCACACTGTTTTCTGACTCACATTAAAAACACCAACATAAAGCACTGTCTGAAACGGAAATCTCTCAGTTTCCTAAGAATACCACAACCTTTCTGTCAAGTTAGAACCTAAGTTCCAGTTACATGGTTCTTGTTACATGTAGAGGGTTTACAAAGTATATATTTGTTGTAACGTATTCTAGCAATTCATCTGAGAATACACAGCTAGTGGAGTCAACTGTAACACAACAGATCTTGGGAATGGAGGTCATGCTTTGAGATAAAGTGCTATTCACTTTTGGACCATGCAAGAAGCTCTTTATTCCTGTTCTTTTTGGCATCAGATCCCCCTTACCAGAGCAAGAACAAAGCCAAGTGCTCGTGTGAGGTTTATGAATAAATCAGAGGTGAGCCACTTTAAGTGCTGCCCATGATTTCCTTGTTGACAGTGAGCACTTAAACAGGCTTCTATGACCAGCAACTCCTGGCAGACCTTAATGGCTCCTAATCTGTACCCTGCTTCATTTCAGGAAAGAAATCACCTACCCCAATTTTTCTCAAGTCTTCACCTTTTGGGCAACTACTGTCCCACCTTTTTAAGAAATTCACATTTGGGGAGTGTCCTGTTTCAGTGCCAAGTTTTCATGTAACTCACAACATAAAAATCACCATTTTCTTTCTTGAAAACAAACGACAGCTAATAAAATATTATTACACTGTGCAGCCTAAGTAATTCCCAGACAAACCATTACACAATTCAGTGTTTGTTTAAATTGCATAGATTTTTAAGTGAACTTAAAAGATATGTAATATATTTGCCTCCAATTATTAAAATCATGCAAAAAATATCCTGAAAGCATATTCAACTCTTCTGCACAGCTACAACTGAAATTAGCAATGTTTATAAATCATTACCATTGAATGTATTTTAAAAATTCAAACAGCCTCAAAAGCTATTTTTAAATAATGGTAACATTGAAAAACAAACTGATTTCAACAATAAACTCTGTGCTAGGCCAAACAAATCTGGTCCAGAAACATTAGAATCCAATTATGGCAAGACACTAGGTGTTTCAGTATGTATGTCTTTGATGGACAAAACCATTCAGAGACCTTTGCTGCTCAACATTAAAGCAGCAGCCTGCATGGAGAATAGATTTCAACATGGAATGAAATCCTTCATTTTTAAGGTCTCTCTCCCCCACAATCCCTCCTCTGCCTGCCCTCCCCCCATTTTGACATGTCACCATCTCCAGATGGCTGAACTGACTCTGTAGTAGCTGAGTTATTGTGAGGATCCCAGTTTATGCTATATTTAAATACTAATATTTTTTTATTCCTTTGTCTATAGTTGCCTTTCCAGCCACTTGGGAAAAAGCTGTGATTTCAGTGAGCATTTCCCTCGGGGCCAGGGCCAGCTGCCTGGCAGCGCTGACCTGCCGCTGCTGGAACTGTGGTGGGTGCCTCAGTAGATGATGCTCTTCTTTGCAAGGGCCTGATCCAAACCTGGGGAAGTAGATGAGGCGCCACTGGACTTTGGAAAAGGCCCTCAGTCAAAACCAAAAACTGCAGCAATACTGGAGAAACCACTTATCAAGTGAGAGAGAAAGGCATGGGCCAGACCAGTTGAGGCTTAAAACTCCAGTGATGCTTTTCATTGGAACTGAAATGTCTGTCCCAGTACACTGACTGACAACTCAGTGAGAAATCATATTTTTCCTCCCTACAGAAATCAGTTGCTCTTACTGGAAAAAGTCCCAAAGCACATTGCCGTGCTGCAGCAGAGTGGCTTGTGGTTTTGTGTGCATGGGGTGACACTTCCCACTCCAGAGATGACTATACTGCAGTGGCAAAGAAAATTATTTTTTTTGGTGAACGGTTCATAAAACTCAAAGGAACTGAGGGATTGGGGGGTGACATATGCCATATAGCTGTAAAATTTATTCTAGAAATGCTACATTTTCTTTAATTTTAACCCTTGGTGCTGTAAACAAAATCAGTAACCATATTTCAATTAAAAAAATAGAAAAAGACCTGAGTAAAATCCACACAAATAAGTTCCCTGTTTAAGGAGCTCCTTTTCATTTAGAACCTTGTTTTCTCGAGTAGGGAAAGTGTGTGAAGTGTTAGGTATTAAACAAGGAGAACCTTATTTGAAGGTGGACAGCCATAGTATCTCACACAGGAAAACCACCTGCATTTAAGACTGTAAAATTTCACCTGGGAAATCCAAGGATATTTTTCTTTCCCTCTCTTCTTATGAAAGCTCTGGCTCTCTGAATACCAAAAATCAAAGGATCCTCTCCAACAAATGAAGGGAAAGAAGGAAGTAATGGTTTTACTATGAAAAAGAGATTATTCTTATCTATTACACTACATCTTCTGGAACAAGTGTGGAAATAACTGGGATTACTCCAGGTTTCCATCAGTGCCCCAAACACTGGAGCACTACCAGTGACAGGTGCCTTGTCATCTCAGATTAGGTGAATTTATAAGGCAGCCTCAGTGTCAAAACAGGGAGGAGCAAGCCTTCAGCAGCTGCCTCTTACAGACCCTCACCTCTGCTGTTACCTGGTAAAAGGAAGGGAATTGCCACCAACCCCAACCTCACCCCCTCAGCCTCTCTGGAAAACCTCTTACTTACAGACCCTCTGATACCTTCTGCACTAAGGATATCATCCTTAAAAATGGAAATGGTAGTACAAAAAGATGAGATGAAACCTTTGAAATTTGATTTTATGGGATTATTGTCAACTGGTAACTACAGGTCTGATTTTTATCTACCAATATCAAAGCTGTCTGTCTTGCCAGTTTTACACCCATATTACTCCTTTAATTTCAGAGCAGTTATTGTTGATTTAGTTTGGGGTGAACGGGAAGAATCTGGTTCTTTTGGTTTTATGTGTCCTAGGCACACATCAACACAGGTACTGCGTAAGGATTTCTTTATTGCAGAAACAGAATGTTTATCTATTTAAATACACTTTTAAATGTACGTCTAGTGTGTGCATCTTGTTCTGCAGACACTGTTGCAGCCTATATGGTAAATGTTTGTTTTCAGAGTCACCATGGTCTATCATGTACTTAGAGCCTTTAGTTTGTGAACTATTGACCTGAAGGACTATAACACCTTCTTAGGAGCTGGGACAACTGATCAGATCACTGTGAGTACAAAAAGTCTGCTATATTTGTCCATAAAGAGATCCCAATTTCTGAGTGTCTTTTAAAATGTTCTCAAAAATGCCAAAAGCAAATAAAACATAATTTGGACAAATTACAGTCTAAATATATCTCTTGCTCTCTCTCTCC